>CM056490.1:49626284-49860432 GCA_029783415.1 Anisodus acutangulus
CCGTCTCCCCGCTCTATTTTGTATAAACTTCAAATTACCCAAGTAGGTGTGACAAAGTTCTAGAGGAGCGGTGCTTCTTTCGCTATTCCCTTGACGGAATTTGGAAAGGTGATTTTTCCTCTTCGCCTACCTCACATTCATTTTGCGGGCTTATGTCGAAAGAAGGCAACAATCTCAACTTCGCTAGCTTTTGAATGACTTGCTATTTAACGTGTCTTAATCTATGATGGGATAGATGCACGGATTACAAATATATCATTCATTTGGCTACAGACATACTGTACCATTCTTAGTTATTACAGACCTGTTGGACTAGTCTCAAACCAGCTTGACCAACAACGTCCCTTAAACCAAGTTAGGAACATGTATCACCTCTTTTTAGAGTGATCCCATTCCTTGAAGTCCTATTGAGGACAACCTCTCCAGCCCCTTTGATTTTAGAGGTGGTGTTGCTTCACATGAACAACTTCTTGCTCGTGGTTAGGGCGTAACCGGATCATATGTGATCTCGATACTCTGGCCCACTCCAGTTGTTTTGGCAGACTGAGTGTCCAATTTCTTTACTGCCTTTCTTTAGGCCTTCAGATCATTTAGGACCTGGAAACTCTGGCCCACCTTACTAGGTGTCCATTACTTTTTCTATGAAATAAATTCTGGCCCCACTCCAGTACCCCGGAGGCTATGTATGACTGAGTGTCCAATATCATCATATCAAAGGAATTTTGGCCCACTCTAGTCGCCCGGAGGCTTTTTATGACTGAGTGTCCAATATCATCCTATGAAGAATCTTCTGCCAAATAGTATGACAGGCTCAACGTCTTCAGCTATTAGTCTTCTTCCATTATGATTAGTGCCCAGACAATTGTTGGCGCTCACTTAAGTGTGGTAACAGTTTTTTCACAGTCATTGGATCTTTCTCCTTCGTATGTGCGAACATACTTTACACACTTTTAATAATTACACTTAAAAGAACGGATCTTTTTAAGTCGTTTACAAAATCCAATCTTTAAACGGGAAAGAAGAAGAGATTAAACTTCTGATTTTAAAGCGTAAGGAATATAAATTATTTTCATATTCCTCCTTACTTTAATCCATTTTTAATCAGACATCATTTAATCTTTATTCTTGACAAGTAAAAAAAAATTACTTATCCCAATTTCGGATTCTGGCCCACTTCAGTCACTTCATCAGACTGAGTGACCATTTCCTCCTTACCATTATTCGGATCCTTTGTCTGGGACATATATAGGCCTTCTTCTGCAAGATAGAACTACATCTTCAGCCTTCTCCTCTTGTCCCGGTTGACATCCTCAGGCTCTCGAGAGCGCTTGTTCCCACCAGTCTTGGTAGCGGTGACACCATGAACACGTTCATCATCATCACTCTCTTCTACCAGAAAACCATTGCCATATCCAGATTTGGTCACACAACTTTTGACCGACATATTTCGAACACTAATAGTAATACAATACAATCTTGTCTTAAATTGTTGGTACTCTATTATATTTTATAAAGCAGTACGGGAAGTAAATAACTATTACAAGTGTTCGAAAGGATAAATAAATGGTCAATCTTCCAAACTGCCGCAAGCTTATTGTGTCTTGAATCTTGATAACCTTGCAAAGTCAATGTTGAGAACTGCCGCAAGCTTGTTGTGTCTTGAATCTTGATATCCTGAAATCAAGAAACAACTAAATCTGGATGGTTACAACGTTGTGTGTTGAGTCGAGGAATTGCCCTCTGTCCTTAAGACAAGATTGCCCCGTATATATGCTTTTACGTTAGCGGGCAATAGTCTCCCAAGATAAAACTACACTTTAATCTCAACGCTACAAAGCCAATAGGTTGAGCCTGCCGAATAAAACAAATATGAATTGACTTGCTGAAGATATGGAAAAGGAAGGAAGAGATTCTATCTTCTCTTCTCGTTTGTCTCTATGTATATAGTGTGTCTCTGTTGTGTATATCTTGTGTATATGTGAGGGTTTGGTCACTGTTTTTCACTGAATTTAGTCATTGTTTCGAGCAGTTTTTTGCCACTGTTTTCGTGACTGTTTTGTGCTGAATTTCTGTGTTTTCTGTCTGTTTTCCCCGTCAGTTATTGAGCCAAAGGATGCCTCAATATATAGCAAGAAGGAGGCTGCCCAACAGCCACAAATAAGGCTGTTAATAGCCATTAGTGAGGGCTGATAATGGCCATTTAGAAGGCAGATTAAAGGATGTTAATGGCCATCAAGAGAGGTTGAAAAATGGACATGAATGAGGGTGATAAAGGAGGAGTTAATCAGCCAAATAATGGCTGATTAATGCTCTAGAAACTGTCCAACGGTAAGGCAGAAATTCCGTCACCCCAAAATCAACTTTCCAGAAATTCTGGGTACCAAACTGTAAAATATTAAACTTCAGGGACCAAACTATACATAAGAAACTTCAGGGATCAAACTGTACATCTGGCAAAGTTCTCTGGTCCAAAAAGATAATAACAACCCGTGGCCTGAGCCTGGACGGGCGGGCGGCGCGCGTGTGGACTTAGCCTTGAACCCAAGCACATCTATGTCCTCCCTCCTTTAAACACATGGGATACCTCTTGGGGTCCCAAACCCTTTACCACATTAGAGACTTATATAGAGAGCAATTCTTCCTATTCCCACCGATGTGGTAAATTTGTCCCACACCATATTTCCATGCCTCAAACACCTTACTTCGTGGACCAATATGTCTTTCATTTCTCAACGAAATTTGACGATTCTTGGCCCTACGGTTATCTACTCACTTCGTAGATCATGCATGTGCGAAGAGACAAGGTCTCCAACATGCGGAACACTAGTATTTAATTCATCAAAGTTGGGTGGACGCATCTCCCCGCCAAAGGTAAATTTCCAACAAACCCCAAGTAAACATCGACTGTGGTTGGCTTGGCTCACCTCAGCAGATCTTAATCGCCGCCTATGGCACTATCACCGCTAATAGAAGGATATGGATAGAGAAGTAAGTGGATTTTTGTGAGCATTACGCCCTGTAAAATCCTCGACATACCCTTCTATCTTATCCCTCAGAACAGGTTTTTTAAAACAATAAAAATATATGTACAGTGCAGTAAATAATCATAACATGTATAATAAATTAGAGAACATAATTCAAAAGAGAAGCAACCCAAATTCATATCAATCTCAATCAGGAACCACACAAGTGTGCTAGGCCGTAGTGGGTGCACCCACTAGATTAACAATAGGCCTTTGCTAGTAGGTCCGCTAAACAAAATCATAGCCCTTAACCGGTAAGACGGTTAAACCATAGGCCATAGGCAGCAGTACGGCTAAATCAACAATATGATATAAGAATCATATAATCTCATGAAACTCAGTGTAGCATATAGTCCAGACGATATCATCATTTAAAGAATGTCACACAAAATAAGTCTGGTTCATGCTACAACTCAACAATAGCATATATATAACTGAGAGAAAACATAATCAGGTAATAATAGCTAAAAAATAACGTATAAGTTTTAGTTCGCACTCGACCAGGTTCTACGTGATGGCTATTAGTCAAGGATTAACCCATCGTAAATGTGGTCTTTTTCCCGCGTTCGTGTTGGCTTAACAACGCAACCCCCATCCGACCCATTTCCTCTTGGTGATTACATGCATCAGTCTATGCAGTAGAAAATCTGGAGTTATTTTTAGTCCTAACTTATTCGAAGCAACTCCGAGCCCCTCAGAAATTATATATACAACTACAAATGACTATATCGATATATGTAATTGCTCGAAATGTGAATTTTAACACCAACACTCAAAATAAGACGTCGGATTTTAGCACCAATACTCAATTTTAACACTAATACTCAAAATCCAACTTATAAGATTGGTGATTATTAAGGTAATTTCAAACGAACCCATTATTTATAAGCTTTGAAGCGTCAAAGCTAAAATGGGTTTGCAAAATCGTAATCATTTTCAACTGGTGTTGTTCCATAAGCTAGTTATTAGCGAATATTCTCCGAATATTTACAGTAGGTAGGATTCTTATTGTATTAGGAATCAATCTCTGTACAACTATATATATTATGATTAATGAAAGGAATCCTTAAGGGAGTTTATTCCAATCTCACATGATATCAAGAGCCAAACCATAATCCCTACTCTTTTTTCTCCCAAGCCGCCGACCACCACCCAAATTCTCTTCTCCCTTCCTCTCGACCGACGGCAACACCATTGCCACCATGTCTCGCCCTACTTCCCCCACCAATTCCGGTTCTTCCACTGACACTTTTGACAACCCCCCTCAACGTTCATCGTCTTCTTTTCATCCGGCATTCACCGTTACCAACATCAAGAATTTTATCCCTATAATTTTTTACCAAGAAGACTGTCAATATTACATGTGGATAGAATTGTTCTATATTCATGCCTGTGAGTACAATGTGTTAGATCATAATGATGATTTTGTTCCTCATCCCACCGATGTTGCAGACTCGACATGGCGTCGCCTTGACGCCATCGTCAAACAGTGGATATACGACACCATCTCAAAGGATTTGTTGTGTACTATCATGAAAACAGGTGCTACGACACATGAACTCTGGGTACGGTTAGAAGTAATTTTTCAGGATAATAAAAATACTCGGGCCATGTATTTGGAAGAGCAATTTAACAATACGCGTCTCGAGAATTTTACCAACATGTCTGAATATTGTAAACAACAGAAACTCATAGTCGACCAACTTTTCAACGTAGGGACATCTGTTTCAGAAACCAATTCAACAGACCGACCCACTACCAAGTTTCAACAAGGCGCGTTCACAACTTTTGTTGGAAGAGACCCGTCGTACTAAACAAGAGGAGCACAATCAGAAGATATTAGCCATTGAAAGCATGGCACCACCGATGGCTAACACCACCCAGCCACCACCGCCAGACCACCAGCAGCAGTAGTCCCGCGGCGGCGGACGTGGTGGCAGAGGTCGTGGTAGCAACAACAAAAGGAAGGGCCGCGGCAAGGGCCACAGGAACCAACAGTCAGGCGCAACCCCTGCTCCCTACTTTCAGTGGGCTGGACAACCCTCTTAGCCCAATACTGGGAACTGGGCCTCGCCTGCATGCCCCTAGCCAACATCAGGGGCCCAATTCCAGCAAGGTTGGCAGACATGCCTCTTAGGCTCCGCCCCAGCCAACCGGCAGGACCACCAGCCCACACAACAGGCCCATCTGGTTGCCGCCTATCAACACCCGCAAGTCAGCAGCCTGGCCCCCACCGATTTGGGCCAGGCCTTCAACACCGTGAACCTTCAATAGCCCGACGATATTTGGTACATGGACACCGGAGCCACATCTCACCTCATCCGATCGTCAGGTAATTTATCTCAAATGCTTCGGTTAAAGTGTCCTCAATTTATTACTGTTGGCAATGGTCATTGCATTCCAATTGAAGGTTACGGTAACACACATACCAAACATCTCCACCCACCTTTCTCCCTAAATCATGTCATTTACACCCCTAACATCATTAAAAACTTAATCTCTGTTAGAAAATTCACTCGCAATAATTCTGTGTCTGTCGAATTTGACCCTCTTGGTTTTTTTGTGAAGGATCTCAATACGGGAAAAATTCTTACACGCTGCAATAGTGTGGTAGACCTATACCCCTTCACTCAATCTTTCGCTGTCAGACCACAGTCACCTATCTCCCTTGCTGATATCTCTCCGTCAACTTGGCATAACAGACTCGGACACCTAGGAGACCATGTTTTTAATTTTCTTAGGGTTAATAAGCGTATTCAATGTAATAATGGGAAACTTGCCCAACACTATTTTTCTTGCACGCTTGGCAAGCATACTCGTCTTTCATTTATGTCATCCAACAGTGTTACTTTTTCTTCATTTGATATTGTTCATGCTGATTTATGGACATCTCCGGTTGTTAGCTTTTTTTGTCACAAATTTTATCTAGTATTCTTAGATGATTTTTCACATTTTTTCTGGATTTACCCACTGAAGTTCAAATCTGAAGTTTTTGCCAAGTTCCTTGAATTTCAAAAATTCATTAAAACACAGTTTGAAAAATCTATAAAATCTTTCCAATGTGATAATGGACGTGAATTTAATAATTCGGCATTTCACAATTTCTGTTCTAAACAAGGCATGGTTTTCCATTTTTCCTCTCCCTACACTTCCTCCCAAAACGGAAAGGGTGTACGGATTATACGTACCATCAATAACATGGTTCGTACCCTTTTGTTTCATGTCTGCCTTCCACCACCTTTCTGGGTATATGCTGTTAAAATGGTAAAATTCCTTCTTAATATTTTACCCACTACCACTCTTCAAAACACGACCCCCACCGTAATTATATATCGTAGGATCCCGTCCTATGACCAACTCAGAATTTTCGGTTGCCTATGCTACCCCAATCTAGCCTCTATTGCCCCTCACAAATTAGCACCACGAACTATGCCTTGTGTCTTTGTTGGTCTCACTTCTAATCATAGGGGTTACCTGTGCTATGACATGTCCACTCGTAAAATCATTATCTCCCGCCATGTCATATTTGACGAGACGTGTTTTCCATTTTCCAATCTTCGGAAATTTCAAACCACGGACTACACATTCCTTGATGAGACAGATCTGTCCCCGCCAGTCAAACCATTGTTCCAACTTCCGTCCACTGTTCACGCGTCAACGTCATCGGCGCCGGTGGTCTCATCTCCACCAGTGACCATCACCGACGACGCATGTGCACCACAGAGGCCCCGTCTCCCATTCCCACGATCGAACAACCACCTCCACCACCAAACCACCAAACACCCGATAGGTTGTCCAGAAACCCTCCAGCTGACACATCGCCGATCCACACTCACATCGGAAACCTGCAACCACTACCAACGCCTGAATTGCCAAGCTCCACCACCTCGCCACATAACCCACCAACATTGATAACCCACCAATACCCCCAACTAGTCTCCTCAACCACCCATCACCGACGACTCCCAGAATCCGAAATCGAATTCTGACCCCGAAACTCAGCAGCCACTGACCACACCTAATACAAACTACACACCACTGCCCACCCATCATATGGAAACTTGTGCCCAACATGGGATATTCAAACCCAAGGTTCACTTCAACCTCTCCACACAAACCATATCACCCATTCCCAAAAATCCAAAACTAGCCAAACTGGACCCTAACTGGAATGCAGCCATGTGCGAGGAATTTAATGCTTTAACCAAGCAGAACACTTGGGATTTGGTACCTAGATCGGACGGCGTAAATGTTATCCGGTGTATGTGGCTATTTCATCACAAGTTCAGAGACAGTGGTGACTTGGAGCGGTATAAGGCAAGACTGGTTGCCAATGGCACTAATCAGCATGAGGGAATTGATTGTGGTGAGACATTCAGTCCGGTTGTTAAACCGGCTACTATTCGTATTGTTCTCAGTATTGCTATGGGCAAGCATTGGCCGATTCATCAGCTTGATGTCAAGAATGCATTTCTTCATGGGGATTTGAAAGAAACTGTATACATGCATCAGCCCCCTGGATTTCTTCATCCGGCAGTCCCGCAATATGTATGTCATCTCAGAAAGTCCCTGTATGGCTTGAAACAGGCACCCCGCGCTTGGTATGATCGTTTTGCCAGGTATATTATGCAGATCGGGTTTATATGTAGCAGGTGTGATAACTCTCTCTTCACTTTTCATCGAGGTAGCATCATTGTTTATTTGCTATTATATGTGGATGACATTGTTCTTACTGCCTCATCTGACGGTTTGAAGAATGAAATCATTGCTCTACTCAAAGCGGATATTGCTATGACTGGTTTGGGCAAGCTGAGTTATTTCTTGGGTATATCTGTGACCAGATCAACAGCTACTATATTTTTGTGTCAACGCAAATATGCGGAAGAGATAGTGTACATGGCTAAGATGGAAAATTGTAAAATTATGCCAACTCCGGCTGACTCGAAATCCAAGCTTAGTGCTAATGATGGTGCGCCAGTTTCTGATCCCACCCTCTATCGGAGTCTTGCAGGTGCCCTTCAGTAACTTACATTCACTAGGCCTGATATTCCATCTGTCGTTCAGCAGGTGTGTCTGTTTATGCACGCCCCGCGAGAATCCCATTTTGCTGCCCTCAAGCGTATTATCAGATACATTAAGGGCACACTTGACTTTGGACTACATCTCTACCCCTTTACACCAATCAAGTTGCTCTCCTACACGGATGCAGATTGGGCAGGATGCCCGGACACACGTCGCTCCACCACGGACTACTGTGTATTTCTAGGGGATAATAAACAGTTAATGTGATTGACAAAAAATTGTTGATAAATACTTTTTTATTAAATGACTGAAATATCTTCAAAGTTATTTTCAAAAGACAAGAACTTTAAAGTATTTGTGTATAAAAGGGACTAAAGTCAGAAATATAATAGAGAATAACTAACTACTATATTTTAGGAAATGTATTTTGGAGATTAAAATATATATTAAGGATAAGATTGTAAAAGAATTGCTCAAATCAAAAATGTTTATAAGCCGTAAAATTTTAAGTTGGGACTGACCAATTTATGACTTATGACTGATTTTAACTTATAAGGATTTTTTATATTTACCAAACATGTAGATAAGTTAAAATATACGTATAAGCTATTTTGATCAGCTTATATAAGTTTAGTCAAACACCTTCTAAGTTGATTTTTTATCGGTTCAGATTTTATCAGTTTTTTCAATTTGTTATCGTTTTCTTTAAGTATGTGACATACTCTATCAAAAATGTATTTCAACGACTATATTCCAACATAACACTGCCAAGCAGATTATTTTTTGAAAAGAAAAAGGAAATTATATGTAAATAAGTTATATATGTAGCTTCAACTAAAAAATTGTATGCTTTATCTAAGTATTTAGCCATTTCTAAGGAACTTAGTAAAAAAATTATAATAATTTTTTGTGAAAAAATTCTTAAGGAGGTGTCATTTATCGATATATATTGACGATAATTGAATTAACAATAATGAATAGATCTATTTAATTAAAATGGGCTTGAGTGATTTGCTTATCAGCGTAATTGAATTAATAATCGCGTAAGTTTTAATAAAAATTAGTGCAGTCCATCAATTTGGGGACCGCTTGTTAATGTTTAATCACCATTTAAAATGTAATTATGAAATATAAATTTTTTATGATGAAAATAACATATAGACAAAAATTTCCTAGTTAAAACGCAAACCACTTCAATACATAGTGTTGGAGTTTGAAGCTTTGACAAGTGAAAGTCCAACACAATATGTTGCAATTCAAAAACTTACTGTTCATGGAATTTAAATTTTCACAATCTAGGTGTGAATTTATTAAAGTTTCAAACTCCATATATAATTCATGTAGTTCTAACATTTATCAGTTCAAACTTCAGGAATGATTCATAAAGTTCAAATTAATAAATATTCAAATTTTGGTACAAATTTCCTAGAATTTTCCATGTTCTGACTTGGGAATTTTTGTCAAAAAATTATTTCCGCATAGAAAGGGATAAACATTAAATAGCTTTGAAGACCGGCTAAAACGTAAACGATTCAAAAATGACTATTTGTCAAATTTTCCCCAAGTTTCAACTCTTTATTCCTATATTAGTTCCTTTTTTAGAAAGTATTAAGCAGAAACCAAATTTTCCATATTTTCCGGACTTGTTATAAATGATACAATAACAGCCTCAGCTTCTCCTTATCCGCCAGGAGGAAGCCAACAACATTCAAAAAGTGAAAATTACATCTATGGAGGAAAAAACATCTTAAAATCTAACCGCATAATAAAGTGGTTGCCCCTCAATTTTTGTTGTTACTCAATCTAGTCATTGAAGGAGCCTTAGAGTAACTGGTAAAGTTATTGTTATGTTATCACGAGGTAATGTGAGATAAGACTGCGTACAATAGATCATTATGGTCCAGACGTTCGCCGAATCCCGCAAATAGCTGGAGCTCAGTGCACCGGACTGCACTTTACTCAATCTATTCACTCAGCCAAGCAAGAAAATATAACCAAAAATAACAAGTCACCTTCAAATCTCCACCTAGATAACCAATCCTCAATTTGTGGCCGTCAAATAATGGTAAGCCAAATCCACTTAATTCTTATTTCCCCCACACTCCATACAACTAGTACTACTATAAAGTCTATCTCTTCCCATACTTCTCTTCATCAACTAATTTTTGAATTTTTAAGGCAGATCAAGAAAGCTTAGTCTTTAGCTTTTTTGATCATCTTTTAGTCATCAAGAAATGGCTGCCTCAGTGTCAACCATTGGAGCTGCCAACAAAGCACCGGTACTGTGTGTTTTTTCTCATCAATTCTCCTACACATGTCAATTTGCTTACTAAATTTAGTAATTATGAATTATTATGTTTTTTACTCAATATAGTTCAAGATTCCAGTGTTTATTTTTTGGGTTAGTTGTCTATCATGAATTATACCATCTAAAGGTTACTAGACACATATCTAGTTCCATGTTAAGCTATAAACATGTATCTCTACTAGACAAATATCTAGTTCCATGTTAAGCTATAAACTTGTATCTTTAGTTATCCTGCTTGAGACAGTATACTGCCAAATTTTCTGAGATTAAAGAAGAATTAGGGGGTTAGAATTGTAGCTGATTATGTTATTTTTTGGGGGGTAATAACTAGAATTAAGACCTTTTTGTGAGTTCCTTGATGGGGATATCGAATTTTGTGCTAAACTGGTCAAAAAACAAAAACTTGATGGATAATTTTGGGGTTGTTTGTGTTAATTATGTTACGGTTTCAGATTGAACCACAATTTGGTTCTAGAAGCCATCTATTGTTTACCTTCTTCAAGATTGTACTATTTTCTCTGTTTAGTCTGTTTAAAAAAGAATGACAACTTTCTATATTTAGATATTCATTCACTCCAAATTTCTCGTTGTACCCTTAATAACATGCTTTTATAGCCATAAAAATGCCATGACATGCTTAGCATAACAAGTTTTAAGGGTATACTTACAGTATGTGCCAGAAGTCTTCCTTTCTTTCTTAAAATTTCGTTTAGTCAAACTTCTCATTTTACTCTTAATGATGTTCTCTTATAGTCATAAAAATGTCATGACATGCTTAGAATCACAAGTTGTAAGGATATTTTTAGTTTGTGCAAAGAATCTTTGTTTCTTTCTTAAATTTTCGTCCGGTCAAACTTCTCATTTTACTCTTAATGATGTTCTCTTATATCCATAGAAATGTCATGACATGCTTAGAATTAATCACAAGTTGTAAGGATACTTTTAGTATGTGCCAAAAGTCTTCCTTTTTTTCTTAAACTTTCGTCAAGTCAAATATTGTCATGTAAAATGAAACAGAGGGAATATGATTCTTGGATCTTACTAAGGAAACATTCTTTGTGCAGTTGAGTTTGAACAACTCAGTTTCTGGAACTTCAGTTCCAACCACAGCGTTCTTTGGCAAAACCTTGAAGAAAGTGTATGGAAAAAGTATTTCCAGCCCCAAGGTTACAAACAGGAGCTTGAGAATTGTAGCTGAAGAAAAAGAAATAGACGAGAAGAAGCAGACCGATGGGGACAGATGGAAGGGTCTTATTATGGATGCATCCGATGATCAACAGGACATCGCAAGGGGTAAGGGTCTGGTTGACAGTCTTTTCCAGGCTCCTACCGGTACTGGTACTCACCACGCCATTATGAATTCCTACGAATACATCAGCCAAGGTCTTAAACAGTAAGTTACTCTATTTCTGAAAACACATAGCTTTCTCATGATTCTTGAAGTTTTGATTGTTAATGAAAATTTTCACCTGATTTGTGTACAGATACAACATGGACAACACATTGGACGGATTCTACATCGCCCCTGCTTTCATGGACAAGCTTGTTGTTCACATCACCAAGAACTTCTTGAAATTGCCCAACATCAAGGTCTGTTAAAGAAATACTTTTTGAATATCGGGTTGACATGAGCAGTCTTTTTTGGTGAAAAATAATTGAATCTTGTTGTATGTTTCTTATAGGTTCCACTCATCTTGGGTGTCTGGGGAGGCAAAGGTCAAGGTAAATCATTCCAATGTGAGCTTGTCTTCAGAAAGATGGGGATCAAGTGAGTATATCCTTTATCACTTTATCACATAGAATTATTTTGTGGAAGGAGATGGATCAAAGTAGTTTTCCATCGGTTTCATCAATTCTGTCCAAATACATATTTATAAAAGAACTTTAGCGCTTAATGCTTATCGGTTATTCTTAATCAGTTAAGTCCAACGGGCTTTTACTCACTATGCTTGGACGGTAAAACTTGCAGCCCCATTATGATGAGTGCTGGAGAATTGGAAAGTGGAAATGCAGGAGAGCCTGCAAAATTGATTAGGCAAAGGTACAGAGAGGCAGCTGAAATCATCAGGAAAGGAAACATGTGTTGCCTCTTCATCAACGATCTCGATGCAGGAGCTGGTAGAATGGGTGGCACTACCCAATACACCGTCAACAACCAGATGGTGAACGCCACCCTCATGAACATTGCTGACAACCCAACAAATGTACAGCTCCCTGGTATGTACAACAAGCAAGAGAATGCTAGGGTCCCCATTGTTGTCACTGGTAACGATTTCTCCACATTGTATGCTCCTCTTATCCGCGATGGTCGTATGGAGAAGTTCTACTGGGCACCAACTAGGGATGACAGAATCGGTGTTTGCAAGGGTATTTTCAGAACTGACAACGTCCCTGATGAAGCTGTTGTCAAGATTGTCGATACCTTCCCTGGACAATCTATTGGTACAGACACTCAGAATCCGAAACGAAATTTTCAATATTATAGCCTGTTGATGATTACTGATGTGTATCTTTTTTGTTCTGATAACAGATTTCTTCGGTGCTCTGAGGGCACGAGTATACGACGATGAGGTGAGGAAATGGGTTTCAGGCACTGGAATTGAAGCTATTGGGGACAAACTTTTGAACTCTATTGATGGACCCCCAACTTTCGAGCAACCAAAAATGACCGTTGAGAAGCTCCTCGAGTACGGTAACATGCTTGTGCAAGAGCAAGAGAATGTCAAGAGAGTTCAGTTGGCTGAAACATATCTTAAAGAGGCTGCACTTGGAGATGCTAACGCGGATGCCATCAACACTGGATCTTTCTAAGAACCTTCATCAATCTAAAGCCTAAACAAGAGGTATGGATTTTTGCATTTCAAAAGCTTTAATAATAAGATTTGAAGATTCGAGAAGATCTCTAAAAAGTTTTCATTATTGTATGGATGCAGGGGAAAAAGTGCAACATGTTAATCATCCTGTTACTGAAGTCTCTACTGATTCAACTTCCAGGAGTGATGATGTATTTTATTTCTTTAACTTTTTGAGGCATTTTGTGAGGGTAGCTATAGAATGTGACTTGAACTGTTTCAGATTTGTAAATCAATTGTGTTCCAGTGTTAAGGGAATACAAACTCCAAATAATTTTGTTTCAGTTTTTGTAATTCTTTTGTAATCAAGTTCTTGATTTGGAATTTCAAGATTTGCTTTGTATAACACTATGTGAATGACTCCCTCTTTACTCAAATGGCTGTGATTTGCAAAGTAAAAGTAAACCAATATAATTCTCTTACCTGCAATTATAAAATTATATGTCAATAGTAATTGAAGAATCAATACACCTATCAAGCCACAATAATTGCTAAGCATCTTATGTACCAGACAGCTTAGTAATTGTAATGAAGATACTTCATGCTTTTAAGCTAGATATGAATTTTACACCTTATTTATCAAGTGGGATAAATCCTAGGAGAACACGTGAATTTACGATATATAATCTCAATAATATAGATGGTTTATGTTGGTGGTGAAGGTATATATGGTGAAAGTGTTGATGATTTTGGGTAGTGGTGGAAGAAGAAGGGTTGGTTTGGCGAGTTAGCATGCCATTTTGGCTAAAATGGTATAGGGTCAATGGAGTAAGGGTAAATTTAATTACATCCCATATCTTCATACGTTAAGTTGTGTCTTAAGTTAGTCGACAAAAGCTCGAAGGAAGAGGTTATCTTTGAGGTTATAAGTATTTATGTCATGTTTAACAAGTGATAAGTAAGTGTCGTGAAGGTTAGAGGTTAAACAAATCGAAGAGTATAAGTTTCATCGATTGATGTAATACCCGGTGCTTTCGGGCTAAGGTTTGGACCGCTCGACATAAAGTAGACCCGAGCCCCGAGAATTTTGATCATATTCAAGCATGTAAATAAAGAGCTCGTCGTATAAGAAGATGAAGTCTCGAAATGATTCAGACTTAAAAGTGCGATGACGGTGATTATAAATAATATTTTGTGTGTGTCAAAAGAAGTTACAGACTGGTATCATATTGCATGATCATGATAAGGAGTATATGAGGTGTGTCAAATATAATCTACTATTTAAGTAAATTGAGATCAAGAGATTAATTATGTGTGTAATCGGTTAAATGTTGGAGCATAGTGGAAATAAAAAAATTAATTATGAATTATATGGATAAATATTGTGGATGACATCCACGTGGGGGCCATTGAAATGGGGTAACTAGTGACTAATACATATTATGAGGAGGTGGGTGACATCTTTATCATAAGAATGTATTTTTATAAAATATATGTAATGATTAAGGTTAGACCCCATTATCCAAAAAACATGGTGCATTTAAGATCTCACTTGGGGGAATTAGATAATTGGCATATGCAGCAATGATGTTGATCTCACCTTTCACTTCATTTTAGGTATCGTTTCCTTGAGAAAAAAGTTGTGCAATAAAACATATACTGCAAAGACTATACAAACAGCAACATTACGGGACAATGCATCTAAAATTTTGTTCTCATCATCTTGGTTTCCAAGTACATATGATATGTATATATACACACCATCATAAATATGTAGAACAACATAAGGTTGTTGAATTAGATTTCTTTCTCCTTCTATGACTAGTAAAGTGCAGCATCTAGTTTCTTTTGTAGCAGCAATATAATGTGATTTGCAATTATATTAGCAGCAACGTGACTTGATATTTTTCGGAAGAAAAGTGAAATTTTTTTCAAGAACAATATTCTGGTTTTGCTCGTTACTTCGATCTTATTGTTCCGTTTTTGTCACGTTACTGAATTCGGGCTTTCTTCAAAGTGAAGTAAGGTGGAAGAAAAGTAGTGCTTGACATATAAGGTATGAATTCTCCTCTCATAGATATATTTAAGTCAGTCTAGATCATAGCTAAGTTGCTAAATGAGAAAGTATGAAAATTATACCGTAAATCGTGTTTGATGTTGTTGTTGGCTTATGGCTTGTTTGGTGGATGTTCTAAATTGTTTGATGGCTAAAATTGATAGACTTGATGTGGTTGTTGTTATTTTGATTGTTTGAACATGGGGAAAGTGGAAACAAAATAGGGGAGATGTTGTCTGATTCATTATAGAACGAGTTTACCGCTCGATATACGTGATATATTAGTATTTCCTTAGCATAACATGAGCGTTAACGTTCTTATAGGTTGAGGCGCTAGACGAGCTGCGTGGATTGTGTTGGTAGGAGACTCGAAACAGGTATCTAAAGGCTATCTTTCTTTCTTTGTTTGGCATGATTCCTTATCAAGCGAGTCCTGACCAAGTGCACAAAGGTGCCACTCATAGAAATTCCATATCTATGTCATTTCATGATATTCCTATAGTAGTTTCCCTCGTCAGAGTTCACTTTCTGTTAGCATTGTTGCTCATATAGCAGGTAATAGAAGTGAGATTGTAGAATCTATAAAAGTATATACTTGTCTTCTGGGCTATGATGTTTGCCTTCGGTGCTATGATGCTTGCCTATGGGGATATTTGCCATACAGACGCCTTCGAATCTATACAGATGCGCACTTGCCTTTGGGGCTATGATAATATATAAAGACCACTTTCAGGGTTATATTGAGTGCCTTCGGGGATACTCATGCGTGTCTAGATGCCTTATATGAGGCTAAGTAGTATGATATTGTGTTATTAGTTATTAGACGACAGAGGCAGGTAAGTACAACCAGATTCTTTATCTCTGCTGGATGGGAGTAGGAAAGGCAGAAGTCTTGGAGAACTGCTTGTGAATTGAGGGTTGACAAGGCTACTTTCGAGTGAGTAGGTTTTAAGTCAATCATTACTAAGGTCTTTCTTTCCTGCTCAGGAAATTGATTCAGGCGTGCATATTAATAATAATTACTGTCGAACTCTCGAATAGTGACATGCAGTGAAACAGAGCAAACGTCTTATCCAAAGTTCTTCTTTTGACTGAAGGCTTAGTCGGCCAGCACTTTTCCATGTCTATCGGCGTCTTCTTGCAGTGAACCCTTAAAATTTGCCCCAGTTTCTGGTATGTGAGGATGTTAAACTTTTAACTAGACCAAGCCGGGTCTTGTGTGGGTTGCTTGCATGTCCTATCAAGGCGATCGAATGAGTGTGTTTTTACATGCAAGATAAGGGGAAATTTTTTTAATGGTGTGACCGAAACGATATAGGCCGCCTACGTATCCCGCCAAGGAAATTAGGTCATAACGTAGTTCATTACAAGCAAAAGGAGATTGTAAGGTTTTCTAGTAATGGGACCGAAGCCGAAGTGGCCGCCTACGTATCCCGCCAAGGGAGCGCAACTTTTACAACATAGAAAATGCATTACATAGAAAAAATCCTAAATGTAGTATCTTTTCACCGCATCTGCGTTGGTAGCTTTTGACCATATTTCGCCGTCCATTTCAGCTAGGATTAATTCTCCTCTAATTAGCACTTGGTGAACTATGTAAGGCCCCTGCCAGTTATGTGCGAATTTTCCTTTACCTTCATCTTGGTGTGGGAATATGCGTTTTAACACCAACTGCCCCGGTTTGAAAGTCCTTGGTTTTACTTTCTTGTTGAAAGCTTTGTACATTCTATTCTGATAAAGTTACCCGTGACAGACTGCGTTCATCCATTTTTCATCAATCAGCATCAATTGCTCGTACCGATATCCACTTTGTTTCGCTCAACTCGGCTTCTTGGATAATTCTCAGAGATGGTATTTCTACTTCTGCTGGTAACACAGCTTTTGTTCCATAGATCAAAAGATACGGCGTTGCCCCAGTAAAAGTCCTGATTATAGTGCGATAACCCAAAAGTGCGAAGGGCAAATGCTTATGCCAGTGCTTGTAATTGTCAATCATCTTCCGCAATATTCTCTTGATTTTTTTGTTGGCTGCTTCGACTGCTCCATTCATCTGAGGTCGATATGGAGTGGAGTTGCGATGAGTGATCTTAAATTTCTCATATACCTCATGCATCAAATTACTATTGAGATTGGCTCTGTTATCTGTTATAATCGACTCAGGGATTCCAAATCGACAAATGATGTTATTCCGGACAAAGTCAACTACCACCTTCTTCGTTACTGACTTGTGGGATGATGCTTCTACCTATTTTGTGAAGTAGTCTATTGCTACTAGAATGAATCTATGCACATTTGACGATGCGGGTTCGTTAGGGCCAATGACATCCATTCCCCAAGCTGTAAACGACCAAGAAGAACTCGTCACATTGAGTTTCGTGAATCTGTGCATTGGTGGCATTTTTGTACAAAGCGAATACAATGTCTCCATAGTCATCCAAAAATATCCTGCTCGCGGAATCTTCTTTGCCAGAGTGAAACCATTCATATAAGGCTCGCACGTGTCCCCATGCATCTCTTCGACTAGCTTGCTCGCTTCCCGAGCATCGACACATCTCAATAGACCTAGAACTGGAGTCCTCCGATAAAGGGTTTCTCCGTTTAGGAAGAAATGGTTTGCTAACCTCCGAAGTGTCTTCTTTTGTGTGTTGGTTATGCCTTCTGGATATTCGCATGCTTTGAGATACCTATTAATGTCGTGGTACCAGGGATTTCCATCCAGCTCTTCATCTATATGGAAACAATAGGCTGGCTAATCCAACAAGTTAACCTTGATAGGATCAATGTAATTCTTATCCAGATGTTGAATCATGGAGGACAAAGTTGCCGGAGCATCATCAAATTCATTTTGAGTTTGTGGGATATGCTTGAATTCTATCTCGCTGAACATTTTGCATAATTCTTTCACGTAATGCAGGTAAGGAAGTATCTTCACATTCTTGGTGGCCCATTCGCCTTGTACCTGATGAATCAATAAGTTTGAATCACTGATAACTAATAATTCTTGAATATTCATATCAATGGCCATTCTAAGTCCGAGTATACAAGCTTCGTATTCTGCCATATTTTTGGTATATGGGAATCTGAGCTTTGCCGAAATTGGGTAGTGTTGACCCGATTCTGAAATCAAAACTGCTCCAATACCAACTCATTTGAAGTTTGCAGCTCCGTCAAAGAACATTCTCCAACCCGGGTACTCTTCTAAGATAGCTTCTCCAACAAACAATACCGCCTCATCCGGAAAATAAATCCGGAGAGGCATATATTCTTCATTTAATGGGTTTTTAGCAAGACGATCAGCAAGCGCTTGTCCTTTGATAGCCTTTTGGGTAACATATATGATATCAAACTCACTTAACAAGATTTGTCACTTTGCTAACTTCATAATAGGCATGGGCTTCTGAAAGATGTATTTGAGCGGGTCCATTCTTGAGATGAGATAAGTGATGTACGCAGACAGATAATGTCTAAACTTTTGAGCGACCCAAGTCAAGGCACAACAAGTGCATTCCAGCAAAGTATACCAAGCTTCATAAGGCGTGAACTTCTTGCTTAAGTAGTTATAGCTTGCTCCATTTTTCCTGTTTTATCGTGTTGTTCCAGCACACATCCAAATGCATTTCCTAACATGGACAGATACAATAACAAAGGCCTTCTGGGCTCTGGAGGCACTAAAACAAGTGGATTAGACAGATATTCCTTGATTCTGTCAAAAACTTGCTAGCAATCTGGTGTCCACTTGGTAGGAGCGTCTTTCTTCAGTAGCTTGAATATTGGCTCACATATCACTGTTGATTGCGCTATGAACATGCTGATGTAATTGAGACGACCGAGAAAACTCATCACGTCCTTTCGACTCTTTGCAAGAGGCAAGTCTTGAATAACTTTTATCTTCGAGGGGTCTAATTCAATGCCCCTTCTATTCACGATGAAACCTACCAGCTTCCAAGCAGGGATACCAAATGCACAATTTGCAAGATTTAACTTCAGATTGTACTGCCTTAACCGGTCAAAGAATTTCTTCAAATCTATCAAGTGATCTGAAGTCTGTCGCGACTTAATAATAACGTCATCCACGTAGACCTCAATTTTCTTATGGATCATATCATGAAAGATAGTAGTCTTGGCTCTCACATAGGTGGCACCTGCATTTTTGAGTCCGAACGACATTACCCGGTAATAGTATACTCCCCAAGGTGTAGTGAATGTTGTTTTTTCTGCATCTTCCTCGTCCATCAAGATTTGGTGGTAACTAGCAAAGCAATCAACAAATGACTGTAACTCATGCTTCGCACAGTTATCAATGAGTATGTGAATATTTGAGAGAGAAAAATCATCATTTGGGCTGGCCTTGTTGAGATCCTGATAATCCACGCATACCCGTATTTTCCCATCTTTCTTTGGCATAACTACGATGTTGGCTATCCAAGTGGGGTATCTTGTAACTCGAATGACCTTTGCATTGAATTGTTTGGAAACTTCTTCCTTGACTTTTAAACTCAAATCATGCTTGATTTTCCTCAGTTTTTGCTTCACCTGAGGGCAGGATGGATCAATAGGTAGTCTATGTGAAACAATCTCTGTGCTCAGACATGACATATCGTCATAAGACCAAGAAAACACGTCGATATATTGCCTCAAAAGATCCACCATTTATTTATTTTGTGCGGTGCTCAGATGGACACTAATTCTTGTTTCCTTCACATGTTCTGTGTCTCCCAAATTTACTGCCTCTGTTTCATCCAAATTTGGCTTTCATTTATTCTTAAAATGTTCTAATTCTTCGATCAATTCTTCCGATGTGAGTCTTCCTCATATTCTTCAAAGTCCTGTTCGTTGTTTGGATTTTGTTTGCTTGTTTCATTACATATCACATTCACATTATCGACAGATTTATTAGTTTGCATGCTGAAAGAGAAAATAAAATTATTAAACAAAATGAATTTTGAAATAGCAATAGCAATAGCAATGTGGATTTGTCATTTAGGCTTTCAAAAGGTGGAGGCAAAATACATTAAAATGCATAGATGTGATTCAGGCTTCAATCTGAATCGCATTGTTTCATAAAGTATGCAATATCTACCAAGCTTCCCGGAGAAATAGGCCCGGGGCACAGCTCCAATTTTTCAAAATATCTCCCTGTTCTGCATCCCAAATGGTTGGGTCTTCAGCGTAATCGTCCAGAATCACATTGCATTCTGCTTCTTCTTCACCAATGAAAAGACTTTTAAGTCCTTCCACGAGGTTGTCTGCATCGTCTTCTTTTGATTCCTGAGCAGCGCATGCTTTGACAAATGACTGATTCAGAGGCTAAACAGGCTTTGGCAAGGGAGTATCTCTTTTCCTTCGGAGATTGGTCAATAAGACTTCTTCAAGAGTGGGTTCGTATCCGAAACCAAAAGTATCATTTTTACTGAGCAAATTAATCGGCTCTGCTACACCTTCCAAGTTCAAACTGAGGCCTCGACCAGGTTTAAAGTTATTTTTCAACATTTCCTGGGCCACCATTGTGAGAACTCGGGGCAACTTCAACTTTTCAGCTCTGAAGCACATGCAATCTCCCTGATATGGAAAACAGGTCCATCCAGCCTCTCCACACTTTCAACAACAAGGATTTGACTTTCGGGATATATTCAATTGCTCCATTCTCTGTGTATCACGACATCGTGATGATTCCAGACAAACTTCAAACTCTGGTGTAGGGTAGAAGGGACTGCTCTAGTCATATGGATCCAAGGTCTTCCCATCAGTAAGTTGTAGCTGGTAGATATGTCTAACACTTGGAATTCCACGACGAACTCTACGGGTCTGATTTTCTATGTAAAATCAATCTCCCCCATAACGCCCTTTTGGGCTACATCAAAGCCTTTAACCCTCACACGGCTTTCGCGAATCTTTTTAATGTTAATTCCTAGGGCTCGGAGAGTTGTCACAGGACAGATATTGACAGTCGATCCTCCATCAATCAACACTCTAGAAATGAACTTGTTCATTCATTTTACAGTTATGTTCAACGTTTTGTTGTGCCCCAAACCTTCAGGCGGCAACTCTTTGTCATGAAAAGAGCCTTTATGGGCCTCCAAATTTGTCCGACTAAGGTCGAGAGTTTCTCGTCGGTGGTCTCTCGAAACATAAGCTTCTTTCAGTACCTCCAATAAAGCACGCCCGTGGGTTGCGGAATTCATCAACAATGATAGCAAAGAAATTTGGGTCGGCGTTTTCTTCAGTTGTTCTACAACAGAATAGTCTTTAGTTGGCATTTTCCTCCAGAATTCTTCCACTTCGGTCTCTGTTACAGCCCTTTTTGGATTGTCTTCATTTCCTGGCGCTCCTCGCGCTACTTCTGCAGGGGCATAACATCGCCCATATCTTGTCATACCAGCGGTGACAACTTCTACAATCCGTTTTTCTTTTCCCCTGCTCCTTTCCCCAGTCGGATAACTCCAAGAAACAGTTTTGTTATCGAAATACGGTGTCATGATCCGCGGTTTTGGAAGAAGTACTTCCACTTCAAACGGTGCCCTCACTTGAACTGTAATTATAGGGGTGATAAAGGCCGACGATTCAACCCTTTCCTCTCTCTGGACCGGCACAATAGTCCCTTCCAAACTGTTTTCTTCATCAATAGTAATCATATTCATATTGGCATTGTTATGATTTGGCAAAGGGTTATTGTTTACATTAGGGGAAGGTCATTTCAGTTGGATGATTCCTTCTTTGATCAACGTCTCGACCTTTTCTTTGAGGGCATAGTAACTTTCAGTGTTGTGTCCGGTGATTCCAGAGTGGTATACACAATGCTTAGTCTAATCATACGATCAGGGAATAGGATTGAGGATATGTTCTGGGATGGGTTGGAGTATTCATGCGGTCCTCAGTCTTTCATACAACTGGGCTAGAGGATCGGCTAAAGGTGTATATATTTTTACTGGCTTTCTTTCATAATTTGCGCGGGGTCTGGGTGCATTTTATGGATGGACTCGTGGCTGAGGTGAGTATGCAGGTTGATATTGAGAGGGATTTGGATAGGTAGGCGCTAGAGGTGGGCTATATATTAGTTGGGTATGGTAAACATGATAGGGGATAGGTGAGTGTTGATAATAAGGCTGAGGCCTTTGGGCGTTTTAGCTATAGTAAGAAGGCTAGGATGATGGGCTTTGGTAGGTTGACATTCGATTTGGCTTATGTTTTTGGATTGTCCTGATAGGGGACCCTCCGTCCCTTTTCTTCTTGATTGTTCCCCCAAATAAGTCCGACTGAATTGCCTTACTCGTTGCTTACAATGCTGCTAAGTTTGTGATTCTTCCTATTTTGATACCCTATTCTATGAAATATCCCATCCTTACAACTTCAGAGAAACTCCGTCATATGACGCTTATCATTCTTTCATAGTATGTTGCATCTTTCAAAGATTGCACAAAGAGAGTGGTCATCTCACTTTACGCCATCGGGGGTTGAACCTTTGTTGCTTCCGCCCTCCACCTCATGGCGTATTCTCTGAAGGTCTCTGTAGATTTCTTCTCCAACTTCATTAAATAAAATCTATCCAAGACTGTGTCGGTGTTAAACCTGGATCTGTCCATGAAATCCTGGGCCATTGCGCCCCAATTAGGCGATTTTCGTGGATATTGGCTTGTGTACCAGTCGAGCGCTTCTCCTGTCAAACTCCTTATGAATAGCTTCATTATGATGGCTTGGTCTTTACCTACTCCAACCAGCTTGTCACAGTATGATCTTAAATGAGCGCGAGGATTTCCCTTCCCATCAAACAAGTCAAATTTTGGCACTTTATATCCGACAGGCAACTCAACGTCGGGATGCATGCAAAGATCTTCGTACTCAAGTCCTTCATGCCCCTTGCTTGTTTGGATGTTCTTGAATGCTTCTTTTAGGCTATGAATTTCTCTCGCCACACTTTCATCGGTTCTGATCCTTGCTTGCCTTTTCATCTCTTCATATTGGTCCACTTCCTGAGGAGGTATATTTGGTAGGGTGGTAGCAAAAGGTTTCTGTTGCATATACCGGTGGCACATACTTCTTGTTGTGGTTAGCGATGTGTTCCATCGGTATTTGTTGGGTCGCTTGTTAATTTTGCGTGGGAGGGATATTTTGGACGAGTGAGGTAGTTTAGGTAAGTGGAGCTTAAGGCGCATATGGAGTTGTGAAGGATAATGGGTCATTGTGTAGCGGACTTTGTTGTGGACTGGCTTGTGGGTTGATAGGATGTGGGTTAGTATGTTATGGGCTGGTGTGTTGCGGATTGATTTTGCTTAGTGAGGGATTTTGGGAAGGTTTTGGGGAAATGGCGGTTCAGGAGATGGAAAGGTTTGCGGTGCAGTTGCACTTGTCATTTGTTCAGAGAATGGAGTATTGATGTTGATGGACAGGTTGGTGAGATGTCACAGCCGCTCAATCTCAGTCTGCATGGTTGTCGTCTGTTGCAATATGGGCGAGGTATTCATTCTGGACGGTAGTATTTCTCCCTTCTGAATCTTTCGGTTCATCTTTTGGAAGAGCGACGAGTCCTAGGCCAGTCTGTTCGGATGCACCTGAATCAGTCATTTTGCTGGATGATGGTGCCTTTGATCTTGTGAAGTAAGGGTGTTCCGCCAGTTTCAGTCAACACGAATCAACCTTAGGGGAAATAAATCGGGCAAAATAAACCTTCTTAAAAAATAAAGCAAACTAAGTTAGTACAAGGTGAGTAATTATTATTTTAAATAATATGCACAGAGTGGAAAGCAGTAAACAAATAGCAAGCAGATTGTATGGAAATTAAACGCGCGTCCTAACATGCATGGGGCCTCTTTCATGCCAGAGGTGGGCCTAAACACCAAATACGCAAGATGATGATAGATTGATCCAAGCCATTAAATTGTATTGTTTTATGTTGGAAATAAAGGATGAATCCTACTGTAATGACAATAATGCATACAATAATAAAACTGATTGACATAACATACAATACTCCTATGAATATGCTTAAATCTTTCTCTTGATCACACTGATCGGGGAAACGAAGATGAAGCCCCAGCACTGCTAGGTCCGGCTCGGGCGTCTTCTAGGTACTTCATTATGTTTTGCATTTGATGCCATATTTCAGGGGTAACGACGGTGTTCCAGAGCCAAAAATTCCTTATTCAAATTGTTGTGCAAATATCCTCAAAACCTTGTTCGCCTTCTAGACTGGGGTCTATGCTACCGTGATCTTCTTGAAGCCAAGCATAATATTCTGGAATACTCCCTGCTTGACTATCTCCAATATCTTTTTTGTCAATGTTGTTCCATTCAACGAGAATTTCCCAAGCCCTGGGAACAATGATTCAGCCCGAATTGAATTTCAGAAACCCTCATGTTTGCTCGGAGAGGGATTATCTGCTCTTGACCGAATTGTCGGAGTGTGCGCAATGGAGTATATGGCTGGAGGCCCTGATAAGCTCAATGTAATACTGCCTTCTGCATCGTATATAGGCTTTCGTGATGCTAGGGAGCAATGGCTACTTTCATTGGATCTGATTACTAGTGCGGGATGCTAGAAACTCATACCAATCCTTGGTGCCAACTGGCGACACGAACCGTTTCATTCTGTCGTAAAAGCTAGCGGTCTTGTTTGACTCACTGAAGCAAATGTCCGTCATGTTCGAACATTGATAGAAATGTTCTATGGCCCACCTATGTAGGATAAGGTTGCAACCATCGAAGAAATTTGTTTTGCCTCATTTACAGTTTCCGAGAGCCGAAAATGTTTCAGCTAGGATCATAGGGACCAAAGTGAGTTGTGCACCGTCAACTCCCTCAAAACTTTCTCGAGCCACGGAACATATGCAAGTACTTATTTTCCCGTGCTCAAGTGGTAATACCAGAGTACCTAGTAAGGTGACAACAAATGCAATAGGGCTCTTGGCTCGCCAATGGTCAGGAGTGCAAGAGAATTTTTCTAAACAGCTTGTAAACTATCTCGACGGTCGTATCTCTCATAAAGGTAATCCAGAGAGACCCAGTTATTCTCAAAGCATCGGAGTTCCTTGGTGTTCTTTGTCGCACCCGTTTTTGACTCGCGGGCTTCGCGACGTGATGGCTCGATTCCCTCTGAATTGGTTAAAAAATGCTTGCTTGAGGAGTCGCCACCTAATTATTCTAAGGTGAATTAGGGCACCTAAATGCTAACTAAAAATGCAAAATAACTCCAATTTTGTGATCTGCGAAACTAATGAGATTCTAGATAAGGGTTCTCTATTATCCTAAAGGGAAGGGGTTAGGCATCTTTTAAGATCCGCTAACTTGCAGTTATCCGATCAAACTCAGGTTAATTATTATACTAAGAAAATGCATATTTAAAAATATAAAGTTAAAATGATGTTGCAAGTATTTAATGAAATGATGCATTTGTATAAGTATACATTTGTATAGCATTAAAAATATATGTAAAGTTGAAAAAAAAGTATGCATTTGAATGAAAATTGATAAAAAAAATATATGCAAAATAAATTTTATGGGTGACGAGCCTAAAAAGTAGGTAAACTAGCGATTTTTGGATTTAAAACTAACCGAGCCTAAAATAAATAAACTAGCGATGAGTTTTCAGTTTTAGACTACCCTATTAATTAATTCTAAGTCTAACTATTCTAAACATTTTAATAATTTCAGAGTACAATACTATTACAATACAGAATGAAATAAAGCTGAATTAAAGAAGATAAAAACAATAACAAAATAAATAATCTCCGAGGGGTATTTGCCTTCTTTGACTTTATCCCTTGCAAGCTATCAAGAACAAACGGTTAGAAACAATTGAATATACATAACTTCGGATCCGTATCCAAAATAGTAAATGTTTTGATTACGGAGAGCTCAGACTTAAATTTTGAAAAGATCATTCCAATCACGTCGTGGCTGCGAACATATGACTCGTTGGTCATTTTAGTTGCCTTGCCTACCGAACATGTTGGTCTCTCGGGTGAAAAAGATTTAAGTTTCATCCTTGTCCAGAAGTTATATTTCCGTCTTTCCAACTGTGGATGCCTCGAAAATCGAGGGATATTTTTTCATCGGCCACTGAAGTATCATGTTCAAAATCAGCAAAATATATAAAAAGCAGTAAACTGAAACAGAAAAGCTATTTCCAAAAGGGCGTGGCCTTAAATTTAATTTCATTGGCAAAATGCAGTATTTATTCAAAGCAATAAAGCAGTAAAACCAAAAACCGAGAAATGATGTCCAAAGGAAAGCGGCCTCGAATTCAATTTCACTGGCCTAAATGCAGAATTTATTCAAAGCAGTAAAGCAGTAAAATCAAAAACCGAGAAATGATGTCCGAATGGACGCGGCCTCGAATTCAATTTCATTGGCCTAAATGCAGTATTTATTCAAATCAATACCAAAACAGCAAACTGAAACGGAGAAGCAATTTTCAAAGGGGCGCGACCTCAAATTCAATTTCATTGGCCTGAGTATAGTATTTGTTCAAATCAGTAAAATAACAAATAACCGCATAACGGATATTCAAATACCAAAATAAACCAACAGTCCATGATTAATACATCCGACCCGAAATTCTAAAATTTTCAGACCGAAGCAGGATTCGGAATATTTCTGAAAAATCCGACCTTGAGACTGAACAGTGACACGACCAGATTTCGGGTCGACCCGACCCGGAAAGACGACAAAACAGTAAAGAAAAATTAGGTAATCGACCCAGTTCTGAAAAACAGACTCGAATAGACGACCCGAATTTCGGGCCGACCCGACCTGAGAAATGCAACCCGGAACAGTGGTGACCCGAAATCAATTTTTTTGGATTTTTATTTTTCAGATAACCAACAACAAAATATAAACACAAAATCTGGAAATTTACTCAAATCGGGTCGACCCAGATCAGTGACCCGACCCGAATCGGATGTTTCAACCCGAATCGATTTCTTTCCAAATTTCAGATAACCAACAACAAAATATAAACACAAAATCTGGAAATTTACTCAAACCGGGTCGACCCGACTCGGATCAGTGACCCGACCCGAATCGGATGTTTCAACCCGAATCGATTTCTTTCCAAATTTCATATTACCAGCAACAAAATATAAAACACAAAAATCTGGAAATTTACTCAAACCGGGTCGACCCGAACCGAATCGGATGTTTCAATCCGAATCGATTTCTTTCCAAATTTCAGATAAACTACAACAAAATATAAAACACAAAAATCTAAAAATTTACTCAAACCGGATCGACCCGATCCGGATCAGTGACCCGACCCGGATCGGATGTTTCAACCCGAATCAATTTCTTTCCAAAATTTAGATAACCAACAACTAAATATTAAAACACAAAATTCTGGGAATTTATTCGAATCGGGTCGCCCCGACCCGGATCAGTGACACGACCTGGGTCAGTTTTTCTCAGATTCGGATAACCAACAACAAAATATCAAAATATAAAAATTTGAGAATTTACTTTACTTGAACACGGTTGACCCGACCCGACCGGAACAGTGATCCAACCGGAACTCGAAAACAGTGAAGAACAACAAACAAAAATAGATTTTCGGAGTAGGGTTCACGAAACAAATAGAAGTATTTTTACCCCAAATTTAAGAACAAAACTCACCCCTTTTCTTTCGGATTTTGAACTTGTTTTTATGCCTTATTTTTGGTTTCTTTTTCTCAAATTTCTTGACCTTTGAGAACCCGAAAATCAGAAAAATTCCTCTTTAAACCCGAAATCCGACCTCCAAAATCCCCCCAAAAATGAAGAACAAATGGGGATATTTATAGATCGATTCGTACCCAAAATCGAGCTTGAATTTAAAATAAAGGGACCGAAAGCAATGATTTTGAAACGGATTTTGGGGGTATGGGTCGCGGGTTTTGGGGGATAAGGGTATGGGTTGGTGGTGTCAGGGGCAGAGGGGGTTGGTGGTGGTGTCGGGTGAGGTAACCGGCGAGGTGTGGGTCACGGTGTGGGGTATGGTGGTTGTCGGTCGAAAGGGTGTGTTTGGTGAAGGAGAGAAAAGAGAGGAGAGTGTGTTTTTATGTTGTTGTGTTTTTAGGGTTAGGGGATAAAAAGGGGAAATAAAAGAAGGGATGGGGCTTGGGGTTGTGGGCTGTTTCGGTTGGGCTTTGGTCTAAAATGGGGTGGCCAAATGGGCTGCCCCTTTTAAAATTGGTGTTTGTGTTGGGTTGGGAAATAAATGGGTTATGAGTTTAAAATATAAAAAGGGGTTTTATTATATAAAAAGAAAGCTTTGCAAAATTTATAAATTGTAAAGATGACAATATGACAAAAAATATAATATTTGCGAAATGTTTGTTGCTAAAAATAAAAAGTGTGATGTCGCTTTGCGAAAATAAAAATAACATATAATATTAGGATAAAAAATATGATTATGATATATAAAATGCAAATGACAATAAAAATGCAAGTAATAGTAATAATAATGATATATATACATATATATGTCTATATTTTAAAATTATTTTAAGGTGTCAAAATTATTTAAAATTGCAAATAAAATCAGAAAAAATTGGATAAAATTGGGTGTCAACATTCTTTAACCCCAAATAGCGAATGAATTTCTTTCCGGACTGACCGTGAGGGATGATTTGGCCTCTGTCTTGATAAATCAGGTTGGTGAAATAATTTATCTCTTCCAAAGTGGGAGTGAGCGCAAAATCTTTGAATTTGAAGACAATCCGGTCTGGATCCCAAAATTGAATTAATGCTCAAACCAAATGCTGATAGGGAGAGATGTCAAACAGTGAAATGAGGCATCCCAACCTCCTCCTAATTGCCATTTGGCTACCAAGATCAAAATTCTCCCACCATATCTTTAGCTTACTCGGAATGTCACTCACCATCCTAACTTCAGGAATTTGCAGAACGCGATCCATCATATAATACAAATAAAAATGAATATACATTTCCAACTTTGACATTTCATGATCATGCTTGGATCCGTCTATCATTATTATGCTGCACATAAGATGTTGATTGGTCGTTGGGTTGTAAGACCCGTTGGCAATTTGGGTGAATTTCTTAATTGTGAGTCGATGCCAAGGATCGACCCACCTAAGGTGTATGCATGCATGACTTAAAATAAAGTGTGGTATAGATCTATCCTAAATTTTCTGAGATTTGGCTTACTAGACTCAAAGTTCCCGAGCGGACTGCTCGAGTGAGAAGGCTACGGGCCACTGGATGGTCCGGACACTCCGCGCATACGCCAACTCTCTTAAAATTTAGAAATTTGAAAGAAAATTTTGAGGGTGCCCGAAACGCATCTCGCGTGTTATGTGTGATGGTGTCAATTTTCCGAAATGGAGGAAATATGAGCGGAATGTCAATTTAAGAAAAGCAGTAAAAGAAAGTAGAAATTAAAGCAGTTAAACATACAAAATTTTCAAAAAAGAAATAATTTAAAGCAGTAGATCAAATAAGGAGCAAAAATAATAATTAACATGGGTTTGCTATGGTTAAGAACATGAAACTCCCCAGTGGAGTCGTTATGTTGTCGCACTCATTTTTTTCCGCGGTTCGCGACGTGATGGTCCGATTCCCCCCTGGATTGATTAAATCTGTTGAGGAGTCGCCACCTAATTATTCTACGGTGAATTATGACACCTAAATATTAACAAAATGTTGTAAAATGAACTCCGATTTATTGTCTGCAAAATTAAGAGATTCTGGGTAAGGGCTCTTTAAGATCCTAAAGAGAAGGAGTTATGCATCCTTTAAGATCCGCTAACTTGCGATTATCCGATCAAACTCAGGTTAATTATTATGCTAAAAAAATATATGTTTTAAAAATATAAAGTTAAAATTGATGTTGCAAGTAGTTAATAAAGGGATGCATTTTGTAAAAGTATGGAATTGTTAAAAATGTGTAAAGTTGATTTTGGATAAAGGTATGCATATGTATGGCATTTATTTATAAAAGATGTAAAGTTGAAAAAGTATGCATTTGTATGGCATTATTTATGAAATATATGCAAAGTTGATTTTTGGGTGAAAAGCATGCATAGTAAGGAGAAAAGCAGTTTATTTGTAAAGCAAAGGAAGTGATTTTTTGGAAGTCATTTCATAGCGAATTGGATAAAAACAAGACGTCATTTCGTATGATTAATAGTGTGAGTAAAATATGACCAAATTATCTTAAAAGTTTGAAACATGCATGGCGAGCCTAAATGAACTAGCGCCAGATTTTTTATTTTAAAATTGTCCGAGCCTAAAATAAATAAACTAGCAAAGGGTTTTCAATTTTAAACTACCCTATTAATTATCCATTCATAGCTTAATTATTCTAAATGTCCTAACAATCACACAAACGTTAAATAATTATTACAACCCAAAAATAGAAATAACGAAATTAAAGAATGATAATAAAAGGGGACTAAGGCGGATGACGATGTCATCTCGCCCTATTTGTTTTGAAATCCCGAGGTTGGAAAATGCAAGAAATGTGAATGCGGGTCTTTGTTTGGCAAGGTCATGACGAGTCTCATAATGAGACACTTCGTTGCTCCGATGATTTCATGTAAAACAAAGAAAAAAAAGGATTAGTCGACTGGACATAAAAATACATATCTAAAACTATAAACGAATAATTCATGCGAGGTGAATATGTTGTTGGACTCTCCGAATTTTGGGGAAATCAGCGAGATGTGGCCCCCGTGGGCTCATGTTCATGCAAATGGAATAAAGGGAGGGAGAAACATACATATGAGTTAGAAGATATCCAGACTTATCAAATATAAATACAATACTGGAAATTAAATATTTATTTTATATTAATCTTAGCAGTCCCAGCGATCACAACTACGGCTTAAGGTCTGGTGGGCTTTACAAACCATGCGCAGAAACGAAAGAGGGCCCCAAATGTAATTTGCAGTCTTAAAGAAGGGGTTAAAGAAGGGAAAGTAGACCAGCCCACTATGTGATAAGCCCAAATCTCAGTCAATCATGCATGTCCATATTTACAAGTGATATATAAAAGGTCTCATCAATAAAAAAGGGTATACCCACAGGTATACAAAGTATGTGACTCGAATATACATCGGGTGTATACTCAGATCTATATCCCTTGTACACTACCAAATATATCACAACATACAAAATTCCCATGGAAAGGAAGAGAGAATTAATTGAATATTACTTAATCACATAATCAGAGAAGGATTTTACACATTTAATATCCAAAACAGGCCGACATAAGCAGAACTCAGGTTCAACATATGGAAGAAAAGAAAACAGGCTGGGATTATCTTTCACTGACACAATATTCAACTATTTGATAAGCTACTATCACATCCAACACAGGAACTGATCCATGGAAATGAGGGTAAATGCGCAGGCTCAGCAGTTATATCAAGCAGGATGAGTATTATCATAGAATATAGACCTTTTATCTAATCAAAGTCAACTATATCAGATCTGTAGGCATGTTTCAACTGTTCTAAACACACCTAAGCATGCTTAAAGAAAAGAAAGACGAGATCAAAAGTTGAGTATGTGTAGCAGGGGGCTCTTGATTAACATGCTATGAACTAGTTCCAGCAGAGGGGGTGCCAATACAGGTACTATCTTAATCAATTAGTTGTTATATCATGCTATAAAAAAAGATTGGGACATGGCAGGATATAAGAAAATTTAGAACCTGAGATGCTATTGTAGACATGCTTCAACATTCAAACAGATAGGACAAATGCAATCAATCCAATGGATATACTACATAAAGGAATGACCAAGCAAATCCCCCAAATATACCATTTTAAATATGCAGGGGTGTTTAGGATACACTAAATATGCAAAACCCTAGACATGTCATATACTACTTAAGATGCCACTAGACTGGTTTATATATGTATGTGATAGCCTAACCATTATAAGAAGTATACTTAAAAATTTATTATAGGGGACAAATCTTTGGATATGCAGAGGGGGGCAGTTATATACTATATATATATATATATATATATATATATATGCTAGACATGCTGACATTAGAAAGGCAAAACATAACATGACTGACATATTAGACATACTGGACATGGAAAGGGGCCAAACAACCAAAGATAACATGACACATTCAACAAACATGCTAGGCAAATGGACAAGTAGTCAGTTTCAAACTAATGTTTTAACAAAACAAGCATCATGGCCTAGACACACAAACATATTTAAGTTACATGTCATATGAGAGCATCTCTAATCCAACCCAACATTTCATAGGAAAGCAGGACCATTTGAACATGAACATGCACAGTCACATTATGTTACACAATAAGCATGATGACCCTCAGAACATATGAGATAAGTACATGGCTAATCCTACAGATATGTGAGACAAACAATGATGACCAAATGACCAATCAAGGATAACATCTCAGGTAGGTAGGACCATTTAGGCTAGGGCACACACAGAGTCTTTCTCAGGTTGTATATTGGACACAGTAACACCCCAAAGATAATGGAATAATACGATAATCATGGTTTACACAATACAACACAAGACAAGCAACATATGTAATAGATAATGGCAATAACTATGGGCTAAATGAAAAGGGGGCTTAATCAAGATAGGCAGATCTCACATTTTGGTCTGTAATCATCCAAAAAAGGACCAAAGTGCCTAGACTTGTACAAAACTTTCTTGCTGACTAACCTAAACACTATTACCTAGATTACATAACCATGTTAGTAGATATTTAAAACAATTTTAAACTTGAGTTATTCATGAATTATAAGGGACAAATAAACATATTGCACAAACACATACTCTGAATCTGTGAAACAATTATAACCTTATTACCAGATGAAGCTATATGAAGAATTAGACTATGGTCTATAACCAAACCTTAAATTAATCACAGGTCATGACATCTTGACATGAAACCATACAACACAGACCTATCATGACATACTAAACATGCACAGCTCATCGAACAAGCAAATATCATTTGGCATTTAGCTAATTAATATCCTAGTCCCTTTAAATAGGTACTAGCGGCATCTTCAGCACATTACACTAAATGCAATACTAGTCTTGAGCTTAACGGAACAGACAAAAATACATCTATACAATAGTAATTAATTAAACATGATGTCATACTTATCCTAGCTTAGACATGAAAGAACACAACAACATGCATAAACTACTACATATGACCAATACAACAAAGAAAGCACGAAAATGCAGAAAAATAAATAGAGAGATGTATTTACGGACCTTCTCCGGACAGCAAACCGAGGCGACATCTCGAATCGTCGATCCTGCTCGGAGAAGTTTTGTTTATGCGATTATAAGGAAATAAAGGCTTAAGTATCTCGTGGCTTTGTCGAGCCGAGAATGAGTAAAAGAAGGATTTTTTCAAAATCAAAACTTGTTCAAGAAAGGATTTTTGGCTTTATGGATTCTTTAGAGAACAAAGGATGATCGATTTTGTTCTGCCTTTTTTGAAAAAAAAATAGACCCCCTTTTTTCAAAGAACACCCCCAGAAAATATCGATTTTTGTTCTGCTTTTGAAAAAAACCAGACCCTTTTTTGTCCAAAAAAAAAGAACCCCCCCCCCAAACACAACCCAAAAGGTTGTATTTATAGCCAAGATTGAGGGGTTTCAACAACTTCTTCAAGAAGCTTTTGAGTTTGAAATTCGAATTCAAAAAGAAGGGAAAAGTTCTGAGAATTCTGGCATTGAAAGCATGAAAAGGGGATGGGCTTTTCAGGCTCTGCAGAGACTGATTGTAAAGGGAGAGATCCGTTGGTGCCGTTTGGCGCTTGGATTCGATGGGGTCAACCTTGAATCCAAAGGATTTTGAGGTTCCTTCTTTGCAGCTGCCTAACAGAGCTTCTGCAGTTCTTCAGACACCTCAAAAGGTCATGGGTGATGGGAAAAGGAGATTGGTGGAAGGGGTGTCGGTGAGGCGTTTATCCGACGGTCCGTTGGGTTGCCGGTGTAAAGGGTCGTTTGGTTTGGGCTTAGTTTCTAGTTATGTTTCTTGCTGGTTTTGGGGACGATTTGGTTGAAGATGGGATTTAGGGGTTTTAGTTGGGTTTTGGGCCGGTTCGGTTGGGGGAGACTTAAGCTGGTGGGTATTGGGCCGATTGGGTTCTTTTGGTGGGTTGGGGTGGAATGTTTTGGGTTGAAATATAGAAGGGAGTTTATTATAATAAAAAATGCTTTGCAAAAGCGTAAATTATTAAAAACAACGATGTAATAATAATAAAAATATAATATTTGTGAAATGTTTAATGCTTAATTTAAATAAAATATGCGATGTCGTTTTGCGAATGTAAAATAACGTTAAATATTAGGGCAAAAACTATGATTAGGATATTAAAAGGCGAATGATAGTAAAAATATGAATAATAATAACAATGATATGGAGAATAATATATATATATATATATATATATATATATATATATATATATATATATTAAAATTGTTTTGAGGTGTCAAAATATTTAAAATTGCAAATAAATATCGAAAAAGATGGGACAAAATTGGGTGTCAACAGGTAGCCTTCTTTATCTTACTGCTAGTCGCCCAAATATTATGTTAGTGTTTGTGCACGTTTTTAAGCCTATCCAAAAATGTCTCACTTAAATGCCGTGAAACGTATTATTTGATATGTTGCTGGCACATGTGAGTTAGGAATATGGTATTCCAAAGACACTAATCCTAACTTAATAGGATTTAATGACTCAGATTGGGCTGGAGATGTGGATGATAGAAAAAGTACAAGTGGGGGATGTTTCTATCGTGGCAATAATCTTGTTTCATGGTATAGTCGTAAACAAAATTGTCTCACTTTCAACTGCTGAATCTGAATATGTAGCAGCTGGAAGTTGTTACTTTTAATTAATATGGTTAACACACATGTTAGACGACTATGGATTTACTAGCAGCATTGTGATTTTATACTGTGATAATTTGAGTGCTATAAATATTTTCAAAAATCCAGTTCAGCACTCACGTACAAAATATATTGATATTAGACATCACTTTTTAAGAGATTTAGTTGAAAAATATCTAGTTAAAATTGAACATGTTGATACTATTCATCAACTAACTGATATTTTTACAAAAACTTTGGACCGTGAGAGGTTTTCTAGTTTGAAGAAATCTCTTGGTCTTTGTAATCTCTAAAAAGAAGACATTTTTGGTGAATGTCGGCTAAAACGTTGTCTAACATTTCGGGTGACATTTACCTATGTTATCACTAACTGATTATTGTTGTTGTATAGTGCATAACTTTTGGTCACACAAGAATGATCTTTCAAGAATATGTTATAAAAGTGATACCGTTCTCTTTTTATGATATATATATATATATATATCATAAAAAGAGAGTATCAAAATAAGGCAAAGCCTTTATAAATATTTGGCAACTGTGAAAAATGGGCAAAGCCCTTGAAAAGATAATGTTCCTATTCTATAGGAGTATCGAGTGCTTCGAAAGTATTTTGAGAATACTAAATAAGTATTCTTATTTTGACACGAAAAATTCTTTTGTATGTGTTATATGATTAGATAAAGGACACGATGGGAAAATGCTACATTGGTCATGTGGTCAAACTCATAAAATACATATAAAACGTTTCTTGATTTGTTGCCAAAATGAAAAGTTCTTGTGGGATCAAAATACTTGTGTCGTCCAAAATGTTGTCAACATTATTTGTTGACATTTTCAGAATGTGATATGTGTTAGGATGTTGTGCTTATCTGATCGACGAAATATCAGATCCTACTCCCTATTATATGCCTTGTTTATAGAAATTTCTAAATTTAAAATGATAAGATTATATTTTATTCCTACCGTGATGATTATTACAATATTTTAGGTGTAAGTTTTTGTGTAAAAATGAAACACCTAAAACTAAGGAATTTTTGTTGCTAAGAAAGATTAAGCCATGTATATAAATATTCCTCTCATTTGCTATCATTTTTGAAGTTTTGAATTTTTCCATAAAAACAAATAAATAAATTTAAAAAAAGGAAAAACACATCGAGTATACATTCTCTTACCCGATGGAATCACCAAATCAAACTCCAATCTCAATCTCAAAACCCTCTCATCAAGCTTCACCTATGGAAATCTCTCCAATGTCGGAACAAATATCAACCAACATTCCACCCAACACACCCATGAGCATTAGCCCTTCATCAGAATCGGAAAAACCCAAACATAATACCCCTCAACAACCGGGTTTATCTACTTCCTCAAATCTCCCTAAGGATCTTTATAAAGCAATTGTCTTTAAAGGTTTTGATGAACCTTTAGATATTAGCTATCCTGTAGATGATAATAACCCTATAGATGTTGATGACACTGTTGATTTTTCATCTTTGGGTAAAAGTCCAAGGTCCTCTACCTTCCCTACTCGTCGATCAAGTAGAGTTTCTTGCCCTGGAAGAAGGAAGTTGAAAGTGAAAATGTTTCCAGAAATGTCACCAACATTCTGGGCAACACTGGTCCAAGATAGTCTACACTGTCTACAGAATGGCTTGTGGATCAAATTAGAAAAATCAACCAACAGATTTATGAGGTTGATGCTGCAAGGAATGCCCTGATACAAGCTAGAGACCATTTCATGATGCTACTTTCTTCACAAAAAGGGGGAGATGATGTTGATGCAGGGGGGAAGCTAAAGCTCTTATGCTGCAGAGATGAAGGGGGAGAGATCTTTGGAAGCTGAAGGTATTATCACGAGGGTAGAAAGTCACCGGAAGGCTGCTTCTTCTTGTATGATGAGCAAGGAGGAAGCTGAATGATGTTGCTGAACCTAAGATGTAAATGCTTGTTCAATGGTTTGATGGATTGATGTGGATATTTGTTGACAATGGTTATTTCTATTCGTGTTTTGTATATAGTGGATGATATGTATATATGTGCTAACATCTTTCTTCTTTTCTAATTCTATGAATCGATATACATAAGTTTTGTTTGTATGCCATCACATGTTAAGGGGGAGCTTGTCAGTAATCACAGGTGTTGGACAACGTCTGTCACAGTGCACTAAGTCGTTTGTACATTTTATAATGTGTTTTGTGAAGAAATGCAAAAAGGGGGGAGATTGTTAATGTTGGGTTTGGTGTTGTGACATTTGACCCAACATATCTTCTGAAGTACTGATTTGAATACATAAAAATGTTTGGACAAATGTCATAACATTTGGACCAACATCTTCGAAAAACAGTTTTGTCTTACTTCATGGTAAGCAGTAATATTTTACTGTGAGCTAGAAATGACTTAGGAGTGGTGAATTGAAGCTGTGTAAAACGTGGGAGAAAGAGTCAAATCTTGGGGATGAAGTCGAGTAAGGAACAAGTCAAAGTTGTTGAGATTTTCACTCCTTAATCATCTACCACATGATGTCCATCTTTTCCTCAACTTCCACAACCGATCGATGAGCCTTTCAAGGAAGACTCTCTACTATAAATAGAGAGGCTACTGCAGTGAATCAATATCTAGAATCAGATTGCAAAAATACTAAGAGAGCTTTCGAGAGTTCTTCTCAGAAATCTGAATCACAAGTGTTGCCTAAGTGTGTCGACAACATTCTGTCCAACATTACAATTGTTGTTTAGATTCTAGATTAATTTTGTATGGAGCGATTGTAATGAGAGGTTTTCTATGTCTACGTAGTTATATTTTTCAGGCAGAAGTCATCTGCGACTTCAACTTTTAATTCCTTTCCGTTTTATATTGTAAATCTGTAAAGAAAGAAATTTGTACTTTTATATATAATATATATACAATACATTTGGTCATTGACCATTATAAGTTATATAATATATATAACTTATGAAAATTTAAACATTTGTGTTCTTTAAATTCCGCTGCATTTACTCCTTAAAGTTATTGTTTTGTTAAGTGTTGTTACTGATGTCGGACGACATAATTACCGACATTCGAAATTCTAAGTTATTGTTTTGTTAAGTGTTGTTACTGATGTCGGACGACATAATTACCGACATTCGAAAACAGAATTGACATTTAGTTTATTTTATTTTGTTTTTATTTCTTATGCTGTTTGACACCCTTCCCACACTATCCAAGAAGAGATTGGTGTCATTTACACAAATTTATACAAGTTTGCTGAGTTGCCAAAATGTTTCACATCATTAAATGATTAAAAGTATTACTACATCTTATAAATATCTTCTTTTTCATATCAACGGCCGATAAGGGAGTTCGTACATCAATCTTTCTTCTCTTTCGAACTAAGCCCCATAAGGCACATCGCCAAGATTCATTAGCTTATCTCGATATAATTGTGTATCACTTATATCATCCGAATATGTACGGTTGTTAAAGGCCATAGATGGGCAAAGGTAGTTAACCAACCCATTTCACGTATATCACTCCGTTGTTTCCATACTCGTCTATTCGAACCCAACTTTTATGTCAGTTATTGGGCTAAACCATCCTAAAAATACTTCTAACATAGTGTGATAATGTCTTGTTTTCCGATCCACCAAGTCACAATTTCTCAACAATTTGGTACTCTGAATTTACATCGTTTAATTAAACAAAAGAGAGTTTTTAGTCTAAATTGTAGTCCAGAAAATAATAGTACTATAAATTACAGTAAAGACATTTTGAGAAAAGAAAAATGCCCAAAAAGATGGATAAAGGAGAAAATTGTATGATAGTAATAGTTCAAGAGCAGCCACGAATAAACTCACAACCAAACAACACTAAACACAGAAAAACTGGTTGGACTTAGAAAATCTAGATCATGGGACCCCACTTATCCTTGAATCTTATGTCGATTGCTTATCCTTTTTTTTCTCACTTGTGGCAACAACAGCAATTCAATCTCTCATATCTCTGTGGATAATACATGATTTATACCATATCATATCCAAGAAAACCAAATCAAAACATATAGGACTTTCACCATGGCCTCCTCCATAGCTTGTGTGCAATTTTCAGCCAATTCAGCCAAGAAATCAACTACAATTCCATCAAATTTTCTTGGTACAGAGGTGTCATCTTGTACTGCTCACAAGAACAAGAAAAAATTCAGATATTTGAAAGTGGTAGCTGCACTTGGAGATGTGTCAGCTGAGGGAACAAATTATTTGATTGCTGGTACTGCTGCTGTCGCATTGCTTGGAACTGCTTTCCCTATACTCTTTTCCCGCAAGGACACGTACTAATTTTTCCCATTTTGCTTTAATTTTTCCTGTTTAACCATCTTCACTATCCTAACTAATTTGGACAGGCAGATAGCGCCGAATAATTATAAGTGTAAGAATACTTAGAGTAAGTAGAATATTTTCCTCATTTTATTCTTTCACAATAATATGGTTAATATACAACTATACAAGATAATGATAGGATGAAGATCATGCCTAAATATCTCTCTAATGATAATGATAAGATTGTTAATCTTCCTAATGATAATGATAAGATTGCTAATCTTCCTAATGATAATCAATATTTTACCTCCTTCCATATATACAAGATATACAACTTAATTACAATAATAATAATTATTAACTATATTAATAATTATTGTTCTATTACTCCCCGCAGTCGAAGCGGGAGGCAACCGGATGCTGAGACTGTCCCGAAAATCTTCAAATAACACCAACGGAAGACCTTTAGTGAAGATATCAGCAATTTGATAGAGCGACGGGACATGTAGCACCCGCACTTGACCGCGTGATACTTTTTCACGGACAAAGTGGATATCCAGCTCAATATGTGTTTGTGAGTTGATGATTGACTGGATTGCCGGACAGGTAGATATCACTAATATTATCACAATATACTAAAATGGCTTTCGGAATCAGGCAGTGTAGCTCAAGAAGAAGATTTTGAAGCCAACATGATTCAGACACTACATTGGCAACCCCTCGGTATTCTGCTTCGGCACTGAATCTTGATAATGTGGCTTGTCTTTTTGAGGACCAAGAAACCAAGTTATCACCCAGAAATATACCATAACCTGAGGTGGAGCGTCTTGTGTCTGGGCAGCCTCCCCAGTCTGCATATGTGTAGGAGACAAGTGTGGACGTGGATGATGGATATAAGTGCAAGCCATATTCAAGGGTACCCTGTATATAACGCACAATGCGTTTCAAAGCATGCATATGATCATCCATCAGATTATGCATGAAAAGGCACACTTCTTGTACATCATAAGATATATTCGGTCTAGTGAAGGTTAGATACTTCAGGACTCCTGCCAGGCTGCAGTAGAGTGTTGGGTCTACAAAAGGCTTGCTGGAAAATGCACTCAATTTGAATTTAGTGTCCACCAGAGTTGCTAAGGGTTTACAGGAGGACATACCAGCTCGTTCCACAATCTCTGTTGCATACTTCTTTTGGGAGAGGAAATAAACCACCTGCATGTCGTGTCACTGTTATGCCCAAAAAATAGTGTAGCGGGCCCAAGTCCTTCATTGCAAATTCAGAACCAAGCTGTGACATGATGGACTTTCGAAGAGCATCTGATGAGGTAGTTAATATAATATCATCCACATATAAGAGAAGATAATCAATATTATTACCCTGACGATATATAAACAGAGATTGATCAGAACGGATGTTAGAAAAAATAATATGTGAAACAAAATCTGCAAACCGCGTATACCATGCCCTGGGAGCTTGCTTTAGTCCATATAATGATTTTTTGAGAAGGCACACATGATTTGAGTATTTTGAGTCCCTATACCCCAAATGTTGGTACATGTATACAGTTTCATTTAGATGTCCATGGAGAAATGCATTTTTGACATCCAATTAATGAAGTGGCCAACCCTTTGAGAAAGCCAAACTCAGTACTGTTCGGATAGTCGCTGGTTTGACCACAGGACTGAACGTCTCAACGTAATCCATGCCAACTAGAGATGGCAGTGGATTCTGGACCTGATTCAGATCAGGTGGATCCAGATCCGTTGGTTCCAGATTCATTTTATAGGATATGGATCTTCAAAATTTGGGCCCGACGGATCCGGATCGGACCCGGATCCATTTCTGACGGATCGAATCTGGATCTGGATCTTGTATTTGAGATCCGTATCCGGTCCACATCCGACCCGTGGATCCATTTTTTATTAAATATATTCATAACCTAGAATGTAATTTTATAAGTATTTTCTTAAAATTGCTAAGCACATCCTTGCAAGTTTAATTATCAAAACAAGTTTAAATTATCCCCGCGTTAACTCAAAAACTAAAAAATAAAGAGGTAACTTCGATAATAAAATCAATGTTATATTAGTGAATGACTAACATCTCCATAGACAAGTAGTTAAAATTATATTCACTTCATTTGTGAAGATTCCAAGCACATGCAAGTTCTGCATTGTGGAAATACTAGTCAGCATTTTCCACAACTATTGTCATTGTCCAACATTTTCAATTAATATCTCACAATCAAAACGAGACAATGAACAAAATATCTCATATGAAAAATTGAAACACAGTAAATTGTTAGCTAAGTAAAAATCGTTTGTCAGTTCAAAAAAAATTCTTAGCAAGGTTACATTCTTAACAAGGCAAAAATTTTTACATGTGGATCCAGATCCGATCCGTGGATCCGGTGGATCCGGATTTGGATATGATTTTTATGGACCCGACGGATCTGGATCCGAATATGGATTCGGGTATGAAAAACGGATCTGGATCTAGATCTAGTAGGATCCGGTCCAGATCCGATCCGTTGCCATCCCTAATGCCAACACGTTATGTTTTTCCATCACCTACAAGACGGGCTTTATGCCGCTCAAAAGAACTATCAGGGTTTTCTTTGTGACTAAATATCCACATAGACCGAATTATATTAGCATGAGGTAGACGAGGTACTAATTCTCACGTCTGTTTTTAAAAAGAGCATTAAATTCATCGTTCATAGTCATTTTCCAATTCGGGTCATGAAGAGCAGTCACAAGATTACGGGGTAATAGTGATTTTGAGTGTTGAGTGTGTATGCTATATTTGGTGTTGGATTTGACAATACTGTGTTGTAGTGGGTCGGTTGACTGAGCTTTGGGCCAAGGAAAAAACATTGTTTGGCATGACGGAGGATGCTGGGCCTCGGCCCAAGTCACTGCCAGAAGGCTGGACAATGGCATTGGGCTGGGAAATCACTGAGGGCCTGGAAGGAGGCAGATTCAGAGCACGAGGCCTTGGGACTAGAGGCCCAGTCAACTGAAATATATTATCCTGCGGCTGGGCCACTGTTTCGGGCCTAGTTGGCCCAAATCAGTCTGGTTTCCTGAAACAGTGAGCTCGGGATAGTTTAAAATTGGGTTAAGTGCGAGGGTCAGCTATCATCAAGAAAATCATAGGTGTGGGGTCTAGACGTGTGTATTTTGGTAAATGGGAAATTAGTTTCATAAAAAATTACATGACGACTTATAATTATTTTATTTGAAGATAAGTCGTAACATTTGTAACCTCGATAATTAGATGAATATTCCAAGAACACACACGGAGTCGACCGGGGTTGAAGTTTGATGATGGTAGTTGATGAAAAAAGAGGATAGTATAAGCACTCTAATACCCGTAAATGGGAGTAAGAAGGGTACCGTAGGTATAGGATTTTTAGTGGAGCTTGGTAGGACAAGTTCTTTTGAGGGAGTATGTTTAACAAGTATGTTGCCATTTGTAGTGCATGGTGCCAAAATGAGGAGGGAAGTGTGGCATGGGCAAGGGATGTGCGGATAATATTGTTGATGGTTCGTATTTTGCGTTCCACCTTCATATTCTGGGAGGATGTGTGGGGACATGAAAGGCGGAAGTTTAAACCATGAGAATTGCAGAAATCCCAAAAATGCCTATTATCAAACACCCTGCCATTATCACATTGAATATTCTTGATTTTCCATTCAAATTGATTTTTGATGAAAGCTCTAAATTTTAGAAAAGTGGAGAAAACTTGTGACTTTTTAGACTAGGGAAATGTCCACAAAAAATTAGAGTAATCATCTAACAGAAGCAAGTAATATTTATGGCCCGACGAGCTCAAAACGGGGGAAGTCCAAATATCACAGTGGATAATATCAAATGGCATAAGAGTGCATGAACTAGAGGAAACAAATGACAATTTAACTTGTTTACCAAGTGGGCATGAATGACATTTATTTAATGTTTTGGATTGAGTACATAAAATAAACTTATTTTGCTTAAGGGAGGCTAAGACTGGTGTCCCCGGATGACCCAACCGTTCATGCCATAAAGAAGAGGCTACTCCTGCAAAAGAAAATGGTAACTTGGACTGTTGAATAGGTGACGTTATTGGATATAGCTCGTCTTGGCTATCACATCTCATGAGAAGGCTCCCCGTCTGAAAATCCTTCACAGAAAATCTAAAAGGGTCAAAAACAACAGACACCCAATTGTCAGTAGTAAACTTTCTAATAGATACCAAGTTTTTGATTAATTGTGGAGCATGAAGGACATTTTTTAAGGCTAGTGGTGGGTTTGGTGGTGGCAAATTAGTAGAATCATAACCCCAAATTGGAATAGAATGCCCATTTTAGACAATTATACCATTATTTTTGCTCAAATTAAATTAGGACGAGAGATTACCTTGGTAGGACATCATGTGAGACGTCGCTCCGGAGTCCATGTACCAATTTGCATCGGGTGGATTGAACCCAAGAGTGTGCATGGCGGCCTCAATATCGGTTGGGCTAGGCATCGTCAAATGGGCCTCCTGCCACTGGTTCGGCAGTGGCCTATTACTGCCTGGACTATGATTTGCGCGGTCGAAATCGCTCGGGCCCAAACCGCCGTCAAGAATGGGCGCCCAGCTTGGACAAAAATTGGGCCTGGCCCAGTTCGTAGTTGGGAAGGGGCACGACGACACTGCCCATGGCCATTGCCAGGCCCACTGGGCTGGTCCGCCGCAGGGCTGCCACTGCTGCTGTCCGTTGGTGTTCTGCCTGCTGGAATTTCCGCCACCGCCACCAGAATTTCGGTGGCTTCCATTTTTATTATTTTCGTGATTTCCACCCCAATTTTTATTACTATTTTTTCCCAGATTTTATTATATGGGTTCAAAATGTATAGTACCGTCATTTGTGGGAGTAGCAATCATGGCAGAATTAGAAACGATGGTGGCCTTTTTGGCGAAGCCCGTCTCTTCAAGTATAAGCATCGAACGTGCTTGATAAAACAAATGGAGAGGATTGCTTTGTTGAATGAGTGTCCCCACACCACTATAGGCGTCGTTAAGGCCGACACCCATTTGCAAAACCAAGCGATTGTTGGTAACCAGCGAACCAACATTTTTAAGTTGACCCGACAAGACTTTAAGGCGTTGACAATATACCGACGCATTTGGAAATTCGTCATATCAATGGTGGAGAATTCTGGTTCTAACGTAACGGTGCGAGAATTTTTGTTGTCTTGAAAAATGTCCCGCAACCGATTTCAAGCTTCCATGGCTATAGAATCTGGTTCCATTATTGTGTGTAGCAAGTCCGAAGAGATTGTTGCGTAAATCCAAGATAGAACTCTTGGAATCAAGAGTTTTCTAGAATTCTTTGTCATCATCAGTCTTCAACTCATTTCCTTTGTCATTCTCCTGCGGGATTATATGATGAATCACCCGGTGGGAACGACAACAAATTTTAAATAGTTCAGCCCAAGTTGCATAGTGGACATTTTCTATCTCCAAGGTGATGGAAACGTGTGTTTTAATGTTTGAAACAGTAAGGGCTGGATGAAAATTATTTTTGGAGTCAGACATGGTTGAATGGAGGACAAAAAAAGTATGATGAACAATAATGGAGATGAAAAAAAATGAACAAGAAAGTACGAAATTCGGCTAAGGGGTGGGGGTTGGCCGAATTGGGAGGGTTTCTAATAGGATATTTTCCTACTCTCTTGATACCATGTAAGAATACTTAGAGTAAGTAGAATATTTTTCTCATCTTATTCTTCCACAATAATGTGGTTAATATATAACTATACAAGATAATGATAGGGAGAAGATCATGCCTAAATATCTCTCTAATGATAATGATAAGATTGTTAATCTTCCTAATGATAATAATAATATTGCTAATCTTCCTAATGATAATAATAATATTGCTAATCTTCCTAATGACAAGATAATCCTAATTAATATTTTACCTCCTACCATATATACAAGATATACAACTTAATTACAATAATAATAATAATAATTAACTATATTAATAATTATTATTCTATTAATAAGGCGCAAAAATCTGAAACCTCTAGTTAATAGTGAAGTGATCTCTATAGCAGAGCCAAGCTGAGAAAAGGGGATTCTTCATTGAAAAGCGCAAAAATAATTTTTTTTGTTACATATAAACTGTTGAATGTCTATCGCAATAGCGTCTCTACCTCCAAGGTATAGCTAGCCAGTGGGTCGGGACGGCCCGATCCCGCCCCGACACCGCCCCGAACCCGAGTAGTAAAAAAAAATCGGTATCGGGACTCGAACCGGGATGGGACAATGTCTCGTCCCGACCCGTCCCGGCCCGCCCCAGTCCCGCCAATCCCGATCCCGCCCGTAACCCCCCATTTGCAAAAATAGTTGTTGCACCTACGACCATTTTACATTTTGGCCGTTGTGCAACGGCCATTTTTTGGCTCCCCCCTTCCCCCAACCCCCCTACCCCTTAATATTTATTTTTAACCCATAAGTTATTATATTTACACTTTAACCCAATTTTTCAACTATAAATAACTCATTTTATCTTCATCTTTCTCACAAATCTTCCTACAATTTCTCTAATCTCTCAATCTATCTCTCTACAAGTCTACATTGTTTACTAAATATTCAATTTTATTTATTCATTTGGGAATTGGGAGTGAAGTTGGCAACTAGCTTGAGGATCTTCCATCGAGCAAAGTTTCAATTTTCAACCTCTTGATTACACGTCGACGTTACGTCGACGTTTGGTACATTCGTTCCTTCATTAAATTATTATTGTCTGTTTATTTTATTTAGCGCACTTAATTTTATTATCTTTAATTATTTATTATCATAATTAAAATAGAAGGATTAAGATGTATGTTTAAGGGTAAGGGTGCTTCTTCTAGTAGGGGCAACAAGGGTAAGGGTGCTTCTTCTAGTCATCCTATTCCTACACATGATGATTTTGTTGATACTGAATATTTTCTTACAATACCATTAGATTTAGACGATGAGCTATTTTCTGGAACTCAAGAAGACTTTAATTTAGATGATAATCTAGATGATACACCCACTAATGTTGATGACAACACACCCACTAGTGCACCTTCAACTGAAATGCCTCATATTCCCCCTAATATTTGACGAGGTCCAGCAAAACGACCATTAAAATCAGATGCATGGATATTTTTTTATAGGAACGTAGAGAATCAAGTAGCTAGATGTAAAATTTGTAAAGATGTTTTAAAATTTAAAACTGGAAAAGGTCACGGTGGGACGGGGGGTTTAATGAGACACGTAGTAAGGGCTCATCCAGATAGGTATGCCCAATACGAGGCTTCAAAATCGGGTGCGCAAATGCCCGCTCCATCGGGACAAGGTTCACATACTGATATTGTCCCGGACCAAGTACAGGGTCAAATTAACCCTATGACGGGGAATTGTAGGCCCTAAATACAATAAACATAGAGATAGGGAAACAATATCAAAATTAGTTGATGTGGAGGGTTTGCCTTTTTCATTTCCTTCATCTCCCGGTTTTATTCATTATATTATAGATATATATAATCATGTTTTTAACGGTTTTCCTAGATCAACTATTAAGAGAGATGTATTTAAATTCGCACATGAATATCAACAATATTTACGTTATTCATTATATCATTTTAATGGCAAAGTATCTATCACGTCTGATATAGGTCGTAGTATTAACGACCATGATTATTTAACGGTAACTTGTCATTGGATAGATTATAAATGGTCTATGCAAAAACGTATCTTAGCATATAGATATATAGATGATAGGCACACTGATACTTTTATTGCAGAAAATATTTATCAAGTGTGCGATTATTACGGAATAACTGATTAAATTATAACTATTACATTAGATCACGCTTCTTCTAACAATTACGCTATTATAATTTTAAAAAATAGTTTAACTCCATCTTTTCCAGATCATTTTCATACAAAATGTGTGTGCCATATATATAACTTAATTGCAAATGATGGTCTATCACTTTTTAAAGACATTCTTAGTAAAAAAACAATTTTCTATAAACTTTATTTTTAAAAATAATAGAGTACAATGAAGAAAAGAATTAAAAAAAAATTATCACAATTGTGGACTACCTTATAGAAAAATTCCGGTATATATTATCCTACTATTTCAACTATGTTGTTTTATATAACTCTAATATTTTTATTACTTAGTGAATATATGAAAAAACTAGCTTATATTCTAGCTATTAAAAAAATATTTATCAAAATAAAAAAATATTTTATTCCTATTCTCACTATTTATATTATTGGTGTTGTATTAAATCCGACTATTAAAATATGGTAGTAATACACTTATTGAAACTATTTACGATTGTATAGCAGTACTACCACCTCCAAGTCCAAAAAATCCAAATCACCCACCACCTATTGAACAAATTAAAGAAGAAGTGTTGTCTAGCATAGAAGACCAATGAAAAATATATATATATGTTTTACCAACAAGAAAGTGCTAATAACCTACCGGTTTCCATACCATCTTCTTCTTCTTCAACACAACCTCACAAAAGACATGTTGTTTTTGCGGCTAGTATTGAAAGCCTCAGAAATAGAATGTGCGGCCGTACCTCTACTAAGCAAATTAGCGAGTTTGATATTTTTATTTTGCAGGGTTTTGTACCGTACCAAGAAGTTCTCAATGAAGATGGACGTGAAGACTTGCAAAAATACTGGAGGGGGAATGAGAAGACCTTTCCGACACTTTCAATGATGGCCCGAGATGTTTTGAACATTCAAGTGTCATCAACTGTGTCTGAAAGCACTTTTTCTGCCAGCAGATATCAAATAGGAGACCACAGACACTCATTAGCCGGAGACAGTTTGGAAATTGCAGTATTATTCAGAGATTGGATACGAGCGGAGCGGAGAAGGTGCGGTCAACCGGAGATCAACGAAGAAGAAGACGAAAACTACAACGAAATCTTATCCGAATGTGGTGAAAGCGACGTGGATCAATTTGACCAACAAATATCAATTCCAACTGAAGAACCACAGGAAATTATCAAGAAATTATAACAGGTTTTTTTCATAATTTAATTTTTTTAATTGCAATTTTATTATGTAATTTGCAACTTTTGGACAACACCACAAAGTTGCAATTTCGACAATTGTATTTGTATTACAAAAAAATCATGTCTATTAAATAATATAAGAGGCACAAAAACAGCCTTGGGATGTTTTTATTACACTATTTTGTCTTGTTTAATTATTGATTTTTTTTATACATATGTTATTAAAAAAAAAAGGAAAACCCGCCGGAACCCGATACCGATCCCGCCCCTGACCCGATTCCGACGGGATTGGGATCGGGACGGGACTTCGGCAAATCCCGCCAAACCCGATCCCGCCTGACCCCGCCAGCCCCGATCCCGCCCCCTTCACCCGCCCCGACCCGACCCCGCCAAACCAGACCCGCCAGACTCGAACCCGACCCACTGGCCAGCTATACTCCAATGTAGGGATAAAGTCTGCGCACACTCTACCTTCTCCAGACCCCATTTGTAGATTACACCGGGTATGTTGTTGTTACATATAAATTATTGAATCTCTTTAATATAAGGAAAAAGTCTAGTGAAGGGACAAAGGGGTAAATTGCTTTTGATTATTGAGAGCAAATGCAGCTAGAAAGGATCAAACTCGGATTGTCTGTGCAAACTGCAATGGTCTTGGCTAGAGATGGCAGTGGATCGTTGACCCGGTGGATTCAGATCAGTTTTATAGGATATGGATCTTCAAAATTTGGACCGGATCGGACCCGGATCCATTTCTAACGGATCGGATTTGGATCTGGATCTTGTATTTGAGATCCGTATCCGGTCCAGATCCGACCCGTGGATCCGTTTTTTATTAAATATATTCATAACCTAGAATGTAATTTTATAAGTATTTTCTTAAAATTGTTAAGCACATCCTTGCAAGTTTAATTCTCAAAACAAGTTTAATTTATCCCCGCGTTAACTCAAAAACCAAAAAATAAAGAGGTAACTTCTATAATAAAATCAATGTTATATTAGTGAATGACTAACATCTCCATAGACAAGTAGTTAAAATTATATTCACTTCATTTGTGAAGATTCCAAGCACATGCAAGTTTTGCATTGTGGAAATACTAGTCAGCATTTTCCACAACTATTGTCATTGTCCAACATTTTCAATTAATAGCTCACAATCAAAACGAGACAATGAACAAAATATCTCATATGAACATTTCAAAATTGAAACACAGTAAACTGTTAGCTAAGTAAAAATCGTTTGTCAGTTCAAAAAAAAAATCTTAGCAAGGTTACATTCTTAGCAAAGCAAAATTTTTTACATGTGGATCCAGATCCGATCTGTGGACCCGGTGGATCCGGATTTAGATCTGATTTTTATGGATCCAATGAATCTGGATTCAGATATGAAAAACGAATCTGGATCTGAATCTAGTAGGATCCGGTCCAGATCCGATCCGTTGTCATCCCTAGTCTGGCATACTCAACCAAGTTGACAAGTAAAGAGCAGTACATCACATAATAATACAATTTCATTATTCACTGCCTAGTACTCACTTTCTACTTGTGGAACCTGTAATTCATGTATACACGAATTTCCCCCTCATTGCAAGTTCGAATACATTTTAACTTCCCAAATTTGATCCAATTTCTCTGGTTTAGAAGCTCCAACTAATTCCTGCCCGAATTTATACAATATCATAGTCCAATTGAAAGGTTTAGCTATTAGATGTGGTGTCAGATACCATGCACATATCTCATGGTCGAGGTAATTATGGTCCTCTCATCATTCTTCAGGGAACAAATATGAAATATATTTTTTATCACAATTGATGTTCACATTAACTCAATAAATACATAGTATCATATTTCATTTACGTAGGCTCTTATTACTATAATATGATTAACTAAAACATAATCTCATATCATTTATCACTCAGCTATGTAATTTGTTGTATAACCAAGCTTAGTAAATTTGTCCGCACTTCGCGCGATCTTGAAAGACCTCATTACGTAATATTCTTTTAAAATATTATATATTAAAATTAATTTTAATATGCAAATTCATATATATTAGACTTTAAGTTTTAATGTGTTTTTCACTAACATTTCATTTCTTTTTCTTTCAATAGAGAGTCAATAATATCATATTTTTCATAAGAAAAAATTGAACTCTCTTATACAATTAAGCTTGCTAGCACTTAAGGTGGAGAAGAATACATTCCTCTTTTTCTAATTTGACTAATTCTATGATATTTTTTCCTTATTACTTTATTAATTAACAGTGTAAAATGAAACCTTCATTTTTTGTCCGTAACAATCACTCTTAATGAAAGAAAATAAATAAGATTAAATGAAGTGAGTGAACTTAGGAAGACCAAAAAGGAAATACACTAAATTCAAAAGTTGAGAACTAATGTAGAATTAACTACCTTCATATTCTACCGTAAGATATTAAAAATAAATTAAGCAATTATTTTGGAAAGAAAAAAATGATAAGCTAAGTAATTCATTTCTAAAGTAATAATTTTTCAACTTATAGCTCATTCCAAAATATCAAAGGGTTGTCTTTCGTTTTTAAAGTGCAGAAAAAAATACTCATTTTTAGCACCACAAATCATCTCCGTCTCCTTTTATTTTCTTTAATTTCATCTCGAAACTTTTCATGTATGTCAATCTGTAGTCTTCATCATTATATCACTAAAATCGAGTCTCTAATTCAAGTCAATTCTTTCACCGTTAATCTTCTTCCCTTTTCGATATTAAACACGATTTTGCGATCATTTATCAACTCCCTCCAAATCAACTTGTATTCTTTGAATTCTGCCCTGTAAACCTCAGTCACATCTTCATCAACATTGTCTATTATCCTGCAAATTTTGAAATGATATTTACCGAAAAGGTCATCTAACAAATACTGATTGTAACACTAAAGGAAGCTAAGACTTCAAACTAAAAGGTCATTGAAGCACATACCTTGATCAAGAATGCAAGGGGAAGAGAACCTCAGGATTATTCAAAAAGAAAAGATCAACATTTCAAATTACGCTCAATAATATTTTTTGAATTATCCATGTAATATAACACACTATTTAAACTCAATTACTCGAATAATATTCATTTATCTCTCTCTCTAACCTACTCCTCCCCAACTGTAACATCACCAACCCCCCCCCCTATTCGTGACGGTAAGACCCCCCAAACAGTGTCGCTCCGACTACTCACCGGCGGCGACGGTAAGACCCCAAAAGCATCGCTCCGACCACTCATCGGCGGCGATAGGAAAATATATATTTTTTTAAATTTCATTTGTTTTTGTTCTCTTTTGTTCATTTTCTTTTTCTTGTATTCTTTTTTTTCTAGATCTACGCATGTGCTCGATTTTTTGGGCAAAAACTCCAATGAACAATACCACCGATACGGTGAATAATACCATGAACAGTATCGCGAACAGTCCATGAACAGTTCCGGCAGTGACGGACAAACAGTACTTCTGGTGCCAGTGAACAGTGATTTCGCCGGCAAACAGGTTCGATTCAACTGGAGTTGGTACCTCTGGTTGCCCGTATCCATTCTCTGTCCTTAACCTTGTTGTTAAATTTTGCCGCTTCTTGTCTTTAGTTATAGCATTCTTGGTGTAGTAATTTTACTTGTCTCTAGATTCTTGTTATATTGTGCTTGCACTTTGATCCCTTCCTGTTTTAGGGTAAACGTTTGAGTAGTTTATTATTTTATATTTGTTGTAGTGGCTTTGGTGAATGATGGAAGACTAGGGTCATGTTCTCGGTCGGGGACGGGGGCGAAGATTAGGGGGGTAAGTGGGTAAGGGAGAGGCTAGGTTGAGAATAGGGTCTTGGAATATTGGGACTTTAACGGAGAAGGCCATTGAGCTAGTTAAGATTCTTAAGAAGAGAACGATTAATATAGCATGTGTCTAGGAGACCAAATGGGTAGGACATAAGGCTAAGGATGTAGACGGGTATAAGTTATGATGCTCGGGTAGGTCGAAGTATAGGAATGGGGCAGGCATTTTGGTAGACAACGAGATAAGGGATCAAGTGGTAGAGGTGATGAGGGTCAATGATAGGATGATGATGATTAATTTGGTAGTTGGAGGGTTCATTATGAACATTATTAGTTCCTATGTGTCGCATGCGGGCTTGGACGAAAAGGAGAAGAGACACTTTTGGGAGGATTTGTACGAAGTGATGGGAGGTATACCACCCACTGAGAAGTTATTTGTAGGAGGGAATTTCAATGGACATATCGGGTAACTTTCGGGGGTTAAGATGACGTGCGTCGAGGATTTGGACTCGGGTATTTTCTGACATACTTCTTGCCTTGACTTTAACCTTCTTAGACCATTTTTTCTGAAGTGATCCTGGTCAGGGAGTATTTCTCTTGATGTTACTTTTAGATTGGGAGGCAATTGTCCAGTTCTTATCAGTTATCGAGTGGAAAGCATGTAAAATGTAGAATTTCTCATTTGTTTGGCGTAAGTGTATTTATTCCAGCATAGACAAAAAATAAGGTGATTTACTCTTATATGCCTAAGCTTCAGTGGAACCAAGTTATCCGGTAAATGTGCTGATAGGAGGTGATAGGTAACTGATTCGGATGCCTACTATTATAAAAATAGTATCTGTGCTAAGAGGGAAACCATGGATGTTATTGCAAATAAGGGTATATGAACTATGAAGTGTGTAAACATGTAAATATAGAAAACAATATATTCCATACCCATAATTAGAATATTTCCATATATTGTGTAAATATAATTATGGTAAGACTAGGATTCCTCTTTTGTATAGACTTAGGATTCCTATTGTATAAGGGATGAATATTGTACTCTATATATACCTTGATATTAATGAAAGACTCCTCAAGGGAGATTAATATCATCTTACATGGTATCATGAGCCAAATAAACAAAACCCTAAAAACCTTTCTCTTCCACATCCGCCGACTGCCTCTCCTACGCCGCGGCCCTCCCGGATTTTCTTCTTGTTTTTCGGGTTTGTTCTTCCTTTCTTCTCTTCTCTAAATGGCTATCCCTCATTCTTCCACACTTTCTGACGCATCTACCTCTACAAATCCCACCACAAAGTCATCACCACCGTTTCATCCCACCCTTACTGTTTCCAACATCAAGAACCATATTCCCATTATTCTTGATCAAGAAAACAACCAGTATTCTCCCTAGGTTGAACTTTTTCGCAATCATGCATGTCTCTATAACGTGCTTGACCATATTGATAACATTATCCCGCGCCTATGAAGGTTGATGATTCTATCTGGCATCGTCTCGACGCCAGCGTCAAATAATGGATATATGGTAGTATCTCTCAGGATTTGCTCCTTACTATCATGAAATCTGACTCCACAGCCCTTGACTTGTGGAATCGTTTGGAGGAAATTTTTCAAGACAACAAGCACACTCGTGCCATGTATTTGGAAGAACAGTTCAACAAAACACGTCTTGAAAACTTCTCCAATGTCTCTGAGTACTGCAAGCAGCTTAAACATCTAGCGGATCAATTCTCCAACATCGGCACGCCTGTCACTCACGATAAAATGGTGCTACAAATGATTTCTGACCTTACTAAGGGCGAATATGATACTTTGGCCACCATTATTCAACACGCAGATCCGCTACCGAGTTTTAACAAAGCTCGCTCACAATTATTGCTCGAAGAAACCCGTCATGCTAAGCAGGATGAGCACGCCCAGTAGGTGTTAGCTGTCGACACGCAACCCCAAGATCAGAAGCCACCGAACAACTCCCAACAGCGGCAGGGCCGCGACGGCAAGGGTGGAAAAGGCCGCGGCGGTAGAGGAGGCCGTGGTCGTGGCAAGGGTCGCGGTCAACAGAACCAACAGCAGCAACAGCAACAGAGATCGCAGAACAACTGGGCCGCGGCTCCTCAGCAGTTCGTCTACAGCGCCGCGGCGCCCCAGTTCAGAGCCGCGGCGCCAAGTCCATTCCAGTACCAGCAGCCATACAATCCGTATTCTTACCCCGGTTTGTTAGGCCCCGCTCCAGCCCCACAGCAGGCCCACTTCATGCAAGGTCAGGTCCCGCAGCCCTCCTCCGGCATGACACCCACTGAGTTGGGTCAGGCGTTCAGCACCCTATCTATGCAACAGCCTGACAATACTTGGTACATGGACTCAGGCGCCACATCTCACGTCACCCAGTCTGCAGGTACTATTCCTAAACTGTTTTGTTTAAAGCATCCTCAATATGTTACAGTTGGTAGTGGACAACGCATTCCAGTTAAGGGTTATGGTACCTCATACACACAACCTCCTCATCCACCCTTCTCTCTCAAAAACACCCTATATGCCCCACACATGATTAAGAACCTCATATTTGTCCGCCAATTTACTCGTAATAACTCTGTCTCTGTGGATTTTGACCCTTTTGGTTTTACTGTAAATGATCTTCATACGGGGACACCTCTTACGAGATGCAATAGCACGGGGGATCTCTATCCATTCACTTCCACCTCCGCTGCCAGATCTTGCTCTCCCGTCACTCTAGCGGCTGTTTCTTCTTCAACCTGGCATAATAGGCTTGGTCATCCAGGAGTCCCAGTTTTTAATTTTCTTAGAGGCAACAATTTCATTGCCTGTAATGGGAAACTTGCCCAAAATTGTGTTTCTTGCTCTTTAGGCAAACATATTCGTCTACCGTTTAAATCATCTACTAGTGTTACATTTGCTCCTTTTGATATCATACATGCCGATTTATGGACATCTCATATCCCTAGTTCTCTCGGTCATAAATACTATCTTGTGTTGCTTGATGATTTTTCACACTACGTTTGGTTATACCCTCTTAAATTTAAATCGGAAGTGTTTGTCAAATTTCTTGAGTTTCGCAATTTCATTCAAACACAATTTGGAAAAGGCATAAAATTATTTCAGTGCGATAATGGTCGTGAATTCAATAACTCTATGTTTCACCGCTTTTGTACCAATAATGGCATGGTCTTTCGCTTCTCCTGCCCTCACACCTCACCACAAAATGGTAAAGTTGAAAGAATCATCCGCACCATTAACAATATGATTCGCACCCTATTGATTCATGCCTCCCTCCCTCTACCCTTCTGGGTCTATGCTGCTAAAATGTTAGAATACACTCTAAATATTCTCCCTACTAGCACTCTTCACAATATGACCCCTACCGAAATCCTCTACCATAGAATCCCCTCTTATGATCATCTACGGATTTTTGGTTGTCTGTGCTATCCCAACCTTAGCTCCACCGCCCCTCACAAGCTCGCTCCTAGGTCCACTCCATGTGTCTTTCTAGGATTCCCGCCGAACCATAGGGGCTATCTATGCTATGACTTGTCGACTCGTCAGATCCACATATCTCATCACGTCACATTCGACGAGACCACATTCCCGTTTTTGAATCTTCCAAAATTCCAAAAACAGGACTACTCATTTCTTGACGAGTCTGGCATCTCTCCCCTCATAATTGAACAACTCACATCCTCTGTTCCGTCGTCAGAGCCGCGGCCTCGAGGGGAGGCACCGCGGCGCCTGATTTCCAGAGAGCAATCTTTTGAAACACCGTCGACAGCGCCATGTCTCAGGCCGAGAAGCCGCGGCGCCCAAACTTCAGAGAAGCCTGTCAACCTTCTAGCACTGCGACTCTCGATCCAGGAGCCGCGTCGCCTCCGACGGCTTCGCCCCCACCTTCTCCTTATCCGACTTTACCCCCCGTCTCAGACACCACTCCGCCACTCACTGTCCCTACCCATCCAATGGAAACTCGTTCAATGCATGGAATCTTCAAACCCAAAGTCCATTTCAACTTGTCTGCCCAAACCATCTCTCCACTTCAGTATCTCACATTTACCAGGCCAGACATAGCTTATGTTGTTCAGCATGTGTGCTTATTCATGCATTCCCCCAGGGAGTCTCATTTCACTGCTCTTAAGCGTATCATTCGATACATTAATGGCACTCTTGATTATGGTTTGCACCTATACCCCTCTGCACCAGACATGTTGCTTTCATATACGGATGCAGATTGGGCAGGGTGTCCGAACACGCGACGCTCCACCTCCGGCTTTTGTGTTTTCTTAGGGGATAATCTGATTTCTTGGTCTGCCAAGCCACAGGCTACCCTATCTCGCTCCAGTGCCGAGGCTGAGTACAGAGGCGTTGCAAATGTAGTAGCTGAGATTTGTTGGCTCAGAAATTTACTGTTAGAACTTCAGTGTCCTTTGCGTCAGGCATCTATTGTGTATTATGATAACATCTCTGCCATCTATCTTTCTCATAATCCGGTTCAACATCAGCGAACCAAGCATATTGAGATAGACCTACACTTCGTTCGTGAGAAAGTTGCGTTAGGCCATGTCAGAGTGTTACATGTTTCATCATCCTATCAGTATGCAGACATATTTACCAAAGGACTTCCCAGACAGTTATTTCTTGACTTCAGAGCTAGTCTCAGCGTCCGGCCTCCTCCCGCTCCGACTGAGGGGGTGTGTAAACATGTAAATATAGGAAACAATATATTCCCTACCCATAATTAGAATATTTCCATATATTGTGTAAATATAATTATGGTAAGACTAGGATTCCTCTTTTGTAGAGGCTTAGGATTCCTATTGTATAAGTGATGAATATTGTACTCTATATATACCTTGATATTAATGAAAGACTCCTCAAGGGAGATTAATATCATCTTACAAAGTGAATGTTCAAAACTGGTGGAAGACTCATAAATCTAACATTGAAGGATGGACATAATGGGTTTTTTTTATAAGGTGACGGATGGAAATAATGGACTAGAATTGGTGATGAATAATATGTCTCAAGAAAAATGCTTGCTCAGTGAAGAGAGTCCCCATTGAATAGATCTTGTTTAAGCCTCCAAATAACACAATTTTATAGGCTTCTTGAAGGTGATTAGCACTCTCTTACTCTCTTGGAACTCATTTGAATGCAGTGATAGGAGAAAAAAACGCACTGATTATTTCACCCGGTGTTACAGATAATAGTTAGAAGGTTTGAGGTGCCAAACAAGAGGCAAGCCCATTGAAGGGACAGATTAGGACAGAATGAAACACAAAGGAGTTCTAAATTGGCATTCCCCATTACTTTAGGATTTACTAGTAGTAGTGTCCTTGGCCAAAGCCCAACGTGGGATAGGTGTATTTGGCTTGCACTAACCTCAGGTATCACACATGGCTTGACTCTTTTTGTGTCAATACCCCGTGCCTGGCATGAATATTTTTTAGTATGGTATATTATAGGGTGCTAAACATTTTCTTGTTCACGATTTGTCAAATTGTGAACTGAAATTGCCCTTTTATATCTGTCTTGCCTTTGGCATAATTTGGTAATTTCTAAAATTTGAATGTATGCAGTAGTATATGGTTGTGTTTGCCTTACCTTATGTTCTGTTTCTTTTCATCATCACAATGCTAAGGGTTGTTTCATTTGATGCCTATTGGTGAATTATCTATTAAACTGATGTAAGTGTGATTTGGTTGGGGGTGTATTGTTTTTCTACGACAACCCTGATGCATTTTCTTATGTGGTATTCTGAAATCTGATTCATAGTTTAATTTTGACAAGTTTTCAGTATGTTGATATGATTATGCATTATCTGAGGAAGAAGGCTAAGTATGGGCCAAATAACGAAGTCAGATATGTAACAACCGACTGTTTTTCAAGTCGTGGGTTGAGTTGATTGATCCATCAGCAGTTTAAGGACAAAAATTATGATCCCAGTATTATAACTCCAGAACATAATGTTGCAAAAGTTATCCGTGGATATAAGATTCTTGCAAATATCGATTGGGATAAAGTGGAGTATATGTTTATACCGATTAATGAAGACAGGAAGTTTCATTGGGTATTGGCTCTTTTATCTATAAAAAGCAGGTGTCTTTTATGTCTATGATTCACTCTCAGTGGGTAAAGTGCACACTCGTGCGGTTACATCTTACAATGATGATACCCCTCTTCTTCAACAGTATCCGATTTTATGGCAAAAGGAATGACATAGACTGAAAAAATGAACCAGCCTATATTGAGAAGGGAGTTTCTGATCCTTTGAATTATATATTAATGCAAAATTTACCAGAACAAGATGTTGCATTAATTTATTCTATGATATATGATTTTTTTTTATTTTTTAACACTTGTTTATAAGTTTCATACACTTCTATCATCAGTTTTCTTTTTGCAGTGATTGTGGAGTCTATGTATGTGCATTTGCTTAATATAACGGTGAAGGCATCTTCAACATCATCATCTTCACTGTAGTAGGTATGGTGCCATACTATGAGATTACGCAAGACAACAACAGGATGTTGGAGCTATTAGTGACAGTGAAATCACTGAATTGGTTACCGCAAAATTAGGTGGGCCAAGAATTTGCAAGGAACCTGTCCCGCAGTGGAAAATTAGTTTTTGGAGTTGCTGGTTATGACACATTGGTGACTGGTTGGTGAAAAAATAGTTTTAGATTGTAGTGTTTGATGGTAAAAATATAATAGTTGTTGGTGACTGGTTATGACACATTTTTTTGGGATCTATCTTAATAGTTTTTGGAGTTACTGATTATGCAAATATTTTATAATCATCTCGCTATGGATCTCTGAGTTTAGTAATCAAATATTGTAATTGATACATCTTTGACACAGTAATCAATTTTTCTTGCATCACCATAATCTTCTCTGTTCATTCAGATTGATTTTTCTTTCAGTTTTGTGCTCTCGTTTTTTATTTTCTGAAGTTATTTTTGAATGCTTGTACAGTGAGAATGGTGATCAGAAATAGGAGAACCATTGAGTACTTGACTTCGTCAGTATTTATACGCTAATCATACATTTTATAGAGAAAATATAAGATTTAAAACTAACCTCTTGGACTCAATATACTTGACTTCATTCAATATTCATACACTAATCATACATTTTACAGAGAAAATATATGATTTTATTATAGCCAACACAAAAACTAACGTCCTGGACTCAATATACTTGACTTCATGCAGTGTTCATATACTAATCATACATTTTGCAGAGAAAATATAAGATTTAAAACTAGCCTCCTGGAGTCAATATACTTGACTTCATACAATATTCATACACTAATCATACATTTTGCAGAGAAAATATAATATTTTATTATAGTCAACACAAAACTAACCTCCTGGACTCAATATACTTAACTTCATACAGTATTCATACACTTTGCAGAGAAAATATACGATTTTACTATAGCCAACAAAAATCAAACACATAATGTTAATAGTCAAATTTCAATATTATCATTATTAAAATTGTACTCAAGTAATAAGTTTCTTGGGTATTATCTCTTTTTTCCTCTACTCTCATTAAGAAAAACACATCGTAACATTGTCGACTATTAATTTCTCTGTAGAATATTGCTACAAATCTTCTTATTGTGCCCTTCTATACCACATATGTTGCACGTCACTGTTAATTTTTTGAATTTTCCCTCGTAGAATGGTTTCATTCTTTTGGTAGTTGATATTTTGTAATCTGGTGGCAACACAATCTCTTCCCTTACATTAATTGGTATATGCCATATACTCTCACATGGAAGAGGCTCAACCAAAATTGCATATGCACCCCGGAAATTTTTATTGTTGTAGTAGGCCGAAGAATAGTCCTCTCCATGTTAGTGCCTATACACTATAGCAGTCATAGCATGCGCACACGGTATCTCATCCAGTTGAAATCTTCCACAGCTACACGTCCTAGCTTGAAGGCACACTCTGAACCTCTTAACACCATCAATCATTGTATGTAGGAATTCAGTGGAAGCTCATACCTATAATTAAAATTATATTTGTACAAGTAATTCAGATATTACACACTAACAATACAACATATATCAGATATTACTCAGTTTTCATACATATGAGAGAGACAAGGAGGAGATAAGTCAACTAAAGGATAATCTTACAGTCATACAGCGTGTTAATACCCGATTATCCTTGATATTTTCTTGGTACTTTTCAGTAAGATCTGTGAATTTATTCATTGCTTCCTCGTTGTGTTTTGCATTCCATATTTCAACCAATTGCCTCATGAAATCCAGTGATTTTGCCATCAGCAGTTCCCTAGCTCTCAAAGTAGCATTGTTTATTGATTCAGCTATGTTCGAAGTCAATATCCATGTTCTTTTACTGTTGCATGTATCCGAGACCATCTATGAAAACCATTTTCCAACAAATATCTACTCAACTTCTTATCTATTTTGGCTACCCTCCCCATGTATTGGTTAAACTCTTGATGGGTGTATGTGATGTGCCTAGAAATTATGGCACATTTGATATCATTTTCATGGATTATTATTGTCCTTTATGCATTTGTAGTAGTCTTTTCTTATGTTATTTTGGTTTTTGTAGGAGTTTTATATTTGGACACCAAGAATGAGGAAATGTGCTGAAACATAGATAAAAATGCTGAAAAATAGAAGAAGTGTTGAGAATGCCACTTCTGCAGTCCGTAGAACCATATTGTGGATCGCAGAATGGTAGACATATCGCAGAAGTAAATAGTGAAAGAAAAATTTTAGAGCGTCGAAGTGTGACCCAAACTTCGGTCTGCACTTCCGTTTTGCGGACCGCAATCTGGTTTGTGAACCACTACTTCAACTTGAGTTCAACTCAGATTGTGAAGACTCAAGACGTTTCTGCAGGCCGCAGTTCAGTTCTGAGGACCACACTTCTAGCCGTAGTTCAAGATAGTCCAAGTAAAAAACCACTCTGCGAATCCTAGGTCCGTTCTGGGGACTGCAGACATGTTCTGCGGTCGCAGAGTGGTCAGGCAGTGACATTTTTGTAATATTATGTTCTCTAAAAATTGGGTCCCTATATAAAGCCACCTAGAATTTTGTGACTTGACACATGATTTGATACCTAGATTCCAAACCCTTGTAGCCACTTTTGAATATTCCTTGTCCTATTTTACTATTCATCTTTAGTTAATAATTCCACAAAGATTCTTGACCCATTGTGTAAAGACAAGTATTGTTCATCTTAAATCATTGTAAGCATCCTTTTATATTCATTATGTCTTGTTACATTTACTATTTTGTTGTGCATCTATTACTTGCAATGAGTGACTAGATTTAGATTGGGGTTGTGATAAAATAATGGAATATGATAGTTGGGGTATTTGATAAACAATGAAAAAGGTGCATTAATGTGAGATTCAACTACCCTTCATACTTAATATTAAAGGGTTGGTTGCAAACATCTCTTTTTGCCTATTGTCTCTAGTCAAACTTGATAAAGGAGAATAGAGTCTAGGAAATGCATATGTTGATTAGGACTTGGGGCTTTAAACATCATTTAATGATTTCCAACTTTAGTTAGAAGAAAATTAACTAAGGGTATAAAATGGGTGTTCATAAATGTCACACTTTAGAGCTTGAGAAAGCCTAAAGTGAAATTATGTGGGTCAATTGAGAAATCCCCACCTAGACACTAGTCTCCATTACCCAAACTATACGAATACACTTACTTAAGTATAAACTCAACACTACTTCCATGAATTGAGTCACAACTCTGACATTCCAATTACTTGATAATTTAAACCTTATTTGAATTGATAATTTGAAGTAGTTAGAACAAACAAACAAACAAACAAACGACTTGGTTACCATAGGAGTAAAGTAATTAGTAAAGTCATTATACAAACACGAATAGACTAATTTCTCATCGTATTCCTTATGAGATTCGACCCCAACCTATGTTAGGTTACTATATTTGACAATGTCCGCGTTATACCATATTAAGATGTAATTTGGTCGAGATCAAATTTTGGCACCGTTGCCAGAGAATACGGTCTTGAAATTTTCTATTTTGTAGTATTATAACTTTGCTAAGAGCTTTATTTCTAAATTTACGTTTTCTTGTTGTTTTGTGTTGTAGGTGCTATGGATGATTTATCCGATGATAAGGGAAACGTAGAGATGGCCTTTGTAAATGCTATCCGTCCACCCCAAATTTCAGAGAATGCGAGTTTCCACATCACGTCCACCATGCTCCACATGCTCAACAACAAGGGTCTATTTGGAGAATCAGCATTCGACAACCCGAATAGATACTTCAGGAATTTCAATGACGTGTGTCTTGCATTTCGTGATCCCAACATGTCCGAAGAAGCCATAAAGCTAAGGCTCTTCTCCTTCTCTCTAACGGGGGAGGCCACTATTTGGTTGGATGACTTGCCTTCCGAGTCCATCACTACGTGGACCGAGTTGGTAGAGGCATTCCTTGAGAGGTTCTTCCTGCCGGCTCACATGCTCCAACTCCGAGATAAAATCTTGACATTCCGTCAAATATCAGGTGAAGCCTTACATGAGGCTTGGTTAAGGTTCAAGAAGAAGCTCAAACAATGCTACAATCATGGGTTGAGTGATGATGTCTTACTCCAAATATTCTATTGGGCGCTAGATTCGGTCAATAAGTCGGTGGCCAATAACATAGGGGAGGATTCCTTGATGGATAACTCATTTACGATAGTAAGTGAGCTTCTTTATAAGCTAATGAAGACAAACCATGCTTGGCATACAAGATCATCGAAAGTAGTTGGGAGTGGTCCCTCTAAGGTGCTATGTAGAGAAACCTTAAAGAATGAGGAAGAGAGGGATGAGACCATGGTGCAACTAATGACCCAAATGGAGGTCCTTACAAAACATGTGATGGAGAAAGAGACAGAGAAAATAAATGTGGTTACTAGCATGGGTCCTAAGCAAAGTGCAAACAAGATGGTACCTTATGATCAAGAGGGGTACAATGAGAGTGAAAAATATGTGAACTTCGTGAACAATCTGTAAGGGTGGGGGGTTTTCGCCCTAATTACCCAGGATCGGGCAAACTGTGGAGATCTAGTAATCAAGGTGGGAATCAAGGTTGGAGAAATGATCAAGGCGACTCTAATTGGAGAGAGAGAAATGAAAGAGGATGGAGAGAAAGCAACAACAATAGGTACCAAAATCGTAGCTCCAACCCTTATGTTCAACTAAGAGAGCAAGATTACCAACAACCTACCCAACCTCCACCTTACCACAATCGTGAGTCGACTAGCAATCCCGCTAGTTCGAAACTTGAAGAGATAATATGTAGGGTGTTGAAAAACCAAGACAAGTCTGATGCTAACATAAAAGATCTCAACAACCTTATATCTTCACATTCAATATCCATCAAGAAATTAAAAAGCCAATTGGGGCAAATCACTTTCACACTAAACCCAAGACAAAAGGGGACCCTTCCTAACGATACTGTAGTAATCCACGAAATAAAGGGGGAGGGGTGTCTCATTATTTAGCCATTTCTACTAGAAGTGGAAGAGTGTTGGAGGAGCCGAAGATGCCAATGGATATGGTTGATGAAGGGTGTGTTGCGGTTGAGAAGCAGAAGAAGAGTGATGACAAGATGGTAGATGACTTTGTCTTGATAGAAGAGAAAAGTGATGAGAAAGAAAAAGTTGATGAAGAAAAGAAAGTTCTTGACAATGAAGAAGGGAACGACAAAGAAGAGGAGTCTCCAAAAGCCTTATAGCCTATTCCAAGGCTCCTCCTCCTTTTCCATAAAGATTTGCCAAGAGAATTGAAGATGGCAAATTCAACAAGTTCTTAGAGATGTTAAAGCAATTGTTAGTCAATATTCCACTTGTAGAAGCCTTGGAACAAATGTCTGGGTATGCCAAGTTTATGAAAGACTTGATTACGAAGAAGTGAAGAGTGAGTTTTGAGATGGTGGACGTTACTCACCAATATAACACCTTCATTTCTTGCTCAATTGTGAAGAAGTAAGAGGATCCCAGTGCTTTCACCATTCCATGCACCATACCAATTTGCAAAGGCCCTTTGTGACCTTGGAGCAAGCATCAATTTGATACAATTTGCTATTTTTAAGAAGCTAGATTTGGGTAATCCCCGACATATAAGTATGAGATTGCTCATGGCGGATAGGACATTGAAATGGCCAATGGGAATCATATATAATGTTTTTGTGAAAATTGACAAATTTATATTCCCTGCTGATTTTGTGATCTTGGGACATCCATTCTTAGCGACGGGGAGAGCGGTATATGATGTGGAGATTTGAAGTTTTAAATGACTGACGAAGATGTTACCTTCCCTATGTGCAAATCCATAAAACAGTCTATGGATATGGGGGTAATTTTGGTTATTGATGTGATTGATGATGAGGTAGAATTGAATGCTGAGGTTGATGTTATCAAAGGGGCATTGATAGAGGTATTGATAAACCATGATGATGATGTAGTTGAGGGGATGGCAGAGACTATGCTTTCTCTTGAGAAACAAGGGTCCTATTCTTATACTCCTGGGCGTTTGGCCTTAGACTTGGAAAATCGTGGAGTCCCTCCCATCCAACCTTCCATTGAAGAACCGTCAACCCTTGAGCTCAAGCCATTTGGATTACAAGTTCCTTAGGCCGAATGATTCATTGTCGGTTATTATCTCATCCAAGCTTAATGAAATCTAAGTGGAAGCTTTATTGTCAATCTTGAGAACCTACAGAAGAGCAATTGGGTGGACTATAGCGGACATATGAGGGATAAGTCTAAGTGTATGTATTCATCATCGAATCCATCTTAAAGAGAATAGTTCCCCAACTGTTAAGCATCAACGGAGGTTAAACCCCTCAATGCAAGAGGTTGTCAAAAAAGAAATTATAAAGTGGTTAGATGTCGGGGTAGTGTACGCCATTTTTTATAGTGCATGGGTAAGCCTCATGCAATGTGTGCCGAAGAAAGGAGGGATCACAGTAGTCCTAAAAGATAAAAATGAGTTGATACCAATGAGGACGGTAACCGGGTGGAGAGTTTGCATGGACTACTGAAAGTTGAATAGTGCTACAAGGAAGGATCACTTCCCCCTACCTTTCATTGATCAAATGCTTGATAGGTTGGCGGAAAAGTCTTACTATTATTTCTTGGATAGTATTCGGGCTACAATCAAATCTAAATAGCCTCGGAAGATCAAGAAAATACCACATTCACTTATCCATATGGTACATTCCCTTTTCAAATGATGTCTTTCGGTCTTTGCAATGCTCCCGCCACCTTCCAACATTGCATGATGGCAATTTTTGATGATCTAGTGGAAGCTATTATGGAGGTCTTCATGGATGACTTCTTCGTTGTTGGGGAATCTTTTGAAGCTTGCTTGGAAAATATCTCCCTCGTATTGAAAAGATGTGAAGAGACCAATTGGTCTTAAATTGGGAGAAGTGTCACTTTATGGTCACAGAAGGCATACTCATTGGTCATAAGATCTCCAAGGACAGTATTGAAGTAGACAAGGTCAAGATTGAAGTGATATCCAAGTTACCTCCTCCAACAACCGTCAAGGGTATCCAAAGTTTCTTAGGGCATGTCGGGTTTTATAGAAGATTCATCAAAGATTTTTCAAAGATCACAAGTTCAATGTACAAGCTCTTGGAAAAAGATACAAAATTTGAGTTCGATGAAGCATGCCTCAAAGCTTTTGAGGATTTAAAAGAGAAATTGATTTCAGCTCCGATAGTGGTGACTCCAAATTGGGATCTTCCCTTTGAATTGATGTGTGAGGCAAGTGGGGTTGCTATTGGGGATATGTTGGGTCAAAGACATGGAAAAATCCTTCACCCAATCTACTATACAAGTACATCGCTTAATGAGGCTCAAAAGAATTACACGGTGACGGAGCAACAGTTGCTTGCCATTGTCTTTACTTTTGAAAAATTTTGGTCTTATCTATGGGGTTCTAAAGTGGTGGTATATTCCGATGATGCAGCCCTCCAATACTTAATGGCAAAGAAGAATGCGAAGCTACGCTTGATTAGGAGGGTACTACTTCTACAGGAGTTTGATTTTGAGATCAAAGATCGGAAAGGTTGTGAGAACCAAGTAACGGCCATTTGTTAAAGATTGAAGAGGCCAGAAGGGCAAAGAATGAATTAGAGATTAATGATGATTTTTTGGATGAGCAAGTCTTTGCTTCATCTCAAGATCTCATCCTTGGTATGCCGATTTTGCTAATTACTTGGTGAGTGAATGCCGAATCATTTAAACTCTCACCAAAAGAAGAAATTCTTGAGAGGCTCCTGACACTACTATTAGAATGAGCCCTATATCTTCCGGATTTGCGCCGACAATATAATTTAGAGATGTGTGCCCGAGGTTGAGACATTACCTATCATGGAAGCATGCCATAATTCACTGGTTGGAGGTCACTTTAACACTTCGTACCATCGGATGAAGTAATTTTCATAATTCAGGGACTTAAGACGTAGTGGGAAGTGCTAGAATTAGAAAGTTGATGAAAACATCATTCTTCAATTTTACGCCCAGAAATACGAACCGTCATTTGCATCGTAAAACAGACCCCAGAAATCCAAGTCACTATTAAGGATTGCGGTAGGAGTTACAAGCCGTAAATGTTTTATGAGTCGTAAAGCCCACTGTAATTATTTTATGAACAATAAAAGTTATCGTAAAAGTCCCAACGACTGAACAGTATATAATCATGATTTGCAGTCTTTTTATTTCATTCTTCAATCTCCCAAGTCCTAGCACGAAGTTTTTCTCCTCCTACCATTCTCCTACAACAAGTTAATCCTATTTCAAGTGATTCCACACTTTTCTAACATCAATCTCACGGATTCTAAGCAAAATACATTGCTCTTAACCGAGGATTTCCAAGAAAACTCAACTCAAGGAATTAGAGTTCAGGCTTTGGGTTCCTTCTTCCAAGTTCAGATTTTTAAGACAAGTTTTGGACTGATTGAGGTATGTAGAGCTTCTATCCAGATGGAGACATCATTGTTCTTCCCCACACCACACGTAATTACTAAAACAAGAATCTTTCAAACCTAGGGTTTCTCTCAAGTTCATAATAACCTTATACATGCTCAATTATATATAATTATATCATGTTGTCGTTTATTTTATTCATTATATGTCATTGTGATTGTCATGAACCTATCCGCAATCCATGAACTAATGCTTTGATTTCCATGAGTTCTTAAATATAAGTTATGATCTTTGTTACTCAGTTCCATGAACTCATATCTGTTTCTTATGATTTATATAAGTTACATTATGTATTTCTTCAGATGCTAAATTATGAATTTACAAGATTATTTTTACAAGATATTTCATGAATTCATGGGCTTTCAAGCCAACTATTTTCAAGTACATTTTTTGGAAGTTGCACAGATTACCGAAAAGGCTCAGATAGCATGAAACGACGTATGCCAACATAGGATAAGGTTCGATCCTCTAGAGGATGATATATTCAGATTATTTATTAGATCCATCATGTTCATATTCATGTCTCGTACTTTGGCAAAGTATGAGATGGCTTAGCTGATCGGGCAGGGATTAGACTTTATGTTCACACGTGGTAGTTCATATCAGTTTTTTTAATGCTCTCCCACGGATACACAAATATACAATTTTTTATATTTTATATATGTCACTATACTCATGTTCATGTTTTAGTTTCAGTTTTATGTTCCTATTATATTATGTGCCTGCTAATTTCCTATAGTTGCTTTACATACAGTACAATTCAAATGTACTAACGTTCCTTTGCATGGGGCTTATACTTCACGGTGCAGGTGTTGAGTTTTAGGGAGATGGATATGCTCAATAGGATTGCTTTAGTACCGGCTGTTTGGTGAGCCCTATCTCATTCGAAGTGTTAGTCTAGTATTTTATGATTATATTTTATTAACAGAGGTGTGCCAGAGCCTTATCCTGGTAGAAAGTTTTACAGACTCATGTTGTCAGAGGTTTCATAGACCAGTCCAGTATCATGTCATGTCAACATTATATTTTCAAACTTAACATGTTTTACTCAGATGATTCCGCTATTATACTTTCAGACTATTATTTTAGTATTATTGTTCACATGTTTTAAATCATTACTTTAGTATGTTTTGATGCCCATGTTTACAAGTAATCCATGTGGTTCGATCGGTCACATACAGTCATGCATCGAGTGTCGTGTTCTGCCCAGACTATGATTTTGGGTGTTACAAAGCTTGGTATCAGAGCCTATGAGTTTGACTCTTGGACTCCGACTCATGTGGACGGACTTATAGAATGAATCATGGTAGAAGCGCACTATTCCATGTATTCTATTCACCCAAGTTCTACAAAGATGTATCATGATCTTAAGGAGATTTATTGGTGGAACGATATGAAGAGGAATGTGGCAGATTTTATAATCAAGTATCTGAATTATCAACAGGTGAAAGCCAAACACTAGAGGCCTAGTGGGTTAGCTCAGACCATTGATATTCATGTTTGGAAATGGGAGATAATAAATATAGACTTCATAATAGGTCTACCTCGCTCAGCCCGAAGGCATGACTCAATTTGAGTGATTGTGGACCGACTGACTAAATCGACCCACTTCTTGCCAGTTAAGACCGTAGATTCAGCAGAGGATTATGTTAAGTTGTATATTCGAGAAATTGTCAAACATCGTGGGGATCTAGTGTTCATTATTTTAGATCATAGTGCTCAATTTACAGTGCACTTTTGGAGGTCATTTCAGAAAGGATTGGGTACCAAGGTAAATCTCAGCACAACTTTCCATTCTCAGACTGATGTCCAGGAAGAGCGTATTATCCAGACTCTTGAGGATATGTTTAGGGCATGTGTTCTCGATTTTAAAGGTAATTGGGATGATCACTTTCCTCTCATTAAATTTTCTTATAATAACAATTATCATGCTAGTATTCAAATGACACCGTTCGAAGCCCTATATGGGCGAAGGTGTAGATCGCCAATTGGTTGGTTCAAAGTTGGTGAAATAGAATTGTTAGGACTAGACTTGTTCTATCAAACCTTGGAGAAAGTCAAGTTAAATCAGGAACGTTTGAAAATAACTCAGAGTTCTCAAAAATATTATTCTGATGTGAGGCGTAGAGACTTGGAGTTTTAAGTTGATGATTGGGTATTTCTGAAAGTATCACCTATGAATGGCGTAATGAGGTTTGGGAAGAAAGGGAAGCTTAGTCCCAGATATATCGGACCTTACAGGATTTTGAGGAGAGTTGGCCAAATAGCTTATGAACTTGAATTGCCACAAGATTTAGTTGTTGTTCATCCAATGTTTCATGTGCCCATGTTGAGAAAGTGTGTTGGAGACCCGTCGTTGGTTGTCCCTACCGACTCTATTTCAGTTAATGATGGTTTGATCTATGAGGAGATTCCTGTGGTTATTTTAGATCGTCAGATTTGAAAGTTGAGAACTAAGGAAGTTGCCTCAGTGAAAGTGTTGTGGAGAAGTCAGAATGTTGAGAAGGTTACATGGGAATCCAAAGAAGACATGAATTCCAAATATCCACAATTATTCGATGAGCAAGCAGAATATGATCAAGGTAAATACCTTCAGTATTCGTGTCATGTTCTTTGCGTATCCATGTCTCATGTTTCACGATCATGTATTCAGTACTCATGGCTCATATCCCCATATTCATCTTTTCATGTAATCATATCAGTTCAGTTTCCATGTTCCATGTCATGTTTCTTCACGTTCACGTACTCATGCCATATACGATCTCATGCTTAACCATGACCTATCATTCGAGGACGAATGATCCCATGGGGAGATATTGTAACACCTCGTACCATTGGTTCATGATTCATGGACTTAAGACGCAGTGGGAAGTGTTAGAATTAGAAAGTTGATGAAAACAACGTTCTTCAGTTTCACGCCCAAAAATACGGATCGTAAAATGATTTACGGACTGTCAATTGCACCATAAAATAAACCCCATAAATTTAAGTTACTGTTAAGGATTACGGCAGGAGTTACGGGCCATAAATGTTTTACGAGCCGTAAAGCCCGCCATAATTATTTTACGAACCGTAAAAGTCACTGTAAATGTCCCCGACGACTTAATAGTATATAATCCTAATTTTCTGTATTTTTATTTCATTATTCATTCCCCCAAGCCTTGGCATGAAATTATTCTCCTCCTACCATTCTCCTACATCAAGGTAAGCTTATTTCAAGTGATTCAACACGTTTCTAACATCAATCTCACGGATTCTAAGCAAAATACATTGTTCTTAACCTAGGGTTTCCAAGAAAACCCAACTCAAAGAATTAGAGTTCAAGCTTTGGGTTCCTTCTTCCAAGTTCAGATTTTAAGACAAGTTTTGGAGTGATTGAGGTATATAGAGCTTCTATCCAAATGGGGAGATCATTGTTCTTCCCCACACCACACGTAATCCATGAAACAAGAATCTTTCAAACCTAGGATTTCTCTCAAGTTCATAATAACCTTATACATGTTCAATTATATATAATTATATCATGTTGTCATTTATTATATTCATGATATGTCATTGTGATTGTCATGAACCTGTCCGTAATACATGAACTCATGCTTTGATTTCCACGAGTTCTTAAATACAAGTTATAATCTTTATTACTCAGTTCCATGAACTCATATATGTTTCGCATAATTTATATAAGTTACATCATGTATTTCTTCACATGCTAAATTATGAATTTACAAGATTATGTTTACAAGATATTTCATGAATTCATGGGCTTTCAAGCCAACTATTTTCAAGTACATGTTTTGGAAGTTGCACAGATTCCCGGAAAGGCTCAGATAGCCTGAAAGTTGCACAGATTGTGAAGCATTGTGACCAATATCAAATGGAAGGTAATGTCTCTAGAAGGCATGAGTTGCCTATGTCGCCTATTATTGAAGTGGAATTATTTGATGTGTGTGGAATAGATTTTATAGGGTCATTCGTGAGTTTGTTTGGCAACAAATATATACTTATGGCGGATGATTATGTGTCCAAGTGGGTTGAAGTCGTAGCCCTTCTAAACAACAAAGGGGATAGTGTCATCGTGTTCCTCAAGAAGAACAGTTTCACTCATTTTAGGACCCTTAGAGCCATCATAAGTGATGGAGTCTCTCACTTTTGCAATAGAGTGTTGACTCCCTTTTTGAAAAGTATGGGGTAAAGCATAAAGTGGCAACTCCTTACCACCCACAAATAAGTGATCAAGTAGAAATGTCCGACCGGGAGATAAAAAGCATTTTGATGAAGACAGTTAATCTCATGAGGATGGATTGGTCAAGAAAGCTTGATGACACCTTGTGGGCGTATAGGATAGCATACAAGTCTTGTATTGGGATGTCACCATACAAGTTGGTATTGGGTATGGCATGTCATCTTCTGGTAGAGGTGCAATACAAGGCACTTTGGGCATTGAAAAAGCTAAACATTGATTGGGAGAATGCATTGAAGTTAAGGAGGGATCAAATCGATGAGATAGATGAGTTCTGTCTCCAAGCATATGAAAATTTCATTTTCTACAAGTGGAGGATGAAGTTCTTCCATAACAAGAGCATATTGAAGCGGGAATTTTCACCCGGGGACTTGGTCTTACTCTACAATTCTAGACTCAAGTTGTTTCCAAGAAGTTGAAGTCGAGATGGTCTGTACCCTTTCAAAGTGATGAAGGTCTTCCCATATAATGCCATTGAATTGGAGATCGAAGCCAGTCACTTTTTCAAGGTGAATGACCAAAGAGTCAAGCATTACTTAGGAAGTTTTGATGATCATAGGGTGAATAAAATCATCACCCTCTACGAACCTTGAAGATTTTATGGTAACATTCGTCATGCCGCGACATTAAATCAAGCGCTAGTAAGAGGCAACTCAATGTTTTACTTTGTTTTCTTTATTTTTTTATTTGTTCACTTGTGTGTTTGATAGTTCATTTTGGAAACACGAGCAAAATGGGGAGGAAATATGGAAAGATCAACAAAATAAGTCAAAAGAGAAAGAGAGACCATTGTGCGATCTACTTTGCGGACCGCAGTCTGGATCTACGGACCGCAGTCTGGGTCTGCGGACAACACTTTGGTTCGCAAAATTACACAGTGTACCTGGGAGTTTTAAGACAAAATTGCGGAGAAATGAACCCTTTTACGGACCGCGGTCAGGTTCTGCAATGGTTCTGCGATCGCAAAATGGGTGCCATGTCATCTAATTCAAAACATGGTAAGTGGGCTACAGTCCAGTTCTGCGGACCGCATACCAGAACTGTGACCTGTTCCCGACTGCAGAATGTCTCAGGTATAAAACTGCTAAGAAGTCTTAATTTCTTCACTTCTCTCTGTCGCGCTTACTTTGAAATCAAAAGCTCCCTATTTTCCCTCAATTGTTACTCCCCTTACACACACACCTCTTGCACCCACTTCACTTCGATCGATCACTTCATCTTCCCCATCTACTCGTCGATCACAAGGTATGTTTTTATTCTTCTTTTTCTCCCTTTCTCTCAAGAATAGGTAATAAAGGATAGTTGTGATCATGAAATTGACTTGTGTGGTTAAATAATTGTTGTGTGATGTGTATGTGTGCCCCATGTAGCCATGAAAGTGTGTGATTGTTCTTCGTTGCCTCGTTTGTCCCTATTATTTAGAAATCGCAAATAATGCGAATTTGAAATTATTGAAATTTTGCAAAATTGTTTGCATATGGGAGCTGGGATCGATTTCAATTGCATGAATCTTGAATTTGGGTGCTTAATTTATATGGGAAGTTGTCAATTTAGCAAAATTGTGAAATATTTCCTAAACATGCCTATGTTTGATGAATTTGTTTTAATTGAAACCGTAGTGAAGTCTGAATACCTACGAGCGTGAATTGCAAGCATGTTTTAGGCTGGTAATGTGTGTGTGGTGTTAGTATGGGTGTGGAAACACCGAGTTTTGAAAATCAAGGTGAAATTCTTAAAGAATACCTAAAATGCGCTGACTGGGTGCCCTTTTGTGAGCTGCAGAATGGTTCTGCGGACCGCAGAAAGGCACTCCAGTCTGCAGAGTCACCAAGTAAGTTTGATTAGTTGAAAGGAAAAACTGCGATGCCTTTTGCGGGCCGTAGAATGGTTCTATGAATCGCAAAGTAGGCCGTAGTTTTGCCCATTAAATTTGAGATTTCTGGGCAAAAGTACGATCTCGGTCTGCGGACCACAGTTTGGATTTGCAATGTCGCAAACCTAAACTGCATCCCGCAGACCAGGTCTGTGATCACTGAAGTTGTTTATAATCTTGTGTTTTCATTCCTTTTTTTACTTTGGAGTATAACTTTTTGTTTGTTTTACGTGTTTTATTCTTGCAATTACTTTCGGAAAAATACAAAAATATTTTACTTTGTTTTTGCACAATAGTCCAAGACTCATCATGTCTCTTGTTTGCAAAAATGACTCCTAAAAAGACGTAAGCACAGAAGGGTATCACCATAAATGAGTCAGCACCCTCGGCTGGATCTTTGAGGCCTACTCAAGCCCGATTGATACCCCAAATCCAGGAGAAGCTCATAGTCAGTACTCAGAAAGCAACCACCGGGCTGGGCAACCAAAAAAAAGCACCCCAGCACAGTTGTATCTAGTAATGAGGAGTCACAAACCTCCAATGCCACAACACATTCATCCTCTCAGTCTGAAGAGGTGGATGTTGTGACGGAAGAGGCTCGGGCGGCCGAGTTCAGACAAAAGAGGGCTCAAGAGGTCAAGAGATTCGGTGTTAAGGGTTCCAAAGAGCAATATCAGAAAAGCAATGACCGGACCTTCATCGAAGAGAAACGGATTTTCATGAATGGGTTATGGGATCAGTTCTCAAAAGTATGGGATCTACTTGTGTTTCATGGGTGCCAATGCTTTCTCAAGTTGTTGCCCTAATACAATGACGAATTGGTTCGCAAGTTTTATGCTTCCTATGTTGCATATGTGCCCAAGAAAACAAAAGGGAAACCAAAAATATTGCCAGATGAGGTAGAGGTTCGCGGAGTCAAAATGCAATATGGAAGTATAGCAATTAGTAAAGAACTTGATCCCAACCTCTCATGTGACAACAATGAGTATGCTATAAAGATCTCGGGCCAGATGGATGATGAGCGTGCATGGGCAGCCGCAATTGTGACTAATGCGACCTCAGAGTGGATTGTCATAGGTATAAAGATCTATAATAACACATTGAGTACATAAGCCAAGTTTTAGATGAGCTTTGTGAGTAGCTGATTACAGCCATCATACAATGAGACATACATTCGACTATAATTTTTTTTATTGATTGCGTGCATTATGAGCCGGATTTATGTGAATGTCGGTTTTGTGATTGAGAAGGAGCTCGGCAAGAGAGCTCAATAAGACAAGACCTCATTCTCTTTCCCATACATGATTACAAAGTTGTGCCGTAGGGCAAGGTTCCTGAGTTGCCTCGTGTGGATAATGCAGTTGACGCTTTGTTAACGTGCAATATTTTGAGGGTTCAAGCCGAGGAGAAACAAGGAGAAAAGAAGAGAAAGACCACCAACGCCTCGATAGACACTACACCACTTCATTTGGTTGATTTAGAGGGATCGACGTCTGAGCGGACAGAGACACATGCCACCACATCGGCCTAACACACTTCGTCTATTCCTTCCACAACTGACACATCTACTCTGGTAGGTACTCCAGTTCTGCGGACCGCACTTCTAGCAGCAGTTCAAGATAGTCCAAGCAAGAAACCACCTTGCTAACCCTAGGTCCGTTCTGCGGTCATAGAGTGGTCAGGCGGTGACATTTTTGTAATATAGTGTAGTCCAAAAATTGGGTCCCTATATAAAGTCACTTAGGATTTTGTGACTTGACACATGATTTGATACCTATATTACAAACACTTGTATCCACTTTTGAATATTCCTTGTCTTGTTTTACTATTTATCTTTAGTTAATCATTCCACAAAGATTCTTGATCTATTGTGTAAAGACAATATTGTTCATCTTAAATCATTGTAAGCATCCTTTTATATTCATTATGTCTTGTTACATTTACTATTTTGTTGTGCATCTATTACTTGCAATGAGTGACTAGATTTAGGTTGGGGTTGTGATAAAATAATGGAATGCGGTAGTTGGGGTATTTGATAAATTATGAAAAAGGTGCATTAATTGGGATTCAACTACCCCTCATACTTAATGTTAAAGGGTTGGTTGAAAATATATCTTTCTTGCCTATTGTCTCTAGTCAAACTTGAGAAAGGAGACTAGAATCTAGGAAAGGCATATGTTGATTAGGACTTGGAGCTTTAAACCTCATTTAATGATTTCCAACTTTAGTTAGAAGGAAATCAACTGAGGATATAAAATGGGTGTTCATAAATGTCACACTTTAGAGCTTGAGAAAGCCTAAAGTGAAATTAGGTGGGTCAATTGAGAAATTCTCACCTAGACACTAGTCCCCATTACCCGTACCACACCAATACACATACTTAAGTATAAATCCAACACCACTTCCATGAATTGAGTTACAACCCTGACATTCCAATTACTTGATAATTTAAACCTTATTTGAATTGATAATTTGAAGTAGTTAGAACAAACAAACAAATAAACAAACAAACAACTTGGTGACCATAGGAGTAAAGTAATTAGTAAAGTCATAATACAAACACGAATAGACTAATTTCTCATCATATTCCTTGTGGGATTCGACCCCAACCTATGTTGGGTTACTATATTTGACAATGGCCGCGTTATACCATATTAAGGTATAATTTGGGCGAGATCAGTATGCTTTAGCCATTTCAAAGTATAATTTCCTTACCTGCTCTTCATTATTATGACATTTCTTAAGTGAATTGTTCCACAAATGTCAAATATATGCATAATGAGGCAGCCCTGGGTACACTGCTACACTCGCATTCCATATACTATCATGCTTATCAGATACAAAGTACATATTCTCCTTCTCACCAAAAGCATACTTGAACCGCTCAAAGAACCATGTCCAAGATGAATCATTTTCGGAATCAGCTATGACATATGTAACCGACAGTATACTATATGTTTCCATAAATAAACTATACACAAAAAATACAATCAGTTATTAAACATTAAAAATGACAAAAAACTAACTCCCTAAATTTAATGTACTTTAATTTATACATTATTCAAACACTAATCATACATTTTATAGACAAAAAAATATAAGATTTTATTATAGACAACAAAAACTAACCTCCTGAATTCAAATACTTGACTTCATAAAGTATTTGTACACTAATCATACAATAAGTTTTTATCTTTAAAAAAAGAAGATAAAACACTAACCTCCTGGATCGAATGTAAGGCTACTAGCATAGTCCCTTTATAAGTTGATTTAAGATGGGTTCCGTCAACCACCACTATAGGCCTGCAATATTCTCATCCTCTAATACAAGTTTCCAATGATACAAAGGTATACAAGAAACGGTCTTCCTCTGTTTTCTTCAAACTTACAATCGATCTCGAATATGTCTTCTCTGAAATGTATAACTAGGCTGAAATTTTACTGTATGAGTCAGTCGGGTCGCCTCGCAACATGATCATTGACTTTTTATTTGCTCTATAAGCTTGCATGTAGGTCATGGTTAAATAATGTTGTTTCTTTATGTCCCTAGCTATATCTTTCAGTGTGTATATTCTTTTTGAATGTTCATACTTATCCATTATAATAGTGTCAACGACATTGGAAGTTGCTTGACATTGTGAATAAATTATATCCTTTAATAAGCATGTGTGGACATCACAAAAGTCTCTAATCTTGAAAAGCCCCGCATTATTTAGACTTGAGAACTTTAAAAATCATGAACAATTATCATCGGGGCATACAAGATGATAGCTGCTGATGAACAACAAATACACATTAGAAACATTGAAAATACAGTTTCATACACATATCATACAGTATTCATACATCCAGCAACCCTTTTTATAACACATATCTGTTTCATACATATTTTATTCATTATTTTTTATACAATAAATAATAATGTTTGTTCGTACCTTTGTGAACCAGCCCATTTCACCCGAAATATAAAGTGCTTCATAAATTCATATTACTTCATAACTTCAGAGAATGTTTCTTTATCCTTGTAAATCTGTAGGTACACAACAAATTCATGTCGAGGGTCGCTTATTATTTCACTTAAAAAACTATCCAGTAACTCAACATCTCCACTAGAAGCCACGTCAATTAGTTGAATCATATTCCTCATGTACGAAGATTGAATATCCAAACCACTTTTTATTGACCTGGAATTACTTTCGGCATTATGAAACTCCATGGAACTACTTTCACCATGATAGAATTCGATTGCCTCGATTTCTCTATCCTCCAAGGTGATACATAACGGAAACCTACTAAAAAATTTATATTCTTTTTTTATCTAAATATACCCTGACGCCATGGAGTTGTGTATGATCATTAGTGGACATCTATCACTAACAATGTATTTTATCATCATGGTTTGGAGTGTGGTATCCATCCCCAATTGAGCAGCAATTACAGAAATCAATCCGTTATAATTCGAATTTGAATCGTACAGAATTCCTTCAATTTTGAAATCCACATATCTACCTGTAATAGAATATCCATATATACTGCAATAAATAAATTTGTCTAAATTAAATCGCTTCCATTCTACAGAAACTACATTTATAGCACATTTATACAACTTTTATACATTATTCATACATACTTCAATAGATAATTTTTGTCTGAACCAAATCGCTCCACACTATCAAAATATATATTTATACGTACATTCATACATGATTCAAAATATATTTTTCATGAATGAGATCATATGCTTTTAATCGGATTCAAAACATAATGTATTTGGAATTCAAGTATATTCATCTGATGTGTTCCATCTCCCACTGTGTTGTATCATTATTGAATGAATTGTTCTACCCGCCATTGTTAGACCACGAAAGCTTTGAGAAATTAGCAGCATCCTCAATCAATTAGAATTCTTCAATAAATTTACAATTAAAAAAACAGGGGGAAATACCTGCTCGTATTGTGTAATTCTAATGTGTATTAATTCTGACAATTTGATGTTGCGTATTTGGGAATTTGTAAGTCGATTGATGTTGAATCATCCATTTTTCAATCACAATTGATTCGTTGAAAAAAACTACAGAAAATTGTGCACCGATTTTGAATCTCATGTACGTATTTCTACTAGTTTGAGAACCCTAATATATCGATGATGAAAAGAGAATCATCGCTTATTTGGATTAGGTTTGATTTCTGGTGTGAATTTTGGAGAAATTGGGGGAGAGAATGAAAAAACAAGATATTTTGTTGAGGAATAGATATGTGCATTTTTTGGGGAGGTAAGTTCCATATTTTTCCTTTTTTCTTTTTGATTGTATTTGTATAGAGTTCACATTTCGTAAATATTTCTCCTTAATATGTATATATACATACGTACTTTACCCTTAAAAAAAGGGAAAATGACATGATGTGGCCACCTGTCCAAAAGAAAAGCCCAAAGAGGCCTCATTTAAAGATAATGCCCCAAATTACCATTAAGCCTAAACTAAAGACTAGTCTCAGCCAAAATCTAAAATTTCACTTGTACACTTTCTCTCTCACTTTTCCCTATCAGCCGCCGTCGAAATAAACTCGCTATGCACAAGTTCATCGTCGAAATCTTCTTCTTGATTTTCCCAGTGGTTATTGTATCCGATTTTCCACATTACTTTCATTTGATTTTTCTTTATTGTTCCTTTCAAATCGTTGTCCTTTCTTTTCAATTTTCTTATATTTTTAAAGGGTTTTTGTTTGAATTCGTACCATACGAAAGAAAAAAGGAAAAGTACATTTTGGAGTTTTACTCAATTCCAAGTGCTCGCTATGCATATCTCCCAACAATTTATTTTATACATATGCCAAAACTTGATACATGGTTGACAAGTAATTAATTACTTAAAGGTCATTGCCTGACGATTATGTCATGGCAGAAAACACATCGTACATTTCAGAATTAAGTAAACCCGAACGCAAGTTATAAATTGAACTCTTCCGGTCAGATCGGTCTCCAATTTTTCTTCAATAATCTTTGCATCTGTGTAAATAATATATAATAATTGTATACTATGTGTATCATTAGTGTGTAATATACTGATTATACATTAATTTACACAAATTATACCAGAATGATAAATTTTCTATACACATATTATATGGATACATATTTTATACAATAATGATATAGTTTTTATACGTATTAATATATTTTTCTATATGTTTGATACATTTCTATAAATATATACAGTAGTGATACATATTCTATACAATAATGATACAATTTCTATACATATGCTGGAATTAGATGAAAAATGGCTAGAAAATAGAATTATTTTGAAAATGCTAAAAAATGTATTTTAAGATTATTGGGTGTCAATAGTTTCACCTGAGAGATATATTTGTCCTTTTCCCTTAAAAAGGGGCACGTTATTATATTTAATACGATTTAACTTTAAAATTTCTATTTTATCCTTGATGAGATGATTTCTAGTCGCACAAGTATCTTTAACTTGTTTTATGCCACAAGTTACAAAAGTCTTTATTTTATTATTAAACTGTGTGTCCAGTCAAACACCATCACATTAATTGAACGGAAGAAGTAATATTTAATATTTTTATAATATTTTTGCAAAAGATAACATAAGATGCGATTTTTAATCACTTAGTGTCTGAATACTATACTACATGAAGATTCATCCAACTCTGAAGAATAGTCAACTTTCAAGATTATTGAAAGAAATAATCTTTTGATTATTTTCATTAATGAAAGAGTATATATACAATTTACAATTTCTATTATATAGAAAATCCTATTTTTATTCTACTTTCAAAACCCTATTCTATTTGTGCAAGAGTTATATAATTATGGTAAGTGTACAACGCTGATTATTTACAAAAACCTATTACCAAAACTACCATATACACGGTGTGTATACCGTGTACATCACGGTCTCCCAATTATCTTGGGTTTTCGTGATAGACATGGTATACACAAGAGAGTATACCGTGTATATGTTGGTGTATTTTCACACCCCCGCAGTCATAGCGGGCGGTCTTCGTACGCTGAGACTGTCCCTAAAATCTTCAAATAGGACAGATGGGAGACCCTTAGTGAAGATGTCTGCAATTTGATACGTGGAAGAGATATGTAAGACGCATACTTGTCCACGAGCTACCTTTTCGCGAACAGAATAGATATCCATCTCAATATGTTTAGTGCGCTGGTGTTGAACCGGATTCCCAGAAAGATATACGGCACTAACATTATTACAATATACCAAGGTATCTTTTTGAATGGGAAACTGAAGCTCTAAGAGAAGATTACGTAACCAACATGATTCAGAAACCACATTGGCTACCCCCCGATACTCGGCCTCTACACTGAAGCGGGATAAGGTAGCATGTTGTTTGGCAGACCATGAGACTAAGTTATCGCCAAGAAACATACAGTATCCAGACGTAGAGAGTCTGGTGTCCGATCAGCCACCCCAATCAGCATCGGTATACGAGACAAGTGTAGAGGCTGATGACGGATATAGATGCAAACCATAGTCAAGTGTTATCTGGATATATCGGACAATGCGTTTGAGTGCATTCATGTACTCCACCCTAGAATCATGCATGCACACCTGCTGTACGGAATACGTAATATTCAGTCTCGTGAAAGTAAGATACTGAAGAACTCCAGCAAGACTGCGATAGTGAGTGGGATCCTCGTAAGGTGAGCCAGCCACAATACCTAGCTTAGGCTTTGTATCGACCGTAGTGGAAGTAGACTTACATGAGGACATACCAGTGTACTCAATGATCTAAGTGGAATACTTCCATTGGGATAAGAATAACCCACCTGCATGACGAGTGACATCAATCCCCAAAAAGTAACTCAAGGGCCCCAAGTCTTTCATAGCAAACTCAGAACTGAGCATTGTCATGATAGACTTGCACAAAACATCAGAAGAGGCAGTCAAGATAATATCATCCACATATAATAGAATATAAGCCAGGGAAGTACCATGACGATATATGAATAACGAATTATCAGTCCTGCTGTGAGAAAACCCAATAGACGAAATATAATCTGCAAATCTCTTATACCAAGCCCATAGGGCTTGCTTAAGCCCATACAAAGACTTCTTCAATATACAGACATGATGAGGATATTTGGGGTCTCGAAAACCAAAGGGCTGATGCATGTAATCGGTCTCCTTAAGATCACCATGTAAGAAAACATTATTTACATCTAACTGATGAATGTGTCATGCCTTTGAAAGAGCCAGACTAAGAACAGTGCGAATGGTAGCCGGTTTGACCACCGGACTAAAAGTCTCACCACAACCCACGTCAACATGTTGAGTCTTACCAACACCTACAAGACGAGCCTTATGTCTCGCAAAAGAACCATAAGAATTATCTTTATAAGTAAAAATCCACATAGACCGAATAATATTAACACTAGAAGGACCGGGCACCAACTCTCACGTCTTATTTACAATAAGAGTATTATATTCGTTGTCCATAGCCAATTTCCAATTCGTGTCATTTAATGCAGACACTGGGTTACGGGGTAGTGGGGATTTAAGAACATTAGAATTTAGATTAAAATGTCTCTTGGGTTTAAAAATACCCCATTTATTACGAGTGATAGGTCTGTGACTCCGATGAGAATTGGGTGGATTTTGGGGAAAATTCGGATAGGTGATGGACTGGCCAGCAGGCAGTGGGCCTGCTGGCCCAAAACTGGAAACAATAGCTGGGTCAGAAGCAAAATTCGCGGTAGAAGCAGTTTCGGTATGGGCCTGGGAAATTGGCCCACTAGTCAAAACTGGGGCAGAAATAGTGGGTTGTGGAGGGTCACTGGAGTGGCCCATTAAGTTGTGCACAATGTACAGGGAGACGTCGTCATCCAAAAAATTATACGAACTAGGCACGGGACTACTCACTGTAGCAAACGGTAATTGGGTTTCATAAAAAATAACATGACGACTAATGATGATTTTATTAGATGATAAATCAAAATATTTGTAACCGCGATGATTAGACGAATAACCCAAAAATACACAAGCGGTAGAACGGGCTTGACGTTTGTTTATAGTAGTTGACGGAAAAAGTGGATAACATAAACACCCAAAGACCCTAAGATGGGAATACGAACGATTCTTATTATAAAGAACTTTAAGAGGAGACGTATTTGCCAACCCTTTGGTAAGAAGTATGTTAAGAAGATAGGTAGCCATTTGTAGAGCATGATGCCAAAAGGAAGGGGGTACGGAAGCATGGACCAATATAGTTTGGACAATATTATTAATGGTACTAATTTTTCGTTCGGCTTTTCCCATTTTATGAGGACGTATGAGGACAAGAGAAATGAAAAACTATGCCATTATTTTCATAAAATTCTCGAAATAACCCATTATCATATTCATTGCCTTTATCACATTGATTATTTTTTATTTTTAGTTCGAATTGGGTACGGATGAATGCTCATAAATTTAAGAAAGTGGAAAAAACTTGAGATTTCTTCGCTAACGGAAAGGTCCATAAAAATTAGAATAATCATCCAAAAAAAGAACATAATAACGATGGCCTACAGAACTTAGAATGGGAGATGTCCATAAATCGCTATAAATAATATCAAATAGCATCAAAGTACGAGAAGCAAAGGCTACAAATGGCAATCTAACATATTTTTCTAAAGGACATGAATGACAAAATAGAGTACTACGCGTATCCTTACAAGAAATAAAATTATCTGTATGTAAGGAAGAAACAACAAATGACCCAGGGTGACCCAAATGTGCATGTCATAAGGAAGGTGCTAGAGCTGCAAAAGTGGATGGAAAGGCTTGACTCGACAGACTGGATGCATGCGTGATTTGATAAAGATCTCTCCTACTATTACATCTCATGAGAGGTATCCCCATCTTGAAATCCTTCACAGAAAATCCAAAAGAATCAAAATTAACAAAAACCCAATTATCAATGGTGAATTTAGTGACAGACACCAAATTTTTAATTAAGTTAGGGGCATGAAGGGCATTTTTCAGGACAAGGGGTGGATGTGGGGGAGACAAAGTTGCATGACTGTAACCACGAATTGGAATTGAGTTGCCATTACCAATAATTATGCCACGATTTTTGTTCAAATTGGAATAAGACGAGAGAGTACCTTGGTCTGACGTCATGTGAAAAGTGGCGCCGGTGTCCATATACCAAGACTGGTCTGGAGGATTTAATCCAAGCGTATGCATTGTGACCTCAACATCTGTCGGAGTCGGTGTGGGGCCCATGACCTGGAATTCCTGCGGAGGCCGAGGATGAAGCACACCGGCCTGCTTTCCCGTCCCAGAAGCAAATCTGCCGCCTGAAGCTGGATCCGAGAAACTGGGCCTGGCCTATTGCTGGAATTGGGCCCAGTGACTTGGGTAAGGGTTGGGAGGAAAATAACCATTGATGGGCCACGTCCCACTGGCCCAGTTTCACTGCCATGGGGCCCACTGTTGAGACTAATTGGGTTGTTGGCCACTGCCCCGAGGCCCAACGTCGATGCCATCACCGTGTCGGCCACCGCCATTATTGCCATTATTTTTATGGTTTTGACACTTCTTGCCGCCACCGTTGTTGCTATTTTGTCCCGAATTTTCAACAAAATTGGGAGAGTTATCGGATGAGGTCATCATCACCACGGAACTTGCGCCAGTAACCGCCTTTTTTGCCAAGCCGACTTCTTCCAAAGTGAGCATTGAACAGGCTTGATAAAAAGGGTGAAGTGGATTACTTTGTCGGAGTAAAGCACCAACGCAATTATAGGACTCAGATAGGCCTGCAACCATTTGAAGAACAAGACGATTATTGGTAATAAGCGCGCCAACGTTACAGAGTTGGTCTGCCAATTCCTTAAGTCGTTTACAACAGGCCGAAACATTCGGAAAATCTTTCATGCGGACTTGGGAAAATTCCTGCTCAAGGGTGACAATGCGAGAATGTTGGTTATCCTAGAATATATCACGTAATCTATTCCAGGTAGCCATAGCCTTAGTGTCCGGTTCAATAATCGTCTGTAAAAGGTCGATAGAAATAGTGGAGTAAATCCACTGAAAGACGGTAGCATCAAGAGTGATCCATAACTGAGGATGATGTGATGGAAGACATGATGTGAGATTGCTTGAATTTTAAACAACTCTGCCCACGTCACATGTTGGACGTTTTCCATCTCAAGAACAATAGGGATGTTGTTCTTGATATTAAAAACAGTAAGGGCAGGATGAAACAGGTTCTTTGACGTCGACATAACGAAAGACCAAAGGGATTGGGAAGAAAATTTGAGAAGAGATGAGGTAAAGTGGCACGAAATCCGAGAATGGGCACGGATTCCGATGCAGTCTCGGCCGAGAAGGGTGGTCGGAAATCGAGAGAAAATTTGGAGAAGAGCGGAAGTAATTTAGTCCTAGACTTCTGATACCATGAAAGAAATAATCTCTTGATTATTTTCATTAATGAAAGAGTATATATACAATTTACAATTTCCATAATATGGAAAATTCAATTCTACTCCCAAAACCATATACTATTTGTACAAGAGTTCTATAATTATGGTAAGTGCACAATGCTAATTATATACAAAAACCTATTACAAAAACTATCATATACACGGTATACACCGTGTATATGGTGGTATATTTTCAATTATAAATATTGCAAGCCAGCAGTATCCCTTCTTGTTATGTTCGAAGTTAATTTGAACTTTGAAATGTTGAAGTCAATTGTAATTTGTAGTAACTAGATAGACCAGTCAACGTTCTTCAAGTTGTATGCGATAGTATGTACAAGTGACAACTTTTTAAACAATAATTTTTTTAAAAAACAATGCCGAAGTAAATGTAGTTCTTCGATATAATACACAAGCTTTCATTAAAATAAACTTGAAAGATGGAAATCTTCTGCATTAAGACGACGGTACTTATATGTAGGGCAAAAATAAAATAGGATTATTATTAGATAATAAACAAAGAAAAAACGAGGGGGGAAATTAAGGTAATGATACGATAACATCAAATTGGTTGTTACATAAAATGAGGCTTTTCGCCGTTATATAACGATGAATTTAACGATACGATACAATAAAATTAAGTAACAATTAAAATAAACATTGTCTTTAAACTAACAATGCAATACAATAATAGGTAATTAAATGAATATGTTCCTTGATCTTTATTGATGATTGATTTACAATATATATAAGGTTACAAGAATATTTACTTTGATACAAACTAGGTAACTAATTAACCTAATTACAAAAGGATTATAATTCTACCTAAAATAAGAGATATACAATTAATACAATTAATGAAAGAATATTGGGAAATATTCTATTACACCCCCGCAGTCGAAGCGGGAGGTTTACGAACACTGAGGCTGACTAAAAAATCATTAAATAGTATGCGCGAAAGTCCTTTGGTGAAGATGTCGGTAATATGATATCTGGAAGAAACATGAAGGACACGAACTTGACCACGAGCCATTATTTTATCTAACGAAATGAATGTCCATCTCAATGTGTTTAGTGCGCTGATGTTGGACGGGATTGTCAGAAAGATATAGCACACTAATATTATCGCAGTAGACCAATGTTTCCTTTTGAATCGGGCAGTGAAGCTCAAGTAGAAGGTTACGGATCCAACAAGACTTAGAGACGATGTTAGTGACACCTCTGTACTCTGCTTTGGCACTGGATCAGGATAGTGTAGGTTGTCTTTTGGAAGACCAAGACAATAGGTTATCTCTGAGGAAAAAGCAATAACCAGACGTGGAGCGTCGGATGTCAGGACATCCACCCCAGTCAACATCAGAATAAGTAGTGAGACCAGTGAGCGAAAACCTGTATAGATGTAATCCGAAGGGAAGTGTACCTTGGATGTATCGTAAAATACGTTTGAGGGCATGCTTGTGTGCCTCCGTCAGACTGTGAATGTGCAAGCAGATTTCTTGCACGTCATAAGATATGTCTGGTCTCGTGAATGTGAGGTACTGCAGGGCCCCAACCAGGCTACGATAATGAGTCGGGTCTGAATATGAAGGGCTGGAATCAGCGCTGAGCTTGGAATTTGTGTCTAAAAGCGTGTGGGATGGTTTGCAAGATGTCATGCCTGCACGATCAAGGATCTCTTCGGCATACTTCTTCTGATATAGAAATAGGCCACCAGAATGTCGAGTGACAGAGATGCCTAAGAAATAACTCAAGGGCCCCAGATTTTTCATAGCAAACTCAGAGGAAATGAGAGACATAATGGATCGACGGAGAGCATCAGATAATGTGGTGAGGATGATGTCATCAACATATAATAATTGGTAAGTCATGTCTATACCCTTGTTGTAGATGAACAGGGAATGATCAGATTTGCTATGTGAAAAACTAATAGATGAGACATAATCGACGAACCGCTGGTACCATGCTCGAGGAGTCTGTTTCAGTCCATAGAGCGATTTTCGTAACAGACACACATAATCCGGATGAATAGAATCCCTGAAACTCATAGGCTGATGCATATATATTGTTTCATGAAGCTCCACATGTAAAAAGGCATTCTTGAGATCAAGATGATAAATGGGCCAACACTTGGATATGGCAATGCTGAGGACGGTCCGGATGGTTGCGAATTTTATGACCAGGCTGAACGTTTCATCACAGTTCACTCCCACTTGTTGAGACGTGCCATCACATACAAGACGAGCCTTGTACCTCTCAAAAAAATAATCAGATTCTTTTTATGTCTAAAAATCCACATAGAACGAATAATGTTAGCATCAAGTGGACGGGGTACTAGGTCCCATATATTATTCTCAATAAGAGCATTATATTCGTCAATCAATGCGGCTTTCCAATTAGGGTCGGACAATGCATCCTTCGAGTTACGAAGGACAAGGGAAGGGACAACTGAAACGGAAAGGTTGAACAACCATTTAGGTTTATGAATTATGTGCATGGCAAGGGTTTTCATGGTCCGAGAGTGTGTCTCGGAACGCAGGACGAGAGGGGGGTTTGCTGCGGGACTGCCGGGAAGATGAAGAAGAGCAGGGGTGATAGTACTGGCTGGACGAACCTCAGTTTGACGAAAGGTGGCTACGGAATCACCCTGAGGTGGGCTATTTCGGGCCACCGTCGGCAGAACCGGGTGGGCAGCTAGTCCCGGACTGGCCAAGGTGGTGGTGGGTGCCAGGGTCTGGGACGACGGACTATGTAAATGGTGAATTAGAAGAGGGTTTAGGCCATCATCTAGGAAGTCGTATGAATGTCGAGGTGGCGAGTGTGGAGAGGCAAAGGGGAATTAAGACTCATCAAAGAGGACATGACGTGAAATAATAATTTTACTGCTTGACAAGTCATAGCACGAGTAACCACGATGATTGACAGGGTAACTGAGAAATACACACGGGGAAGACCGGGGTTATAGTTTGTGAGTGGTCGGATAGAGAGGGTAACAAAGAGATCCAAAAATACGCAAGTGTTGGTAGGAGGGGTTCCAACAAAACAGAACTTGGGTGGGCGACCATTGAGCTAGAGACTTGTTTGGGAATATGTTTAAGAGATAGGTGGCCATGGAGAGTGCGTAATGCCAGAATTGAGGGGGAATTGAGGCGTGAGCAAGTAGGGCACGAATGAGGTTGTTTATGGTTCGATTTTCCATTCGGCTTTACCGTTTTGGGAGGATGTGTGAGGGCAGAAAAATTGAAAGGTAAGACCGTTTTTGGAGAAAAATTATTTGAATTGGTTATTATCAAATTCCCTGTCATTGTCAAATTGAAAACATTTAATGCTCTTTTCAAATTATGTTTTTACGAAAGCATTAAATTAAAAAAAATGGGGTAGACCTAAGATTTATTTTCAATTGGAAAAGTCCATAGAAAGTTGGAGTAATTGTCCAAAAACAACACATAATATCGATGACCAGCCGTACTCAAAACAGGGGATGTCCACAAATCACTATGTATGATCTCAAAAGGCATTAAAGTATAATTTGTGGATGCAGAAAATGGTAATTTGACATATTTTTCAAAAATGCAAGATTCACATACAGGAGTCCTAGAAATACAATTGCAATTAATAAAATTATTTTTTCTAAGAGAGCATAAAATAGAGTCTCCCAGATGTCCTAATCTAGAATGTCATAGGAAAGACGAAAGAGCAACATAGGTTGATGGAACTGAGGCTGGATTGTTGAAGGCATGTGAAATAGGGTAGAGATCTTCGATGTTGTCATATCTCATTATTCGTCTCCCTGTCGTAAAATCTTTTACAGTAAAACCAAAAGGATCAAAGTCAAGGAAAACCCAATTGTCAGTTGTGAAACGTCGCACGGAGATTAGATTCTTAATGAGTTTAGGGGCATAGAGGATATTTTTTAAGATTAGTGGTGGATGTGGTGGGGATAGAGAGGAATGACCATAACCACGGATGGGAATGCCTTGTCCACTATCAACAATAATATTCCGGTTTAAATTACTCAAATTGGAATAAGACGAGCGAGTACCTTGTGATGCCGTCATGTGAGATGTGGCATTTGTGTCCATATACCAATTTTCGTCTAGAGTCGGTGCATAAGTCGATGGTGTGGGGCCCTGCGATGTGTAGGCCTGTTGTGGACGTGGGACAAATATGCCAGGTTGGTCCTGTATTCTGAGGTGGAGTCCATGAGGATGTCGGATACGGGCAAGGAAGGGAGGCCCATGACGGTGGGGCCCACGAGGCTCATGACGTATAGGCAGCCCACGGCGGAGGCTGCTGCCACTACCACGGTCGCTGCTGGATATTTTTGGCCGGCGGGAACTGCTCTTTCCCGTCACTGTTGTTATTGAAATTCCATCGTGACCCTTGCCGGACTATCTGCTCCGACAGTTGTTACGGGAGAAAGCGGACTGTTGCGAGTCATCTGACCGACGGTTCTGGTTGCCGAAATAAGAGGCTGTGCCTAGAGATGGCAGTGGATCCTGGGCCCGGTCCGGATCCGGTGGATCCAGATCCATTTTATAGGATATGGATCTTCAAAATTTGGACCCGACGGATCCGGATCGAACCCGGATCCGTTTCTGACGGATCGGACCCGGATCCATTTCTGACGGATCGGATCTGGATCTGGATCATGTATTTGAGATCCGTATCCGGTCCAAGTGCGACCCGTGGATCCATTTTTTATTAAATATATTCATAACCTAGAATGTAATTTTATAAGTATTTTTTAAAAATTGCTAAGCACATCCTTGCAAGTTTAATTCTCAAAACAAGTTTAATTTATCCCCGCGTTAACTCAAAAACCAAAAAATAAAGAGGTAACTTCGATAATAAAATCAATGTTATATTAGTGAATGACTAACATCTCCATAGACAAGTAGTTAAAATTATATTCACTTCATTTGTGAAGATTCCAAGCACATGCAAGTTCTGCATTGTGGAAATACTAGTTAGCATTTTCCACAACTATTGTCATTGTCCAACATTTTCAATTAATAGCTCACAATCAAAACTAGACAACGAACAAAATATCTCATATGAACATTTCAAAATTGAAACACAGTAAACTGTTAGCTAAGTAAAAATCGTTTGTCAGTTCAAAAAAAAATTCTTAGTAAGGTTACATTCTTAGCAAGGCAAATTTTTTTTACATGTGGATCCAGATCTGATCCATGGACTCGGTGGATCCGAATTTGGATCTAATTTTTATGGATCGGATGGATCTGGATCCGGATCTGGATTCAGGTATGAAAAATGGATCTGGATCTGGATCTAGTAGGATCCGGTCCAGATCCGATCCGTCGCCATCCCTAGCTGTGCCGTCGATGGAGGGCCCGACTGGGGTGGTGAGGGCTGCATCGGCAATGCTGGCCCGAGTGATGTTGCGCTTGATTTTATGAATTTCCTCAAGAATGAAGGATGATGGCAATGCCGTCATAGATGGATGATGGCAATGCCGTCATAGAATTCGTTCAAACCTTCAATAAGTTGCATGACCAATCGTTGATTAGTGACTGATGCACCGACGTTGTAGAGTTGGTCGGCAAGCATCTTGAGTTCTTGACAATAAGCAAACACGTTTGGAAAATCGTCCCGATGAACGTCCTTGAACTGATTTTCAAGGTATAACACTCATTGAATTTTGTTGTCGTGGAAAATACTTTTCAAACGCTCCCAAGTTTGGCGGGCAGTGGCATCGGTCTAAATGATGGTGTACAACATATGACATATCATTAGATATCGTGTCGTATATCCACTGGAGGACGGTTGCGTCCAAACGAGACCAGAGTGCATCATCTATAGTTGAAGCTGATGATATATGTGTGGACTTCAGCGTGGGAGGGATGATGTGGTCGATAACTTCGTAAACACGACAATGGATCTTAAAAATCTCCGTCCACGAGGAGTATTGACCCTTTTCCATCTCAAGAGTCACAGGGATGAAGTTTTTAATGTTGTTTATGGCAAGTGCAAGATGAAATTTGGTTTTGTCAGCCATGGAAGAGGAAATTTAGGAGGAAGATGGAGGGAGAATGGCCGGAAAAACTAGAGTTCCGTCGTGGGAAAAGAGGGGGTGGGCGGCCAAGAGAGGTCGGCGGCTAGGGTTCCGACGTGGGCTAGGTGCCGACGTGGAAAAAAAATGACGTCCGAGAAGGTGTATGGGTAGGGTTTATAGTTTTAGGCTACTGATACCATAAAGGAATATGTACCTTGATCTTTATTGATGAATGATTTATAATATATATAAGATTACATGAATATTTATTTTGATACAAACTAGGTAACTAATTAACTTAATTATAAAAGAATTATAATTCTATCTAAAATAAGAGATATACCATTAATATAATTAATGAAAGAATATTGGGAAATATTCTATTAGTTACAACCATCCAAAGAAGTTGTTCATTTTCATGGTTGAAGTCAAGCTTATACAAAGTTTTCACACCTATAATCAAGTTCTGTATATGTATAGTGGTTTTACAATTCCCATATCTCATTTGAGATTCGTGGTCATTTTGTCACCCAGCACATTTTTACTTCAAACTTAATCCACATTGATCCTAAGTTAACTTCAGATTACTTTAAATTATCTTCTAGTACAATAGATCCTTGTGGTCCAGTTTTTCTCCGGATTCCGCACATAGCGAGAGTTTAGTGCACCAGACTTCCCTTTTTTACTCATCTTTGAAAATTGAGTGACGAGAATATATCTTCACAAACTTGTCGAACTTCTCCTTAAGCTGATCAAGTTGTTGATCAATCTGATCATCCTGATTTTACTGACTCTATTTCGGAGATCTTCTCACATAAACTCCTAAATAGTTACATCCCTCCCCTCTAAGGAAAGACAAGAGAACATAATGACCCACCATCACAAGAAATATCAAAGCCCGCCATTATTCTCAATGGTTAGATTCAACCCAAATATTCAAAAATCAATACTCACTTTATTTTCTTCACTGGCATAACAAAATTCAATAATAGTATTCTTTAACCAAAATAATACAAATCAAACACAAACAAACAAGGAGTCTTCCATTTCTTACGGCATATACAAAGAAGATGGAGAAGAAAGAAAAGGTGAAGTTATGAAAATTCCATATTTACAGAACTTTTTAAAATTGAGACAATAATTAAAGCGCACACGTCTTGGCAACCAAACAAAATATTTAACCATTTTGGCTCACTCTCAACTTATTACCTCATATAACCTATTTCCTTGTTTACACTGTAACCGTCATAATTGTTATTATCTTCACCTATTCAATCTCTCTGAAAAATATCAAGTATAAGCATATTGAAAACAGAAAACTTTTGAAGTTGAGATTTCTTTCTTCATCAAAACTATAATATAAAGGTCCATTCCAGGTCCTTGTGAAAGGTACTAATGACCCGAAAATTATTCTCAAGTGGCCAAACTTACAAATGCTATAAATTATTGCTATAACTTAAATAGGTATCCCAAAAGTAGCTATATGTTGCACTTCCCGGTCCATAATTGGTACCGTAACCGAGTCGGTCTATGTTCCCGGTTCTCTCCAACTTCTTCGATTTTCCTCATCCTTTTTTTCAAGCTCAGCAACCTGTAATATAGGTCACTTGTACATTAAAAAAATTACATAAATACAATTTTTAATTTTTCGGGATTAGATAATTTGCAGAAATTCATGTTCGGATCATCAAAAAGATGATGTTTTTTTCACGTATCAATCGCTCGACGATTAATAAAGTAAGTTGTGATTTCTATACAAATTTGTAATCTTTGCTTTTTCCCTGAGTTTATGTTAATATATTGTTAGTGTGATACGTTTTTCTTTTGTTTCAATTGATTAGGCATTAATTTCTGGTGGTTATGGTGTGAGGTGTGTGATATTAGATGAAGTTACATCAAGTAATGCGTGCATTACACGGGTCAATAACGGGTTAGGGTTTGTGAGAAGCTATTTGACATCTATTGGACCTGGAAAGCAAGGTGTTAATAATTTGCAAAGGGCATATTTGTCAGAAGTGGATTCACTTTTCGCGAATTCGAGATTTCGGAGGTTTTTTTGTAGCCAAGGATCAAAGAAAAGAAGTGAGAATAATTATTTACGCGTTTTTTTAGCTTCAGATTTTGTTGATGTGATTGTTATTGTTGTGTTTTGATTTTGTAGAGTATGAGAACTATTATCCAAAGAATAAGAAGGAAGTACCAAAAGGGAACAATCAAAAGGCGGAGTCGGGCAAAGGTATTCAGTTCTGTAACATAGAATGAAGTAAAATTATTTATGATAAGTTGTTAGACTTTACTAGAATGTGTAAAAATAAGGAATATTTCAATTCAAGCCGAGTTTACTTTTTCTTAAGTATGTTCGATATGATTAAGTAGAATTTTTGGATTGCTAGAAGCATTGGTATTAGAACTTTCTGAAAAGCTACTAACAATTTGATATCAATTTGATTGTTATAGTACTCACTTTAAAACTAAATTCATATGTATTTGGTATTTTTAGTTTTCCGCTAATGTATGCTTCATGTGCTGAACTTCACGATCTTTTGGCTTCAAACCACATGCGCCTTTTCGCTCTTGATTGTTACAGTCATCTATTCTGTTTTTATCGCTTTTAAAAAACACTAGTTTATGTAATCTGAGAGGGTTTCATAGATAATCCTATATGTATGGAGAGATAAGATTGTATTTGTTATTGTTGTTGAGAAGAGAGATTTAATGATACTTTCGTATATATCACTCATTGACATGGAATAAATAAGTGAACCTGGAGAGGAACAATTAGCATTAAGTGAATAACTCTAGTCATATAGTTTGACATGTCGCAAGTAGAGACTTTATAGTTAACATAAGCCATCTTTTAAAAGTTTGCAATTAATTGTCATCTAGAAATTAAATTTTTCCTGACCGTTTCTCTTGCTTGCTTTACCCTTGCTTTGCTTTTGTTTGTGCTTATGCTCTGTCTTCAGCCGAGGGTTTCTCGGAAACAACCGCTCTACCTACCAAGGTAGAGGTAAGGTCTGCGTACACTCTACCCACCCCAGACCCCACGTTGTGGGATTTCACTGGGTATGTTGTTGTTGTAATTGTCATCTAGAAATTAATCGGGGTCAGCTTCAGAATTTACTTCTGGAAAATAAAATGATCTAATTTGCATCATTGATAATCGATTAAGTATGACATCGTGTGAGTTTTCCCTTTCTTTGTCTTGCTTTTCTTTCTTTCCTCCTTCTCTGCGATTAGTTTTGTTCGATATCCTTAGACGAATCTTTTCCAGAAAATTTCGGGTCACTCTTAATTCTTCCCTTTATTTGTGTTAAAAGATCTATTGCGACTATAAAATTTTAGTCAATGAGCTGATAAATCAAAGTCTTCTTAAAAGGTTGGCAATGTCTTTTGAAAAGACCAAATATGCCCCTCACACTAACGGCAGAAGCCACATGGGGTTATATTTGGACCTTTCAATTGCTTAGGGGTATATATTTGTTCAGGGGCATGCTTCAAATTTTTTCATTAGCTGCTAAATTTGTGTACTTTATCCACTTGGCATAAGACATTATTGTTGAAAAATATCAAGAAGTACAGGCTAAAAAGATAATATTAGCATATCATGTCTCTCTAAAAGAAAATCGTCTCTTGTAAGATTAAAGTAGTAAGATCTGGGATGCAACCATAGATTAAATTGATTTAATTAACTGTAACTTTAGTCAAAATTCGTGCATATATGTTATAAATGCTTCAACCGTTCGAGCAAAATGCAACAAAAGAAAAGGAAAGAAAACCGATGGACCAACCCTATCATCTCAACCCCGTAAGAACTATGAGATCAGTCCAAGATGCCTTCAGCATGCAAGTTTCACGGACCAACCATAGAACCCTGTACAATAAGTGGAACGCATTAGCTGTCCACTTTCAGGATTAATTTCACCTAACTCCGACAATTAGAAGTTGGTGAAGGAAGCAATAAATAAGAACACTATAATTAGAAAAATTAGTTTAGAGAAAAGAGCTAATCACAGTCCAAGTTATCACGTGTTGGTAAGAAAACTATAATTGAGAAAATTAGATTAGACATGATATGACAATGTTATTTCTTAGCCTATACTTCTTGATATTATCCAAACGGTTGCGTCTTATGCCAAGTGGATAAGGTACACAAATGACAAAATGTATACTCCCTCCGTCCCGAATACTTGTCTCATTTTTCATTTACATGCCCCTTAAGAAAGCATTTATAAGGGTAGCATTTTGACTATTTTATCCTCTTAACATATTTCATCATGTAATCTCTCCTCATAAATACCTACTCCATCAATGGTGAGAACCTCTCAAAAGTTATTAATTAATACAAGGGTAAAATGGAAAAAAGCTACTTAATTTTGTCGTGGTTAAACAAATTTTGCAGCAAATGAAATAATTTGAAGCATGCTCCTGAACAATTGAAATGATTCAAATATACCCCGCGACATGGCTTCTGCCGTTAGTGTGAGGGGCATATTGGAACCTTTTTAATTGTCCAGGGGTATATTTGAACCATAAGATATAACGGTAATGAAGGGCAATGATAAAACATATTCAATTGGTTAGGGCATTTTTGACCCTTTTCCCTTAAATGAATAAGAAAAATATTTGCTTACGTTAAATATCAGTTTGCACATTCAAATTTGAAAACAAGGGACAATATGTTCTCTTAATTATGCATAGTTGACCTGAAGCTCTCTATTAAACACTTCCAGTGGACAAGGAGACATTCAATTGACTTTATTGGAAGGCAATCTTTGTTAAGGAAGTTCTTGGTACTGAGTTTCTAGTAGGTTAAGAGTATACACTTGCTATAAGTTTAAAAATGTAATATCATTGCATTCTGTATAATAGAGTATGAAACAAGTGATAAGTAACAATTGCTAGCATGAATTCCACATCCTTTTCCTGTTTCATGTTGTGTTTCCTTTTGGCCTGTCTATGGTGAAAAACTATTTTAAGGTTTCTTCTTTGACAGAGGAAAATTCTGGTGAGCAAGGAAACCCTCAGGAGAACTTCATGAAGCAATATCAAAATATTCTCACACCCTTGTTATTTATTGGGTTTATTTTTTCATCGACACTTCTTGGTTCTCGTGAGCAGAAGGAGGTTAGTCTTAACCCACACTTCTACATTTCGAGTTTTCATTGTTTCAGCCCCTTTCTCTTTCTTTTCTGGGAGGATGAGTTTAGTGCCTTATGGAGTGTGAGTTCAATGTGAACCGGATTGTAATCGTGTTGATATCTATGTTAGGACCAACTCCTTGTAATCATGGCTTGCTTTTTTGCAAGAAAGGGAAATGAAAGAAAAATTAACTCTAGTAGTAAATGAAGATGCTACGATGCAGGTGTTCAAGGTAGGGATTGATTTTGAAACTTTAACGGACAGAAGCTGTGAGTTGGTTTAGAAGAAGGGGTTCTTGGGTTGGTGTTTGAAATGCAATTTTCTATATGTTTCCAAACCAAAATAATTTGGTTTCACTTTGTTTTCTTTTCAAACACATGTTAGTTTTAGTTTTTGGAAATGTTGTCCGAGAACTTTTTAAAAACCTAATGCTATTTAAAGAACATTGATTGATATAGCTACCCAAAAGTTCCCATTAAAACAAGATTGATTGATTTAGCTGTCCAAAAGTTAATACTTCTTTTTGAGGGAGACCGGAATGATGAAATTAACTATTCAGCATTAGTGTTTGGGGAAGGTGTCACTTGCATTTTTATTTGGGGTTTGGATGGCATTTAATTTTATGTTTTTTTGTCAAAGAGCATTTTAAAATATAACAATATTGTTTGGTTTGTCAACGAACTTGATTTTGCAAAAGAAGCCAGAAAGTTTCCTGAAAAACCAAAACAGATTTCACGTGTTTTTCATCATTTAACAACTATTTATCCCAGAAACATTTCAAACACAGTTGTTGTCCAAAAGTTGTTTCCCAAAAGCTTATCCGAGAAATGTTTTCTGAGAAACAAACACAGAGAGGAAAAAATCAAACTCCATGTAAGGTTTCACAAAAACCATGAATGAGAAAAAGGTTTGCTCAGCCTATTAGTGGTCAATGGAGAATTGGAGATGCTGCTTTATTGCAGATGCACTATGAACCAAATAAGAAATTTGAATTAGCATAACTAAATATTTATTAAAAAGCTCTACTATGGAGTTACAGCCTTCTCATATAAAATTGTTCTTCTGGTCTGCTACTGCTATTTCTTCCCTGCAACCCCCCCCCCCCCCCGGTCCGATGACCTGCGGTGTAAATAGATTAACTGGTAGTATATTGGTATCGGAATACTTGAGAGCTTGTCTTGTACATAGTCCGACTGATGATTGAAAGATTTATGTTCTTATACCATGTACTCTTTCATGGATAATTTCATGTTTTTTCATTCAAATGCTTTATATTCAGAGACATTACTACAGGTTTTTCCGGTACGTGCAAATCCAGATGGAGCAGCTATTTGCCTTAGTAGAGCATAATCCTAAAAAGAGAAACAAATCCATCTAGAACAAGAAAATAGTGCACGATTTTAATTGAATTCGAACAATGAAATACATGAGAAATCAACCTCAGCTGCATTTCCTTATAAACCTTTTACTAAGTCTGAAATATAACTCATTAACAAGTTTAGTGATGACTCCACTGGATAGAAGATCGTATACTTGTTAAAGAAACATATACGAATGAGAAAGGAAACATCAGTACTGACTCTATTTCATCCCACTTGGTAGTCCCTTGCATGTTGGTTATATATTGCGACCACTCAAAAGGATCATATTGACATTTTTAACAATAACAATAAAAATAAGAAAAATAAACGTGGATTATATTGATGAACCTCTTTTAGTGTGGCTTTGAAATTAATGAAGTAGTGTGACTTCTGTGTATATTAAATCCTTTCAGTGATGACTGGTGACTAAGCAGGTTCTTATTTTCTAGGAGCGGCAATTCTATCTTATCTTGGTTAGTTGGTTGTATTCTGTATCTTTCTTCTCTTTATCATGGTTATTAACGCTTTATGTAAAATTTCAGATTAGCTTCCAAGAGTTCAAAAACAAGCTACTTGAAGCTGGTCTTGTTGATCGAATTGTTGTTTCTAACAAATCTGTGGCCAAAGTTTACGTGAGGAGTTCTGCACCTGGTATTAGTCAAACAGGTGATGACACTGTTCAAGGTCCTACGAGTGGTGCAGATGGTAGAAGAAACACGGGCCACTACAAATACTATTTTAACATCGGGAGTGTTGAGTCCTTTGAGGAGAAGCTTGAGGAAGCACAAGAAGCCTTGGGAATTGACCATCACAATTATGTTCCTGTGGTATATGTTGATGAATTGAATTGGTTCCAAGAACTGATGAGGTTTGGTCCAACAGTATTGATTCTAGCTGTCCTTTATTATATGGGACGAAGAGTGCAGGGTGGTATAGGAGTGGGAGGCCCTGGTGGGAAAGGTGGTCGTGGAATATTTAATATTGGAAAAGCGAATTTCACCAAGACGGATAAAAATGCGAAGAATAAGGTGAGAATCACTTTCTATTATTCGTGCAGTTTCAAAAGTACTACCCCCCCCCCCCCCCTTATGTGGCATCCTTTCCTTTTTAGTCTGTCCAAAAAAGAATGTGACTTTTCTACAATTAGAAACAGCTTAACTTTCAAATTCCCCCTTTAACCTTAACCTTAATGAAATGATTTAGCCACACAAATGCCTAAGGTTTGTTTGAGACCACAAATTTTGAAAGTCTTACTTTCTTTCTTAAACTTTGTGCCAAGTCAAATGGTGCCACAGAAATTGGGACAGAGGCAATAGTATTTTGAAATGAAAATTTTAAAACTGATACATGCCATAAAATTTCATTATTGAATCTTAGAAAGTTATTGACACTTTCTGGATACAGGTTTTCTTCAAGGATGTGGCTGGATGTGACGAGGCTAAGCAAGAAATAATGGAGTTCGTCCACTTCCTTAAGAACCCCAAGAAATACGAGCAGTTGGGAGCCAAAATTCCTAAGGGTGCTCTGCTAGTTGGTCCTCCTGGGACTGGAAAGACACTTCTAGCTAAAGCTACAGCAGGAGAATCTGGTGTACCTTTTCTCTCGATTTCTGGGTCAGAATTTATGGAGATGTTTGTCGGTGTTGGGCCAGCTAGAGTTAGGAGCCTATTTCAGGAGGCAAGACAAAGTGCACCTAGTATAGTATTCATTGATGAGATTGATGCTATTGGTCGAGCAAGAGGGCGGGGGGGCTTTGCTGGAGGAAATGATGAACGTGAAAGTACGTTAAATCAACTGCTTGTAGAAATGGATGGATTTGCAACCACATCTGGTGTAGTTGTACTTGCTGGCACAAATAGACCTGATATATTAGACAAAGCCTTGTTAAGGCCTGGTCGATTTGATCGCCAGATTACCATTGATATACCAGACATCAAAGGCCGTGACCAAATTTTCCGAATCTATCTGAACAAGTTGAAACTTGACCAGAAGGCAGCATTCTATTCACAGAGACTTGCTGCTCTAACACCAGGATTTGCAGGAGCAGACATTGCAAATGTTTGTAATGAAGCTGCTCTAATAGCTGCTAGGAATGAGAGTACAATAATTACCATGCAACATTTTGAGTCAGCGATAGACAGGGTGATTGGTGGTCTAGAGAAGAAGAATAAGGTATTGGATCTTCTCGCTTTCCCCCCCTCTACTATCTACTTTTCTATCTCATGTTCCATAACAACATAGGGAAGTGTTCTGTTTTTGCATTACGTCAGCAGCATTTTCTATGATGTTCTGTCATCTTTTCCTGCATCTTGGTTATCAAAGCCAGTTCTTTTAGTATGATAATGTTAGGATTCATTTGACTTATCCTTGAAAGTGCATTGATCCAATATCCATCGGTACTGGAACAGTACAAATCTACTGCTTAGTAGCTATGAGAAAGTTATAGTAGTTTGGGTAAGATGAGTATATTTGTTAGGAAGAGGTTTGCTTTATTTCCTTGGGGGCACTTAGGATGTTGATACGATGTTCCACCATCTGATGGAACATCTGAACTTACGATAAAATGCCTCTATTTTTAATAAGTAAATTTCTCTTCTTTTTTTTACAATTCTTATGAATAATTTTTTTTTAACCTGTTCATATTAGGATTTGTACTGTACTTCAATCACACTGTTGAGTTCTAGCTGTGATGAGAAGAACATTGTGAGGTGGGTGAACAGTGTCCGAGAGGCTTGGGATAAACCACTGTGGTATAAGATGAGATACTTTAACATTTGATAAAATACCTAGGGATCCCCCTGAAACTGGCATATCAATAACCTCTACCTCCCCGAAGTGCCACCTACCAGAGAAAGTGGTTTCACATGATATGGGCGCCTGAGAGCGTAATCATGCCACATCAGATAATCTGAATGGAGAAAAGCCTGAAATAACCATTTCGCTTATTTTTTAATCCATTCCCAACAATTAGTTTTGCTTCTTCTACCATTTCTTTTCTTCTTCTCTCATAAATTTCAGCTATTGCTACATCTTTGTTCCCATATGCTATTTTCATCCCCATTTTTCTTGGTCTCTTTCTTTTATTAGATAACATTTTTTACTTTGGTTGTGTTTATATGATTGTGTTTGTGCCTTTGGAAACTGGAAAATTGCAGCCTAAACTCAAAAATATTGGCTGGAAATAGCCTAATAAACCTAGAAAAAGTTGGTTAGAGACTGACTAATAGACCCGGAAAAATTGGATTAGAAACAGACCAATTAAAAGTAAAAAACTGGACTGGTTATTTGCCATCAAAATGCATTTACAAAAACATCCACCAATCTCCTTCAACGATAACAGCCACCAAAGTGCATAAACATAAAATCCACCAGAAATTGAAGTTGCTTTTAAGGGAGATTTTCCCACAACTGACCGGAAGTTAACCATTAAAACAACCCACAAAACCCAGAAGATGAACCCTCTCACCAACACACAACTCACCCGAGAATAATTATCGGAAATCTCAGTAAGAAATGTCGAAGAAGAAACCCCTAAAATCGTTCAGATGTTAGACAAACTAAACTGAAGAGAAGAGACGAGTCTTTTGTTTATAAGGGGCCTTTTCATTTTTCCAGCCTTTTATTTTTATCCGAAATTGCATTCCTTTTTTTGTTTTTATTTTATTTTGGTGGCCAAAAATATCTTTTTGCGCGAATTTGCAGCCACATCAGATGAATTTCCAGCGTGGATAGTGCGTGTGAACACTCAATTGAGGTCCAGTTGTTTGAGGTGGTCTAGACTATCGAAATACCGTGTTCAGGGGGGGGGGGGGGCGTAATTAGGAATAAAATTAGTTCGGGTGTGCACTCAATAAATCGTGACTAGTTTAGTTGGGGGGGGGGGTTCCTAGGTATTCTGCCATTCAACCTGTCCAATATTGCAAAAATTGCCTTTGTCCTCTGACTTTGAACCTCTAGAGTAGCACTTCTTTTGAATATTCTGTCATCCAGTGCCCTTTTTTGTGTGGGTACCACATCAGAGGTTCATATATATTCAATGTTTTTTAACTGTTTTAGAGCCAATTGAGTTGGAAATCTTGTCTGTATTAAATGAGCTTTTTTTCATTTCTGCTACACCCGAGGACTCTAAAAAAACTACTTTGTAAGGTATGGTCACTGGTTATTGTTAACCTTCTGTTTGTCTTGTAACGCCTCACCCATCCCAAAAAAAATTGTAGTGGTTTTTACGCATGATATTCTTTGCTTCGACACCCTTCTACCTACTTGTTGATGACTTTAAATAATATTTGGATTCCTTTTTCTTTCCTCTTGCTTCTATGTCTTCTCTTTTTGCCCAAAATAAAAGGGGAACTTGGTGAATGTTGACCTGGGTGATGTATGCTTTGGTTCAACGTTTCTTGAGATGCTTTTGAAAATTGCTTGCCGACAATCTTTAGATTCTAGTAAGGACTTGCAAATGGGACCAATTTTTTTGGATGATATAATAGAATTCAAATAACCTTTTGTGGTTTCGGCAGGTCATAAGCAAGCTGGAAAGGCGGACAGTTGCCTATCATGAAGCTGGGCATGCTGTTACTGGTTGGTTCTTGGAACATGCAGAGCCATTGCTTAAAGTGACAATTGTTCCTCGTGGTACAGCAGCCCTTGGATTTGCTCAGTATGTTCCTAGTGAAAACCTTTTGATGACTAAAGAACAACTATTTGATGTAACATGCATGACTCTTGGTGGCCGAGCTGCTGAGCAGGTAAATTTATCAACTCTCTCTTTGCTTTCATATGTTTTCCCTATTGTCATTAAGACTTCATTTATTGAAAACATTGTCACCACATTGGATGTGCATGTATGAAACCATTCATGCTAAGCGCTCTATTTGTAGTGGATACGGAAGTTCCCCCAGATTAGAGACTTGAAGCTACTTTTGTAGGGACGGCAATACGGCGGGTCGGGGGAAGGGGGGGGGGGGGGAGAGGGGTTTAGTGGGGGTAGGTAGGCGGGCTTATAAACATGGCAGGACAGGGCACCAAAATTTTGGGTTATAGCGGGGCAAGGCAAGGGCAGGCCCGGTTAGAGACTCTAATTTTACTTTTTAACAATTAAAATCTTGAAACTCTTGGAGAAAAGAAATAAAGAAAACGGAAAAAACTTACCTCCTCTATCCCATTTTACGTGGCACACTTTCCTTTCAACAAGAACAACATATGCAGTGTGATCTCACAAGTGGGGTCTGGGGTGGGTAAAGTGTACACAGACCTTACCCCCCTACCTTGGGAGGAAGAGAGGATGTTTCCGATAGATCCTCGGGCCTTGGCCCAAGAGAAACCATATCATAGCAGGTCAAAAAAGGAGATAACGGGAGTGAAGAAACCATGACAGGATACTAAAGAAAGCATAAAAAAGCATTCCCATTTTACCCTTAATGGGAGGATCTATAGCCACACGTTGTCTATGGCTTGTTTTAGACTGCAAATTTCAAAAGTTGGTTTTTGTGCTTAAACTTCATTCCTAGTCAAACACCGTCACATAAAGTGGGACAAGTGTGGAACCTTTTTATTTTTACCATGGTTACTGTGTTTTACTTGCTTCAGTTATTTTCTAGTTATATCAAATATGTTTTCGTTTGCCTTTTCTTGAAATAGGTGTTTTTACATCAACAGAGTTTCTTTCATTATTGGTTTTTAAATGAGAGATGATAACTTAATACTTTAATTCTTAGAATTACGCTTCTTTTTTGTGCTATATTTATTCTATTAGTTAGTTCCTGCTAGGGATATGTAATTAGTAATAAAGGATCATTACTGATAAGTTCTGCTTTTCACAGTCATACTAACTATTTATACAAAAATAAATTTATGTTGGAATTTTCCTAAACAAACGTTGATTTTGTTTTCTAAACATTGTTAAAATCGAAAAAAGTTATGAACTATCAAATAGAGCATTGGAATCTGGAAAAGAAAGTTTACAAAAAGAAATTAAATGGGACAGGGCGGGGCACACTGTAAACAAGGAGAATACTAAACGGGTTAAAACTTTGGCGGGTTAATGCTTCACCTTCCCCGTGTGCCATCGCTACTTCTTTGGCACATGTGTAGAATTTCTTTTATGGTCTGCACAGATGCCTCCTTCAAACTTCTTGTTATTCTGTAATCTGAATCATGTGCTTTGTGAAGGGCGGAAGGTTTTGAGTTACAGAGTTGAACATCATTTGAACTTAATTAGCTTGGTTCAAAACTTTGTACGACTCATAGGACTTTTTCTTTTTGAGAAATCTGGATAATCACCGCTTTCTGATTACCTTCTTTGCCTCTGCACTTGCTAGAAAAATGGTTGGCTTCTAGAAGGTGAATCCATTATGACTTGCCTTACTACGGTGTTATGATTCTTTGTGACTATTTCTATGTCTCTTAACTTGCATGATGGAACTATCATAATATGAATGGTTGGTTCTCTAGTCGTATACCAACTTTTACAGAGCAATACGTTTGAGTGTGTATATCCTAAGTAATCCATAATGGGGTTGGTCCTATCCAATTATTTACTTTTCAACCGAAGCACTAGATCTTGATTTTGATGACTCTGGATTTATATAGAAGTTAGAGTAAATACCTTTTGCTGAGGAATTCACCATGATACTTCATTGGACAAGATTTAGTCACTACCTGGGCTTTTCACGTTCTTTTGAGTATAACAACAACAACATACCCAGTGAAATCCCACAACGTGGTGTCTGGGGAGGGTAGAGTGTACACAGACCTTACACAGACCTTACCTCCAATTTGAGTATTGAATCCGAATTTTACATTCTCTGAATATTAATTTTTGAGTAGGTTTTGATTGGGCGGATCTCCACTGGAGCTCAAAATGATTTGGAGAAAGTCACCAAGATGACTTATGCCCAGGTAGCAGTATATGGCTTCAGTGACAAGGTTGGTCTCCTTTCTTTTCCACAAAGAGAAGATTCATTTGAGTCAAAGCCTTACAGTAGCAAGACAGCAGCAATTATCGACAATGAAGTTAGAGAATGGGTAGCCAAGGCATACGACCGGACTGTACAACTTGTAGAGGAACACAGAGAACATGTGGCTCAGATTGCGGAGATGCTACTTGAAAAGGAAGTCCTCCACCAGGAAGATCTGATCCAGGTATTGGGTGAACGCCCATTCACGACTAGTGAGCCCACAAACTATGACAGGTTCAAGCAAGGATTTGAAGAAGAGAACAACGAAACCAAAGATAGCACTGAGGGAAAAACTGCACAAGATGATGATGGATCATCACCTGTTGTACCGGAGGTTGTCCCAATATAGTTTTGGGTTGTAGTTTGTAACTTGACAATGCAGGGTAGCGAATGTCTGGTGTGAACTTTCAATTTTTAAAATTATTGGAAAAATCATTCGTCCTGATATTAAATTATTAATAGTACAAACATGGTTTTTCCGATTTATGTACCCCAAGAACCATCTATTTGCACAAAAAAAAAACACAATGAACTCAATAAAGAAGAGAGAAGTACTATGGTAATACTGACTTTTAGCTGAAGTGACTGGTAGTTTTTTCCTCCATTAGTATCTGTGTTATAGCTTGAGCAAGGGCTGCTGAATATTACTTTCTCCGATTCCTTTATTTGTTCAATATCTAAAATAACACTTTTCTTTACTTGTCCATTTTAGTAAATCAAAGAGAATTAATTATTTTTTTTCAATTTTGCTCTTATCACTGAGTAACTATTTTCCAAACTTATTGGATCAAATTTAAATTTTACATAGTTAATAAGAGTAAGTTTGTAAAATTACTTTTAAGACTTCTTTTAAGGGAGTGCAAAATGCAAACTAGACAAATAAAAGGAGCAATAATCTTTGCCCCATTGTAATGATAGTTTTTCCTCCAAACAAGCGATAGCTATGACATCTTGTAAATTTTGGCGTCCTAGTTTTCCTGGTTGATTTTTTGAGTCAAAGTAATTATACCACACTTAGGAGCTGTTTGGATATAATTTGAAATTATGAGATGAAATCATGATAATTTGAAATTAGAGTTTGTTTAGACATGCAATTTAAATTTCTTAAGTTTGTATTTTTTTCTTATAGACATAGAAACCCCCACAAATTGTGAAAACTATAAAAAAAAATTCAGTTTTTATACAATCTTACCAAATGAGCAAGTCATAGTTCACAACAAAATTAATACGTTGTTAGAAGGCCTATCTAAGAAATACAACATCAATTGATCAAACTTTAGTTCAATAAAATGGAAAATTGAACATGAGTTGTAGTGTAACTACTCTTTTATATAATTCCTCCACATGGTTGGGAAGAGTAAATTTGTTATAAATATACTACCAACTTATAGATCTTTAAATAGTTGATATAAATAGTTGGTAAACATGATTGGATGATTTGAGATTTCATCTCATGCTCATCTCATGAGATAAAATCGCATGTCCAAACGTTGATTTCATCTCATGTTCAAACGCCTACTTAGACCTAATTAAATATTTAATTGTGAGAATCAACAAATTAAACTGGAAATGCGTTACAGTTAACCATAGTGAAGTGTTAAAAAGTGTATATGCAAGACACATGTCTTATATTAGTCGTTTAAAACAACTTGTGCGGTAAGTTTTTTATGGCTGTTTCCTGTGTTAAAGGATTATTAAGGGATAAAGATTCACTCCCAAGAAAATAACAATAAATGAGCAGAAATTATGCTCTTTAATATCCAACAACAACAACATACTCAGTGTAATCACATAAATGGAGTATGTAGATGGTAGAATGTACACAGACCTTATCATTACTTTTGAAGGATAGAGAGGTTATTTTCGATAGACCCCCGACTCAAAAGAAACGTAATCAATGCAGGGTTGCATGAAAAACAAAGCAACAAAATATCAAGATACAAAACAAATGGTACAACATAGTAATACACACATAAAGATAATGATCGACGCGATACCAAATTACTACAACTAAGAAAAGGAGAAGTCCCCCACCTCTCTCACACATCACGATAAAACTCAAATACCTACTACCTTTCTATCCTAACCCTCGACCGTCAAATCTTCATATCTAAGGTCATGTCCTCAGTCAACTTTAGCTAAGTCATATCCTGTCTAATCACCTCCCTTAGTTCTTCCTCAGCCTACCTCTACCTCTCTTAACTCCAACGACCGTTAATCTCTCACACCTCATAACTGGCGCATCCTCACACCTCCTCTTTACATGCCCAAACCATCTCAGTCTCGCTTCCCTCATCTTGTCCTCCACCGAGGTCACTCCGACCTTGTCCCGTTTATCTTCATTTCTAATCATATCTCTCCTAGTATGACCACACATCCATCTGAGCATCCGCATCTCCGCTACTTTCATCTTCTGAACGTGGACGTTCTCGACTGGTCATCACTCAGCCCCATACAACGGTGCTGGTATAACCACAACTTTGTAGAACTTACATTTCATCAATTGAATGGAAAACTTATCAAAGGTTATTGCAATTTCATCAATTAATACTAAAGCCTTCAAAAACTACAAATTGCTATCAAGAAGGTAATGGTTGCACCAGGTCGATTTAATCTACTAATATGAGTTGTGGTGGGATGGTTGGGGTCCCATCACCCTTAATTAAAGGTCTCGAGTTCGAGCTCTGAGAATGAAAAAAAATCGTTGGGAGCGTTGCCCCCTAAAATAGTTCCTGCAAAGCGCGATCCAAATTTAATCGAAATTCAATACAAATATTGACCCCGAATGAAACCCCCAAAAAAGGTCGATTCAATCTAGCACAATTCCGTCTAGCATCAAACTATTGGATATTGTAAAGCAGTACGGAAAGTAAATAAATATTACAAGTGTTCGAAAGGATAAACAAATAGGCCAATGTTCAGAACTGCCGCAAGCTTGTTGAGTCTTGAATCTTGATAACCTGAAATCAAGAAACACTAAATCTGGATTGTTACAACTGTGTGCTGAGTCGAGTGATTGCACTCTGTCCTTAAGACAAGATTGCCTCGTATATATGTTTTTACGTTAACGGGAAATAGTCTCCCAAGATAAAACAACACTTTAATCTCAACACTACAAAGCAAATAGGTTGAGTCTGACGAAGAAAACAAACACGAAACGCTTTGCTGAAGAAATGGAAAAGGAAGGAAGAGTTTCTGTTTTTCGTCCCAACGTTACTGCTCACGTTGAGGACTGTGTTTTACTCTTCTGTTTGTCTCTGTGTATATATTTCTGTCTCGTTTTTGTTGTGTATATGTTCTGTGTTTTTCGTCACTGCCAAATGAGCCAAAAGACATCAATATATAGCACAAGGGAGGCTGCTCAACTGCCCAAGACATGGATGTTTAAGAGCCATTAGTGAGGGTTGTTAATGGCCATTAGGGAAGCTGTTAATGGCCAATAAAAGAGGGTTGTTTATGGAGGAGTTAACAACCAAGTAATGGCTGGTTAATGCTCCAAAAAACAGTCCAAACGGTAGGCATAAAGTTTCTACCTTCTGTTGTTGTCAAATTCACCTTTCCAGAAACTCCAAGGATCAAACTGTAAATATTAAGCAATTTGGGGGTCTAAATAGATAATATCAGAAAGTCCCCCGTCTCGTGACCCGAGCCCGGCCCGACCCGGACGGGACGGGCGGGCTGCGGCGGCGGCGCGCGTGTGGGGGGCTTAGCCTTGAACCCAAGCACATCTAGGTCCTCCCTCATTTAAACACATGAGATACCCCTTGGGGTCCCAAACCCTTAGCCAATTTAGAGACTTAAAAAGAGAGCAATTCTTCATTTTCCCACCGATGTGGTAGATTTGTCTCACACCATATTTCCATACTTCAAACACCTTACTTCGTGGACCAATAACTCTTTCATTTCTCAACGAAATTTGACGATTCTTGGCCCTACGGTCATCTACTCACTTGGTAGATTATGCACGTGTGAAGAGACAAAGCCTCCAACATGCGGAACACTAGTGTTTAATTCATTAAATATGGGTGAACGCACTTCCCCACCAAAGACAAATTTTCAACACAAACAACCAATCAAACTTGGGACCACGGACCAAAATAAGCACAATGAAATGAATGATACAATCAGAAGATGGCAGAAATTAAATGAGTATAGTTTACGAGTAACTCAAACAAAATTAAACGGTTACTATTCATAGGGTAGTTAAAACATTTTACTTGTTCACTAGTATACTTTGTCGTGTTTCGCGCGATCATAAATAGTTTTAATATAGTTAAATCTTAATTAATTAAATATCTTTTCCATGTTTATTTTAATTTGAATAAGAAAGTTTAATAGAAAAAAGTATGCAAGAAATAGTTAAAATAGAAAATAAGAGAGACTACACAAATCCATTGCAACAATCGAAAGTGTCACTTTGAAACAAATTACAACGATGCCTTCTCCATAATCTAAAATGCATGTTTGCTTTTTTCATCATTGAGATTTTTACATAAATTTAATATTGAGATAACCGCCCGATTTATGAGAAAATTATTGTTATATTCTGAGTAATCTGCTCCTTAACTATTCCACATTACTGTATTGTCTCTTAATTAGATAATAACGTATCGGTTATCTTTTATTATTTATTCCTCTTATTTTAGCTCCACTTAGCAATGGATCATAATGATGAATCTCAATAAATAAGGTTGAACCTAATTAAATCTATATTTAAAAAAATAAGTATTACGTAGTCTTTTGCCATCAGTCGTAGACTTGCAGTTGTCTTGTGAATTGTCTTCTTTCTTCTCATGATTTTCGTTTCGGCTATCCCCAAAATGGTCATCTTTCTGTTCACATGTGTAACTAACCTAGATGAAATATTAAAAAAAATAAAAAAATATTCTCTAGCATGCATAGAAAGCATTTTTACTCACCAAGAATGAAACAAAAATCATAGAAAAGGTAGAAGAAAAAGGTATTAAATCAGAAAATAAAATTCTAAGATGACAAATATGAATAATGAAAGAGATCTCTTACGCAGGAGTCACATTATACTACTAATTATTTTCATTTGGTGGGGTCATTATACCAATTTACCTTATTCTCGTCTAGTCGCCCTATGTTATTCTTTTCAGCTTTTTGCATAATTCATTCTCATATTTTATCGTTGTAATAAATGATACTTTAGATATTAATTTGACCAAACATTTCAAAGATCTCAAAATATGATCTTCAAAAACTCCTATATGTGTGTAGGCCTTTTAACCGCTATTACGAGTTAACCAATTAACTAACCATCCTCCATAATTTTTAAAAAGAACATAATACTTGAGAAGAAAACATACTTGTTGAAACAATTCAAGATATATATTGACTGCACAAACATTAAAATGTGATCACTTAACTATCTTAGGAAAGAGACGATTGTAAATTTAATAGTTTATTTTTACGGACATAACTCTTAAATTTGTATCATAAATTGAAATGAAGAAAATAAAAATGAAAATGAGAAATAATTATAAAGTTTAAGAGAAACAAACCTCCACATTGGGAAGATGTAATCCTGGAGAGGGACTCTCCTCAACAATTTCATGTCATACTCACAGTTGTCGTAATCTCTATATTTACACTACAATGCCACTTATAGTTTGAATAATATGATCATTTCTTTTTGCAACAAATTTCTATTTATATGACTATAATATGGAATACCAAATGATGTCATGAACACGACTATTAATTATTTAGGAGTTATGATAAAAAAAAGTTGTGGAAATATGAAATAAAGATCATTAAATTTTTACATTAAAGAGGAACGATAATACTTGAGAAGAAAACATACATGTTGAAACAATTCAAGATAGGTATAGACTAATTGAGAGCGTGCACAAACATTAAAATGTAATCACTTAACCACCTTAGGAAAGAGCCGATTGTAAATTTAATAGTAATTATTTTTGGACTTATTTTTCATTGATTCTGAAAGGACATAATTCTTGAATGTGTATCATATTGAAATGAAGAAAATGAAAATGAAAATGAAAATGAGAAAGAATTATAAAGTTTAAGAGAAACGAATCTCCACCTTGGAAAGATGTAATCTTGGAGAGGAATTCTCCTCAACAATTTCATGTCATACTCATAGTTGTCTAATCTCAATGTTTACACTACAATGCCACTCATAGCTTGAATAATGTGATAATTTCTTTTTGCAATAAATTTCTATTTATAGGACTATAACATGGAATACTAAATTATGTCATGAACATGGCTATTAATTATTTAGGAGTTATCGTAATAAAAAGTTGTGGAAATAATGAAAAAAAAGACCGTTAAGTTTTCACATTAAAGAAGAATAGTGGAGGAGTAGTAAATTAAGAGGCTTTAATGGGTGATTTATTTTAAGTTTTTCTACCTAACATATAAATGGAGAAAATATGAAAAAGCCAAGAAAAGGAGAAAAAAGATATTTAGCAACGGAGGCTATAGAGACGTGTCACATCACCTTATCTATGACTATCTTTATTATATAAATAGATTATATTAAAAATAAATTTTCACTTTTACTTGTCCACTTTAGCATATCAAGAGAAAGACAAACTTTATTTTCTTATTTTACCCTTAACATTAATTACTCATTTTCAAATATATTGAGACTATACACTAATTAATATAGATATTATGGTAAAAAATATAGTTCATTTATTAATTCTAAAGGGACGTGCAAAGTGAAAAGTGGACAAGCAAAAATGAATGGAGGAAGTATTTGTGGGACGCGAAAGGTATTAGATCAAAAAGTCCTCGGTCAAAACGAATTCGAAGTCCAGCACTGACTGTACAAAAAATATTTAAGGTCTATGTACTGACGGTAGGGGAGGTCAGATCATTTGACGGAAATGGATGATTCCCTAGTACAGAAGGCCCTGTGGAGTAAATGAAAGTGAATAAATTCTTGGGAAAAAAAGGGAGCGAGCCTATATAAAATACAACAACAACAACAGACTTATTGAAATCCCACAAAGTGGGGTCTGGGGAGGGTAGAATGTACGTAGACATTACTCCTACCTTTGTAAGGAGGTTGTTTCCGGTAGACCCTCGGCATAATAACAGGCAATTCAAGGCAAGATGAAAATATAACGAATAAACCAGAAAAATAAAGTAATAATCAAAGGACAAAAATAACAAATAGTAACATAGATTAAAGGACAAGGAACAACACGTAGTAGCAGAAAACTACCAGAGTAATACTACAACTACTAGTATTTCCATAAAATATAAAATAGACAATGAAATAAAAATATTTTCATGAATAGATAAAGTCAATGATACATTAGACGACGCTGCTTACACACAAATTAGCTTTCGAGGTTGAGCAGTCTCAATTTCACTGCATGATTTGCGAATGAATGCTAGAAGCTCAATCTTTTCCCGAGATGAACCATATAGCCAAAAACAAAATACAGTAAGAAATTCTGAATCAGAATAGAAAAGCTTATCCCATTCATGAGTAAATATTTTATAGTAACCTCATTAGACCTTACATCTTTCTTGATAAAAAATATTTATATGATTTAGGTTATTAATGAAGTAATTACAAGTAATTCTATATAATAACATTAATTGAGAATCTAGAATAAACCCTAAATACTCTATTATAATAAGTCAAAATTAACTGATTATATGAAAAAAATATTAAAATCGTCGGTGCGGAAAACGCCTACGAAAAGATCACTTGAATTTAAGAAAAGGTCGCACATAAATAATTCAGGCAAGCATTATCTATCTCTGTTCTGAAATCCTGGTCATTCAGACACATCACACGATTTAGTAGTAGTAGTGCTGAGAGACCGAAACTACTATCTCCAAGAATAATCTGGCGTAAGCCGGAAAGCTGAATATATATATATATATTACCCACAGAAAAGCATTAGCTACTGTAGCTAGAACTTCCGATGACATCATCTCTCTAAGAATCCAACCGGTGGCTACTGACTAAACAGAAAAGGAAATTATATTTTAGGATTAAATTGCAAATAATACTATTAAAAGATGAATTCAAAGTTAGTAATTAAGTTTCCAGCAAATACTCCTGCCATTTGCTACATAATGGAGCTGGAAAACAGTGTCTCATTAAGGCATATTTCTTCAAACTTAAGACCCGTTTGATCATAATTTTTTTTTACTTTCTTTTAAATTATTTTTAATTTTATTTAAAAAACAACTTTTTATCATAAAATTTCAAATCTCTTAAGAAGTTTTTATTCTTACCCCAGAGGTCCAAGAAATAAAATACAAAAAAAAATCAAGTTTATTTACTTCTATTAAAATTGTGAAGTGTTATTTCTGCAGTTAATTTTTCAAATAGCCGTTCAATTTAGAGAATATATTTTACAAAAGCCACTAGATTAATTTTTATTATCTTTAAATTATTAAACTTTTTTTAGCATCTCAAAAATTAAATTTGACATTAAAATTCTATGGAATCTGACGGGAAAGTCAAGTAAGTAGTTGTAACGCCCCATATTTTTGGGTAGCGGTTGAACTCATAACGTAGGTGAGTAGACCCGGACCCGGGAAAAATTTCGTTGTACTTGTGCATATTAATAAGAGGATTAGTATATAAAAGGGCGTGATCCCGAAATAATTTTGGGATTTAGTAAGAGTGACGACGGAGTTGAATAATAATTGTGTGTCCCCGAAGAGAGTATAGACTGGTATTTTTATTACGGGAATTATGATATTGACATGTGAGGATTTTAGTAATCGTCGGGATTTAAATAATTTGAGACCGGTAGTTTAATTGTGTGTATAATTAATTAATTAATTAGGGAGGGGACAATTTATAGTGGGAGTTGGTAAGTGGGACTTTATAAACGATTTGGGGGTGACCAAGCCCCAAATCGACCGGTCGACGATATCAGCGCCCGTAAGGGCTGCTTCGCCATTTTTTTTCTTTCTTCTTTCTCCATTTTTTTCTTCCATCTCTTCAATCTTCTTCTTCATCAAGAATCTGTGAGGGATTAAAGGGTCACATTTCTAGCGGGTGGAGGTAAGCCTCAGTTGGTGGGTTTTCTGTGAAGTTGCGGTCGAAAATGGGGATTTCCGGGAGCTTTCATATAACCAAAACGAGGGAGAATTCAAGGCGTTCTGGGCTTTGATTCCAGTAGAATCGAAGCCAAGAACAAGCTTAGAAACTCAGAAGCTAAACAAGAAACCTTGAATACAATCGGATTCTGGCGCGAATCGATGTTGGGGTCTGTTTCTGTTGTCGGAGGCTGTGTCGAGCAAAAGGGTTCCCAGCGATTCTTGTAAATGTGTTTAATGAGGTAACCTTCCTTGTTCTTAATAGTTTGTACAAATTTCTGAAGTCATTTCTTGCTATTAGTTCTAAAGACGATTGTCAAAAATGCGAATTTTGGGTTGGGTGTTGTTGGACTGTCGTTGCTGAGAGTTGCTGGAGATTGCATGCGAAATTGTGGTACTGTTTTGGAGATTGTAGTAGTATAAGAAGGAGGATTAAGAGAGTTGGATGTTTCACTACTTACATAGATTTCGATATAGAAGGAATATAGGTTCTACGCGTTTAAGGTGTTCGTTAGAATGTCCCTAAGAATCTGTTTTTAATGTGTTGATTCGATTATGATGTAATTCGTCCGTATGATGTAGATAATCATTCATAGAGCTTACAAGGACCCGTGGGACTTAGATAAATTCGACAACAAGGTTGAAGTTCTAAAACGAGGCATACTCTAATATTGGGTTGATTAGTTCGTCTAAGAGGTATGTGAAACTCTTACTTCTTTCTTTTTGGCATGATTTAATGAAAGTATGGCGGCCGTACTTAATTCTTATACAGTTTAATTCCTAATGAGGATTGTTATGAGAAGTGCCTATGATTTTTCAGCAAAGAGTTTATTATGACATTATTACAATGATTTTATTGAGAGTCAGATGATAATTTTTACTTGCATATGGTTACTCACGAGATCTACTCGTGCTAAGTGTTACTACTTCACCTCACCGAGTCCCGGGCCGAGTTACGACTCGTGCACAACCTTGCATTGTTCACCGAGCCCCTCACTAGAGGGCCGGGTTACGTAGGATGGATCCATAGATGAGAGATGATTTTACCGAGTCCCAAAGACGGGAGGGTTATGATATGATTCCACCGAGTCCCGCATTAGTGGGCCGGGTTACGTTACAGGTATATATATGTATATGGACAAGCATACATGTTTTCTTGACTTGACTCTCATTTTTATAAGACACAACTGACTTTTATGGTTTATGACACAGTTGGATTTGAATCCTTATTTTTATAATCGATCTTACATTTACATTGGCTAATTATGATCTCTTTACTGACTTCATGTTTTACATACTCAAGACATTATTTCAGATCGACCCCCTTTCCTGGGTTGCGTTTCATGCCCGCAGGTACATGTTTTCAGTTTGGTGAACCTCAGGCCTAGGTTCCTACTCAGCAGGTTGGAAAACTCATTTGATCAAGGGCTTTGTCATTTTGGTACCGAATCTCTTTTAGACTTATGTTCGTATTTAGGGGCACGACGGGGCCCTGTCCCGTCATATGTCGTTATTCTTCTTATAGAGGTCTGTAGACAGTGGTGGGTTGTACGTATGTAAGGGTTATGACTCTGTTTTGGTCAGTCATGCTATTGTATTCCGATTTGGGGTGTTTCCATGTATATACGTTAGTATCTGTTGGCAGCCTTGTCGGCTTGCATGTTATATTATCTGTTGGCAGCCTTGTCAGCTTGTCTGTTATATTGTGTTGGCTAGTTGTGACTCCTCAGGAGACAGGTGCATTCGGGGGTAAAGGCAGCCTTGTCGGCTTGCCTACCCTGACATATGTTGTTATTGCGACGTTATGCTGCCGGATTTCAGACTCATTATGGGTTAGTTGGATTATGCGTGTCAGGTTAGTATAATGACGTCATTAGGGCGGTTAGTCGCGGCCCGTCGGGTCGGGTCGTGACAAAAGTGGTATCAGAGCAGTTAGTCCTCGGAATGTCTATAGACCGTGTCTAGTAGAGTCTTGCGTATGGGTATGTTGTGCACCATACTTATACGCAGGAGGCTGCCAGACATTTAGGATTGGTTTCTATTCTTCTTACTCTAAGATCGTGCGATAGAGCTATGTTATTAGGTTATTCCCTCTTTGACGTATTAATGTGTTACAGCTATGCCTCCAAAGAAAGCGACAGCCGCTAGAAGGGCAATACGAATTCGAGGTTATGAGAACCTATCTTACTCGTATACATGAAGAAATAAGGTAAGTTTGGGACATGGAATATTTTTGACTCTTGGAATATTAGATAATCGTTGAGACCTTAGATATACAAGGCCTTCTTGAGTAAAATATCTTATGTTTGATCTGGGTTATAGTACATGGTATGTGTGAAGTCTATTAGTTGTGATGACTCCTTGATATGCTTATGTTTATATGAAAAGGAGTATGAGATATGCCAAAAACTGGAATCGCTACTGTTGTACATATACGGTTTGTTGTCTCTGGAGCAAGTGTCTGGATAAGTCCTTGAAATTAGTTCAGTAGGTAGTTGATAGTCGTTAACGGGGTGTCCTACTTGTGGATGGGGCTTAGGAGTAGATGGTCCTCTACATGTTGTAATGTTACCCTGTTTAAGTTGATGTGTTCCAGGTTTTCTTATGAGTTATGCTATCTATGTTATGTATAAATGTATTCTGTCTTGGTCATACTTCTTAGGGTGGTCTGTTAATGTCCCTGTACAGTATGTGGGTTGAGTATAAATCACTTGTGTTAGGACCTATCTTGGCCAATTTTGCTCAGTGGGACTACCCCTAAACAGTTAATTAGACTTGCCTAGATATCTTTTATGTTGATTAAGAATTCCCCCGTAATTGTCTTTGTGTATCATACTGTAGAATGCAAAATGTTCTAATAACCCAAGCCTGCGTTTTATCTCTTAAATAGGGAATAGACTCGTATGCTAAACATGTTGTCAATATTTGCCTAAGGGAGTGGAAAATTGAGTATTTACATAATTCCAGGAATGACTTGTTCTTTGCAATCGACGGTTTACTTATTTAAGTTAACTATAAAGCCTTGAATATATTATGCCAAGCATTATGTAATATATGTGAATATTGTGGCTATTTGTGACTACTCTATTAATGTCTAGCATGTTCAGTTGATGAAAACACTGTTAGAGTATTGTGTGATGATTATTTGTGGGTTAAGTGGTTGTCTTGTTAAGTTTAAGGGTTAATTGACCTTGTATGATCCGTTTAAATAACTTTGAAGTAATTGGTATACTAGTTTTAGTCCATTGTAATCCCTCTTGGATTGTTTAAGTCATGTGGTGTCCATAGTATGTTAGGTCCGACCATCGCTAGCACATGTACTAATTTAGTATGCTTAATATTGCTAATTTAAAGATTAATGATATATGAAACGCCTAGATTTGATTTAAATGGATTGGCAAGTTGGATGGAAGTTGAGTTTAGCATGTATGGGTTATTTAAATTAATGTGATGACCAATATATTATTTTGGAAACTCGTTTGGCTATCTGTAAGTCGTTTGGTCATATTATCTACCTAAAACAAGCGCCGCTAATTAAGAACAAGATTAGTTGTCCTTTTTAACAAAACTTGTCTTATACCGTCTGATATGATAATGTAAAACTAGAAGAGAATAAGTTAAGTGGGTTGATATGGTTGAGGTTATATGATGTGATTTATGATGGGAATTGATAAATGGTAGCCTATGTGATGATTGTGAATTATGAATATTACCTAAATTTCGAGCCTGCTTTACTGATTTGGGGGTATGTTAGAAGATGTGACTAAGCATGCCTAAATAAATGGTTATATGTTTGGATTAATCAAAAAGGAATATGTGGATTTTGCATGTTGATTGATAAGGTTGTTGTATAGTCTGGTGTAATTTTGGTTGAATCATGAAATGACTTTTAAACTATTGTATGCATAAGTTAAGCAATAATAACCTTGTTTGGATCGATCTTGGGTTGATTAGTTCGTCTAAGAGGTATGTGAAACTCTTACTTCTTTCTTTTTGGCATGATTTAATGAAAGTACGGCGGACGTACTTAATTCTTATACAGTTTAATTCCTAATGAGGATTGTTATGAGAAGTGTCTATGATTTTTCAGCAAAGAGTTTATTATGACATTATTACAATGATTTTATTGAGAGTCAGATGATAATTTTTACTTGCATATAGTTACTCACGAGATCTACTCGTGCTAAGTGTTACTACTTCACCTCACCGAGTCCCGGGCCGGGTTACGACTCGTGCACAGCCTTGCATTGTTCACCGAGACCCTCACTAGAGGGCCGGGTTACGTAGGATGGATCCATAGATGAGAGATAATTTTACCGAGTCCCAGCATGGGCGGGGTTATGATATGATTCCACCGAGTCCCGCATTAGTGGGCCGGGTTACGTTACAGGTATATATATGTATATAGACAGGCATACATGTTTTCTTGACTTGACTCTCATTTTTATAAGGCACAACTGACTTTTATGGTTTATGGCACAGTTGGATTTGAATCCTTATTTTTATACTGATCTTCTGTTTCTGTTGGCTAATTATGATCTCTTTTACAGCTTCATGTTTTACATACTCAGTACATTATTTCATCGACCCCCTTTCCTGGGGTGCGTTTCATGCCCGCAGTACATGTTTTCGCTTGGTGAACCTCAGGCCTAGGTTCCTACTCAAGAGTTGGAAAGCTCATTTGATCCAGGGCTTTGTCATTTTGGTACCGAATCTCTTTTAGACTTATGTTCGTATTTAGGGGCACGACGGCCTGTCCGTCCATATGTCGTTATTCTTCTTATAAGTGCGTAGGCGGTGGTGGGTTGTACGTATGTAAGGGTTATGACTCTGTTTTGGTCAATCATGCTATTGTATTCCGATTTGGGGTGTTTCCATGTATATACGTTAGTATCTGTTGGCAGCCTTGTCGGCTTGCATGTTATATTATCTGTTGGCAGCCTTGTCGGCTTGTCTGTTATATTGTGTTGGCTAGTTGTGACTCCTCAGGAGACAGGTGCATTCGGGGGTAAAGGCAGCCTTGTCATCTTGCCTACCCTGGCATATGTTGTTATTGCGACGTTATGCTGCCGGTTTTCAGACTCATTATGGGTTAGTTGGATTATGCGTGTCAGGTTAGTATAATGACGTCATTAGGGCGGTTAGTCGCGGCCCGTCGGGTCGGGTCGTGACAGTAGTAGACTTTTGCGACTTATGACCGTGAATATGTTAGCATTTATGATGTTAGTATAATTTTTGAAATTTATAATCTTAAAATATCTTAATATTTTTTGGAGTGTAACTTCTTATTAAAAATAAAATAAAAATATTAAATTAATTATTTAAATATAATATATATATTTTTATATATAATATAGACTAATAGAAAAATTTGTGAGTAGTTAAAATGCCAATGAGTCAACAACAAAAACTAAAATACTGACCCCCCTTTTTTGAAAAATCTAAAGAACAACCCCCCACCCCATTTAATTTCGTTAACAAAATCTATAGAAACACATAAATATACCAAATTAGATAGTCTTTCTGCCACGCTAACTTCTCCATTCATATTGCCATTTCTACAAATATTTACAGGTAATTGCATCAGATTCTCAGATACTAATAGTGAATATGATACTAGGTTTTCAAATTAATATACTAAATTAGACTTTTAGCAAGTCAATCATATGTTGTAATTTTGCTGAAATATTCAAGAAACGAGATTTAATTTGTTACCCCTCCATGGTCAAAAGGAGCACCAGCGGTGAGCAGACAGTTCCCTCCTTATCTTTCGCACTGGCCAGTGGCTTCAGATAGTTCGCGACCCCTACCGGTCGGGAAAGAAGGTGGCATTCTTGGGGGACGGTGAAAGTGACCTGTCGACAAGACGAGGGATTGCGCACAGGGGCCGAAAAAGTGTCTACCAACCACAATCTACGGAAGCCTCGGGAACCTTCGGGGTACTTGGACCCTGAGGACCTTCAGATCGGACCCCGGACCTCGGAGCTCGCCCTTAGGAAACTGGTGGTGGAACAACCCGAGACTAAGAAGGAATGCAAGGGACGGGTACAGAATCGGGGGTGTTACTCCGGCCCTAATAGGGGCAAGGGAAAAAGGAGCAGAAAAGTTCATTTTTTCTGCCAGATCAATCTCTCTGAATAAACCAGTGGTGTCAACCTCTAGCCAAGCGGCCCCCCTGCGAACGAGTTTCGGTGTCAAACCCTCCTCCTCCTCCTCACTGGCATGACGTCAAATTGATCGCCATCGAAGATTCGGAGGAGCGACCGGAGCTGCCTATTGGTGAATATTACGTAGAATTATATTAATCTCCCTTAGAAAGTTTTTCATTAATACAAAATATATATAGTGTGTACAATGTGGTATTCTAATACAATAAAGATCCTATAACTAACATCATTATACATCACTAATAATTACAAAATATATCATGAATATTATACTAATATTCACTAATACACCCCTTTAGTTGGAGCGGGAGGAGATCAGACGTTTAGACTGGATCTGAAGTCGAGTAATAGTTGTCTAGGTAGTCCTTTAGTGAAGATATCCACATACTGATACAAAGAAGGCACATGCAACATCTTAACATGTCCTGTAGCAACTTCTCACGAACAAAATGTATATCCATCTCAATGTGTTTGGTTCGCTGATGCTGAACTGGATTATGAGATAAGTATATTGTGGATATGTTATCACAGTACACCAAAGACGCCTTACGCAAGGGACACTGAAGCTCCAAAAGAAGGTTTCGGAGCCAGCAGATCTCAACAACATTTGCAACGCCTCTATACTCTGCTTCTGTACTCGAACGGTATAGGGTGACTTGCCTCTTGGCAGACCAAGAAATGAGATTATTCTCTAAGAACACACAGAAACGAAGGTGGAGCATCGCGTGTCCGGACAACCTGCCCAATCTGCATCCGTATATGATAACAACCTGGTCAGTGCAGAGGGGTATAGATGCAATCCATAATCGAGTGTGCCCTTAATGTATCAGAATAATTTGTTTAAGAGCAGTAAAATGAGGCTCCCTGGGGACATGCATAAATAAGCACACCTGCTGAACAACGTAAGCAATATTAGGCCTGGTAAAATTTAAGATATTGTAGTGCACCTGCAAAACTCCTATAAAGAGTGGGATCGGACACTGGATCACCATCAACAGCACTAAGCTTTGATTTAGAGTCAATCAGAGCCTACATAATCTTGCAATTTGCCATTTTAGCGCTGTACACAATCTCCTCTGCATACTTACGCTAACACAGAAACATAGTATTTGCAGATCTAGTCACTGATATCCCCAAAAAGTAACTCAACTTCCCCAAGTCAGTCATTGCAAATTCGATTTTATGTAGTGCAATGATCTCATTTTTCAATACATCGGATGAGGCAGTGTACAATAATAAATAAGCAATGTTACTACCTCAATGAAAAATAAAGAGAGAATTATCACACTTGCTGCATACAAACCCAATCTGCATAATGTAATTAACAAAACATTCGTACCACGCTTTGGGAGCCTGTTTCAAACCATAAAGTGACTTACAGAGACATCATACATAATGAGGGGCCTCTGGATGGACAAAGCCTAGCGGCTGGTGCATGTAAACAATTTCTTTCAAGTCCCCATGTAAGAATGCATTCTTTACATCAAGCTGATGAATCGGTCAATGCTTACCCATGGCAATACTCAGAACTGTGTGAATGGTAGCCGATTTAACAATCGGATTGAACGTCTCACCACAATCAATGCCCTCCTGCTGATTTGTACCATTAGCCACAAGTCTCGCCTTATATCTCTCTAGGTCACCAATGTCTCTGAATTTGTGACGAAAAAATCATATGCATCGGATCACATTCACCCCATCCGGTCTAGGAACCAAATTCCAAGTGTGTTGTTTCGTTAAAGCATTAAATTCCTCAGGCATGACCGCATTCCAATTTGGGTCAAGTTTGGCTAATTTCGGGTTTTTAGGAATAAGGGATATGATTTGTGTGGATAGATTAAATTGGACTTTAGGTTTGAAAATCCTGTGTTGTGCACGGGTTTCCATATGGTGCGTTGGGGCGGTGGCAGGTTGGGGTGCCGGGTCTGGGTTAGGTTGCGTGTTCGGTACCTATGAGGCAGTGATTGTCGGAATTTGGTGTTGGGTTAGATCGACGGGGTAAGGGATGTGGCTGGTGGTGTCGGGTGTTAGTGACGGGTTGGGTGGTGTTGGGAGCCGGTGAGTGGGGGCGGGTGGATGTCGGGTCTGGCAACAGTGGGTATTTGGGTAGAATGTGTGGGTGTCGCGGTGGGTGGTCTGGGTTGGGTTGCGGGGATGTTGATGGTTCTGCTGGGCTGGTACTATTTCTGGGCTTGTTTTGGTGACTGGAGCGACAACGGTAGGTGGTGGTGACACATGGGATAGCGGTTGGGTGTGCCGGTGGGTCGAAGGGATGGTGACGGGACTGTTTAGATAGCCGACCGATTGCCGGTGGTAGCAGTGGCAATCGACGGTGATCGAGAGTTATCGAAAATAGTGCTAGCTATGGCAGTGGTATTTTGCAGTGACGAGGATGCGGGGGCGGTGGTGGCGGTACGACAGAGTTCGGTGAGTATGACGGGTGAGGTGTCGGACTCGTCTAGAAAGGTATAGTCCGTGTTTCAGAATTTTTGAATGTTTGCAAAAGTGAAAATTGTCTCGTCAAACGTGACGTGACGTGAAACATGAATTTGACGAGTGGGACAAGTCATAGCTCAGGTAGCCCCTATGATTAGACGGGAAACCTACGAAGACACAAGGAGTGGTTCGGGGTGCTAATTTGTGAGGGGCAGTCGAGGCAAGATTTGGGTAGCAGAGGTGACCGAATATCCGAAGATGATCATAGGAGGGGATTCAACGGTATAGAATTTCGGTTGGGGTCATGTTATGAAGAGTACTAGTGGGTAAAATATTAAGAATGTATTCTACCATTTTGACTGCGTAGACCCAAAAAGAGGGAGTGAGGTATGAAAAAGAGGAGTACGAACCATGTTATTTATGGTGCGGATGATTCGTTCGGCCTTTCCATTTTGGGAGGAGGTGTGGGGATACGAGAACCGGAAAATCATGCCATTAGTAGAGCAAAAATTGTGAAATGCGAAATTATTGAACTCACGACCATTATCACATTGAAAGGATTTTGTCTTTTTCAAATTGCGTTTTGACATAAACACGGAATGCAAGAAACTTGGAGAAGATAATGAGAAGACATTTCCGACGCTAGCAAAGATGGCTCGAGATGTGTTGAACATTCAAGCGTCATCAATAGCGTCTGAAAGCGCTTTTTCAGTGGGAAGATTTCAAATAGGAGAGCACAGACATTCATTGGAGGGAGCGTAGAAGGTGCGGTCAACCGAATATCAACGAAGAAGAAGACTGCAACTATAACGAAATCTTGTCCGAGGGAACAGGAAGCGACGTCGAACAATTTGACCAACAACTTCCAATTCCAACTGAAGATCCTCAAGACATTGTGCGGAAATTCGAAAAAGTATGGTTAACTATGTAATTTTTTTAATTGCAATTTTACTATGTGATTTGCAACTTTTGAACAACACCACAAAGTTGCAATTTTGAAATTGTATTATAAAAAATTCATATTTCTATTAAATAATATAAGAGGCACAAAAACAGTCTTGTGATGATTTTATTACAGTATCTTGTTCAATTATTGAAGTGTTTATATATATTATTTTTAAAAATTAAATGCCAAAAAAAAACTGAAAACCCGATCCTTTCCCGTCCCCTCCCCGCCCTGTCCCCCAACATCGGTCCCCTTTTCCGGTGGGATGGGACATCTGCCTGTCTCGCTAATCTCAACCCGCCTATCCCTCCGGAGACCCGATCCCGACCCTTCCCGGCCCACTGGCCACCCCTAGTTTACCCTATTGGCATTAAGACTTAATTTATTGAAAACATCGTCACCACATTGGATGCGCATGTATGAAACTATTCATGTTAAGCACTCTATTTGTAGTGGATGAGGAGGTCCCCCAGATTAGAGATCTAAAGCAAATTTGATATCTTGAAGCCACTTTTGTAGGGGCGGGGTGGGTGGGTTAGTGGGGCAAGGTAGGCGGGCTCTTAAACATGGCAGGACGGGGCACCAAAATCTTTAGCTATAGCGGGGCAAGGCAAGGGCAGGCCCAGTTAGAGACTCTAATTTTACTTTTTAACTAAAAACTTGAAACTCTTAGAGAAAAGAAACAAAGAAAATGGAAAAAAATAACTTCCTCTATCCCATTTTACGTGGTACACTTTTCTTTCAACAACATACCCAGTGTAATCCCACAAATGGGGTCTGGGAAGGGTAGAGTGTAGGCTGGAGGTCTTTCTGCCACGCTAACATCTCCATCAAGCCAAGCCATTCATATTGCCATTTCTACAAACATTTACAGGTATGTTCATCAAATTCTCAGATAATTATGGTGAATATGAGACTACTAGGTTTTCAGTATAATATACCATATAGTTACAGTACAGTAGTCTTCTAGCAAGTCAAGCATATGCTAAAATTGTGACACAATTTATAAGAAATTTGTTACCTTTGTCTTTAAGCTTAACCATCTTGTAATTTTGCTGAAATATTCAAGAAACGAGATTTAATAGGTTGATGAGCTTGCAATTAACTTTTGTACTAAAAAGAAGCTCAAATGGCATACCCTTTTTGCAGGCAAGATTATCAATAATTAATCTCATTATCTTTTAGGTTTGGCGTTTTCTAGAGCCAAATGTATATCTGGGTATGGGTAAAATAGGGATTGTTTTTTCTCTCCCTTTAAGGGTGTGTTCGGTACGAAGGAAAATGTTTTCTTGGAAAACAAGATTGTTTCTTACTCATTTTTTAGTGTTCGGTTACAACAACAATAACATACCCAGTGTAGGGGTCTGGAGTGGCTTGAGTGTACGCCGACCTTACCCCTCTCGATTTTCTAGTGTTCAGTTAGTAAGCAAGAAAATATTATCCCAAGAACATTTATATGTAATTGGCAAAACACTATAAGGATGATGGGATGAGGTTTGGTGGTGGGAGGGTTAGATGGTCAAGGGTTGGGAGTTGGTGGCATTGGGTGGGTGGGGAGGAGACAATGAACTTGGAATGTCACTTATGAAACTTATTTTTCCTACTTCTATTAGGGAAGTCATTTTCCTCATTTTCAAGGAACTTGTTTTCCTAAACATTTTGACCAACCGAACATGGAAAAATTGAAAAACATTTAATGGTTTCCTCCATACCGAACACACTCTTATTTGGTTTAGTTGCTAACTTGGAAAGTCACGCTGGCATTTTAGCTAATTTGACATTCCTACCTAGCTTTTTGGGCAGGTTTAATGGATTTTTCGGCCAAATTTATTGTTTGAGTGACCAGCCATAAGTTCAGTGATTTTAAAGTGATAAAAATTTAGTTTAGTGACTTCTGTAGAAAAAAATCAGTAAATTGGGCGAAGATTTGAGGAATTAGCCCTTTTCAATGATTGATTGCCGCGGACAAGTTACATTTGATGTTAAGAACATATGATGGAGTAAAATGGTTTGAAGTGAGCTAACAAACTTTTCTCGAATATGTAATTGTAGGGATTATATGAGTTGGACATGAGTTAATTCTGAAGTATATATATATATATATATAAACTTTGTATTATTACAGATAACGTCGAGAATCGAGATGTTCTTTACTTATCGAAAGAAAATGTGTAGATGTACTTTATAAAAGAAATTGGTTATAGAACTTTGTGCAAAACTAATAAGAAATCGGTTAGAGATCGTTTTAGAGATCTAAATCATTTATACTATTCTGGAATATTAAGAAGATGAGGATACTTATCCATGAATGGTCATAAAGTCTACAAAGTGGGATAGAGTTGGGCTGTAGAGATCTAAATGATTTATGCTATTCCAAACATAAGGATACTTGTAAGGTGGGGCAGAATTTGAATTTTTTTCTTATGTGTGTATGTAGAAAGCAGACAGAAGAAACTAGAAGAACGGGGATTCAAAATTTCCTTGTTTCTCTAAACTGGTTGAGATATTGTGTATTCTAGTTTACTGCTATTGCGTTTCTTTTAAGAGCTCCCGAACTGAAAAAGTAGTAAGCAATAGATTTTGATATTATGCACTTTGCACTGTGTCGCCTCTTTTTCAGAAAAACCTTGATATTACTGCTATGGTGTAAAAGATCTTGTACACTAATGCGAATCACGTATTAAAACTTTCTTAGCGTGAAAACCTTGATGTATGGAAAAAGTGATAAGTAACATTACCTGATCGACATGATGTCCACATTTTTTTAATGTTTTGTTCCCTTTTAGCTTGTCTATTGTGAAATTTAAATTTTTGGCTTTATCTCTGGCAGAGGAATTGCAAGTGAACAATGAAACCCTTAGGAAACTTCATGAAGCAATATCACTATATACTACTGTTGCTATTTATTGGCGGCTCGGTTCTGTCATCAATATTACTCATGAGTCATCTTCAGCAGGAGGAGGTTAGTTCTTAACCCACAGTTCGTCTTACAGTTCTTTACTCTCATTGTTTCAGCTCCATTTTCTTTTATGGTAGGATGAGTTTAGTGCCTTGAGGAGTGTGAGTTCAATATGACTTGATTGTAATATTTCTGATATCAATGTTATGACCAATTTCATCTAATCATTGATTTCCCTAGTGGAAGAATGAAAATGAAAGAACAATAAACTGTACCAGTCGTTGAGGAGTGAGGACACTAGGATAGAGGGTGTTCGAGTAGGGTTTGATTTGGAAAACTTTCATGGATGAAACTCTTAGTTTGCTTTTGAAAAATCGGTTTGGAGTTGGTCTTCGAGATGAAATCAAATTCATTTGGCTGTTTCCAAAATTAGAACTTTTTAAACCAAATGTCATTTAAAGAAGCTTTGGTGCTCATGCTATTTCACTCAACCATGTGACACTTGCATCTCAGTTTTAGATTGCAAAGTTTAAACATATTCTTCTTAATCTAATTGGTTATATTGATTATATTGATATCTATAAAAGTAATAATATATTAAGGTGGATTACATTGATGAAGAACTACTACTCAAGGTTTTACAGTGTAGCTATGAAATTAAAGAAGCAACGCAATTATGTGTGTTAAATCTTTTCAGTGGTGACTTAGCAGGATTCTATTTTCTGTGTGTGTGGGTCTGTGGGAGGGGGTGGGTGGGAGTGTTTGTCTTATTCTCATCAGACGGTTATATTTCTCTTTGTCATGGGTACCTCGTTTTGTGTAAATTTTCAGATTAGCTTTCAAGAGTTCAAAAACAAGCTACTTGAACCTGGTCATGTTGATCGAATTGTTGTTACTAACAAAGAAGTAGCCACAGTTTATATAAGGAGTTGTTCACCTGGAAATAATCAAACTTGTGATGACACAGTTCAAGGTCCTACAAGTGGTAGTAGAAACATGAGCCACCACCAATACTATTTCAACATTGGGAGTGTTGAGTCATTTGAACAGAAGCTTAAGGAAGCACAAGAAGCCTCTGGAATAGACCCTCACAATTATGTCCCTGTGGTATATGTTAAAGAGTTGGATTGCTTCCCTGAAATGATGAAGTTTGGTGCAACAGTATTGCTTCTAGCTGTCATTTATTATATGGATTTGGGAGGTGTTCGTGGAATATTTAGTATTGGTAAAGCACAATTCACGAAGATGGACAAAAATGCAAAGAACAAGGTGAGAATTAGTTCCCATTATTAGTGCAGCTTCAAAATAACCAGCAGTCTTTTCTTATTTCATGATTAGCTGGAAATTAAAGTCAGTTGTCACTTTTATGGTACAGGTCTTCTTCAAGGATGTGGCTGGATGTGACGAGGCTAAGCAAGAAATCATGGATTTTGTCCACTTCCTTAAGAATCCCAAGAAATACGAGGAGTTAGGAGCCAAAATTCCTAAGGGTGCTCTTCTAGTGGGTCCTCCAGGGACTGGAAAGACACTTTTAGCTAAAGCTACAGCAGGAGAGTCTGGTGTACCTTTTCTCTCTATTTCTGGTTCCGATTTTTTGGAGATGTTTGTTGGTATTGGACCAGCTAGAGTTAGGAGCTTATTTCGGGAGGCAAGACGATGTGCACCTAGTATTATTTTCATAGATGAGCTTGATGCAATTGGTGGAGAAAGAGGAAAGGGACGCTATTCTGGAGGAAATGATGAACGTGAAAGAACTTTAAATCAACTTCTTGTAGAAATGGATGGATTTGCAACCACATCTGGTGTAGTTGTACTTGCTGGCACAAATAGACTTGATATATTAGACAAAGCCTTGTTAAGGGCTGGTCGATTTGATCGCCAGATTACCATCGAGAAACCAGACATAAAAGGTCGTGAACAGATTTTCACAATCTATCTGAACAAGTTGAAAATTGATCAAGAGGCAGCATTCTATTCACAGAGGCTTGCTGCTCTAACACCAGGATTTGCTGGAGCAGACATTGCAAATGTTTGTAATGAAGCTGCTCTGGTTGCTGCTAGGACTGAGAGTACCAAAATCAAAATGCAACATTTTGAGGCAGCAGTAGACAGGGTGTTTGGTGGTCTAGAGAAGAAGAACAAGGTATCCAATCTCCTCACTTTTTTCTTGAGATGCTTTTATGAATTGCAGTCCAGTAGGTTCTGTGAAGAACTTGTAAATCGAAAAGTTGTTTTTGGATAACATAATATACTAATGCAAAGCTACCTTTGTGCAATCTGCAGGTCATAAGCAAGCTGGAAAGGAGGACAGTTGCCTATCATGAATCTGGCCATGCTGTTGCTGGTTGGTTCTTGGAACATGCAGAACCATTACTTAAAGTGACAATTATTCCTCGTGGTACAACAGCACTAGGATTTGCTCAATATGTTCACAACGAAAATCTTCTAATGACCAAGGAGCAGCTATTTGATATGACATGTATGACTCTTGGTGGCCGAGCTGCTGAGCAGGTAAAGTCATCAACTATCTCCTTGCTTTCACATATTTCCTTACAGCATTATCAGTTAATCTTTGGAAACATCTCATCATGCTGGATGCATATGCAAACCATTCCTGCCAAAGACTGTTAGAGCGTCCCACATTGGTTGAAAAAGTAGGTTGGTGTCTCCTTATGTGGTCTTGGATAGGGGTGGCAAAATTAGCCCGTGAAAGCATGACCCCCAACCTGCCCAAGTTTGGGCTGATCATTGACCCGCCCATTTATTAGTTCAGACCATTAAAAAATGGGCTAATATGTGGCTCAAATTCACCAATGAGAAATCTTAAAAAAAAATTAAACAAGACATTTTTTTTATTTGATATGTTATATATAGCCATAATAAAGGAAAAAATAATTTTACTAGGTACTAAAGCAAACAAAGAAAGTAAAACTTTGTAATTCATTAACTTAGCCCATTTTGACCCGTTCCAAATTCAGCCTAACACACTCATTTGACACCCCTAGTCTTGGATAATCCTTGCATCGTACTTCAAGAATGACTCTGTGACCTTCTCTGTAGGAAATAACCATATTTTTATAATCTCATCTGCCCACCCTAAAGAAATAGTTAGCCTCTAGAAGGTGAATCCCTTGTAACATGAATTACTTGTGTTATGATTCTGCTAGCATATTTATAGGCATCAAAAGTTGTTTGTTGTATGCTAAGTTGCTCGGACTAGAGTGCGGGTATCTGAGTGTCGGATTCGGAAAAATCTAAATTTTAAGATTATCGGGTGCGTATCCAGGTATGGATACAGGTGCGGGTATTCGGCTAAGAAAATTTAAAATTATAAAAAATAGAGCTATAAAGATATATCGCTGCTACTATCTACCATCCAAACTCAGAACACGACCTTGAATTCTTGGTTGCTTTGAAACACGAAGCACCAAAAAATGAGACAAAAATACTATAATATTGAAGGTATGTCATTTCCCTTCTCTTAAATTCGTTTTATCTTTAATTTTGAGAAATCAAATCTCAATTCCCCCCCCCCCCCCCCCCCCCAAATTTTTTATGTACTCTGGTCAAAATATCCGAAGTTGGTTGACCGTATCAGGGGCGTATCCGGTACGGGGACGGCACCCAAAACGGAGATTCCGACAACTTAGGTTGTATGTCATTTTAGGTACCCTTTTTGCTGTCATAATAGTAGTTTTCTAGGCGTATTTAAGAAGACAGTGCCATGCCACCAACTTTTACAGAGTAACATGCCTAAATGCATACATCCAAAATGATTCTGAATGTGTTTGGTCATATTCAATTCTCTTCTTTTCAACCTCAAAGAAAGCTGCTCAATGAAGTAGAGGGTGAATTAGTTTTGTGGTCCTTTACAAATTTGTTTTTAGTTTTATGTCCTTTTTATAAGAGAAAGAGATCTGAAAATAATATACAAGAGTGATTATTTTCTTAATTCAAATTTGTAAATGGCCATAAGAGACCATTTCCTCATGAAGTAGTAGGCCTTAATATGACAACTTCGGATTCTTATAGAATGAATAACCGAAAAAGCAACTACACATATAATACTTCATTGTTGCACAAGATTTAGTCACTATGTACCTTAATGAATTTGTCTCTTTAAATCTTAATAGCAGCTTGCTTTTCTTCCTTTTCTTTTTCTGAACTTTATACCTTCTATTTTTCACTAAAATCGGATTTTCACAATGTTCATATGGATATTAACTACATAATTTTGAGTAGGTTTTGATTGGAAAAATCTCAACCGGAGCTCAAGATGATTTGGAGAAAGTGACCAAGATGACATATGCTCAGGTAGCAGTCTACGGTTTCAGCGACAAAGTTGGTCTTCTTTCTTTTCCGCAAAGAGAAGATACATCTGAGACATCAAAGCCCTACAGTAGCAAGACTGCAGCGCTCATTGACGATGAAGTTAGAGAATGGGTAGCCAAGGCATATGAACGTACTCTACAACTTATAGAGGAGCACAGAGAACATGTAGCTCACATTGCAGAATTGCTACTTCAAAAGGAGGTACTTCACCAAGAAGATCTGGCCCAGGTATTGGGTGAACGCCCGTTCAAGGGTAGTGAGCCCACAAACTATTGCAGGTTCAAGCAAGGATTCAAAGAAGAGAACGGAGAAACTAAAGATATCCCACCCACTGTTGTCAAAGATGAAAGTGCAAGAAAGAATAGAGAGGCACGAGGTATGTTGGTCTTTAAGAGTAGGAAATGTGCAATTAAAGGATGGGATATAGTACAGAAAGGTGCAATGAAGAAAATATTATATGAAAAAATATAGAAAAAACTATGACCAAATATAATATATGAAGTACAAAGCATGTCTATCGAGTTCAAAAATCAGGCTTGGAACTTTGATTTAGATGCAACAGTGCAGCTTTTAGTTTCTTTTTTTATTCCATCCAGCTTTTAGTTTCTATGAGTAATTCAGGTTAAATGACTAGTTTTCTTATGTCAAAGTTTCTAAATTCCTTTTCCTGGTAAGTGTAAAGCTTATTCATAATGTGTTTACAGTGGTGGAGTCGAGAATTGCAACAAGGGGATTGTCTTGGTATAATTGTGTGATCGCGTTTTGTAAATGACAATGATGAGTAGTGAGTATTGACTTTCTAGTTATTTCCATTTTTAGAAAACTGTCAAAATTACACAAATTTTCCATGAATGATTTATCAGGAAAAACAAAGCAAAAGAAAAAAAAGGTGAAAATTACTATATTGAACTTACTGTGGGTCCTAATGATTCTAACTAAAGTTACTTGTAGTTTTTTCAAGTGTCCACAGGTATCTTTCCTATGCTCCCTCTGTTTTATTTTATGACAGCGGGCACTTGTCAAAAGTATCTTTAAAACTTGTGTTTTTAAATGTCATTTTTATAGCTAATAAGAGCATGTCATTAAGTATAAAATAATGGGTGACTTATACAAATAGCTATAGTTTAGAAGATTTTAATCAATTATAGCTACATTTTTGTTAATTACATTTCGTAGCTAGTTTTTAGCTATTTCATGTGTATTTGACTGCATTCGAATACAATGTTCCGTTATATGTATCTAAATTTTTTTGCGAGCTAACTTGGTGTATTTGATTGTATTCGAACAGACCTGCGTAGATACTGTAATGCATAAATTGAATGTATTTGATTATATTTAAATGTATTTGAGCTCAATCTCAGGTCAAATACAAAAAAAATACACTAAAAATGACTAATACACTCAGATCTGAGATACAAGAAGGAGAAGAAACCATGGATTCAGCCCAGACAAATACACTCAGATTTGAGATGCAAAGAAAGAGAAGAAGCCATGGATTCCGGCATCTTCGTCAGATCCAGATCTAGTTGTGGCGGAGACGATGGGGCGCCGACGTTGGTGGAGACGGGGAGCGTGGTTGCTCTGGTTCATCGGAGTAGTGGGGGAGAAGGGGTGTGGTAACGGGTGAGATGGAGGTCTGGTCATGAACTGGTGGTAGACGGCAACGGGAAAACTGAGGCCCAGAAAGGGCGGCGACGACGTTGGTGAAGCTCGCCGGAGTTGGAGGAGCGAACAAGCAGTGACAGTGGAAGAGGAGTGTGAGAGAGAAAGGGAGGGCGACAATAAGGTCATGGAGCGGGGGTTCGCGGTGGTGGCTGGGCCATGGTTTGGGTTTCGCCGGAGATGAAGAAAAGGAGGGAGAGAGGTGACTGATTGCCGGAAAAGGGAGAGAGGAGTGCTAGAGAAGATTGATACAGTAGAATAACTATATGTATTTGGTATAGCTATGATAGGTAAATTGAAAATTAACTGTTGCTTTGAAAAGTAATTAAATTAAAAGGTAGTTATTATCTATAAATAATTCTTAGAATTAGCTGTGACAGGTAATTTTTTTAAAAATAAAAAGCTTAAAGTTAATGAGACGGAAAATTAGAGTATTGTGCATCATTCTGTTGATTTTGTTTCAGTGGTGTGTCAACCATTACTTTTTTTTGAATGTCTCAATTTTAATTTCAAAATATTAAATTGAAATTAAAACTCCCGAATCTCAATAAGCAAAATATTTAACATAATTTAAGAGAGGGAGTGTGAGTCTTGGTTTACTTTTTTGCTTTAATAAAAAAAATCCACCATCTTGGAGTGGTGTAGGTTAGGATCTTTAACGAGTTTCTGGGAGGGTGGTGTCTACCGGACCTTACCCCTATTTTGTGAGATAGAGGTTTTTTCGATGGAAAGTCTGCTCAAGTAAAGTATACCGAAAATAGTATGAAAAGAAAATACAATAGTGAAGAAGCCTAGTTGAAATTTGAAAATAATAGAAGAAATACAGTAGCAACAACAAATAATACAATAACCGAAGCAGAGGAAACAACATGTAATAATAAAACCAAAGAATAAGATAATAATAATAAGAAGAAGAAGAAAAATTAGACAACTTCAACTATTCAACCTTCTACCCTAATCCTCAACCTCCATATCCTCCCATCCTCCCATTTCCTAGACGCATAATATTCTTTTAACCAAGACTGCATTTTGAACCAACACACTCTGCATCTCCATATTCTAAACTAGATGCTCATGTGCTTGCTGGAGTTGTACTTTTTGCCTTGTAAGAAGCTCCTCTTGTTGCTCGTGCCCAAATTGAGCCAATTGTTTCCGAGTTTCCCTGTAAAAGTATAAGATATTGCACTACATCAATTGTGTCCCAAATTCTTAGAGTGCACTAAAGAATTGTTACACTATCAGGTTAAGTTGACTTACGACAACAAATAACCCACCTATCAACCCTGATATAGTACCTAGGACAATATAGTGTAATATTGGACAATGTGGTGTAAACAATACATATAACTTAAACTCAAATTCGTCAAGGAACATAAGAACCACACAAGTATTGCTTGATGGTTTTTAATTACCAGGTCTCTTCAAATTCATTGAGGAATACTTGAAGGTCATGAAGAGCTTCAGATTGTGCATCCAAAAAATGTTTCTTGTTTATCCGTAGCTTGGCCAGCAATATTGCCAATATCATCAGCTTTACTCTGCAATATATCCTCCCCTACTTGTATGTTCTCTATTTTTTCTTCTGCAAATTCACCAGAATCCTTCAGACTATTCATCAACCTCTCTAATTCATGCTTCCATGCATACATCCTGCAATTATATTATAAAGAAAGAATAAGAATTCAATTCATTAACTTAAGGGCAGTCCGGTGCACAAAGCATCTCACGTTCATCACGTATGGTCCGGGGAAGGACCACATAGCCTACCCTAACACAACCATTAGTGGCATGGATCGAACTTGTGAACTATAGATCACACAAAGCATCCCATGTTCACATATGGTCTGGGGAAGGGCTGCATAGCCTACCGCAATGCTAGGTTCGAATTTTGAAGAAGTAATATATGATATATATGTTAAGAGTGTTCAATATGTGATGTATATCTATAATACGTAATAATTGATATGTCTACACAGTAGACCCTATCAGTGGTTGATTCCATGACTTGAACCCGTCACCAATCACACGGAGACAACTTTACCGTTGTTTCAAGCTACTAAAGCAATAAAAAAGAAAGCCAAAAAAAAAAAAAAAAGAAGAAGAAGAAGAAAACACTTCCTCCAATTGATGGCAAACTGTAGGAGTTTCAAGAAAACTTATTCCTATATAAAATTTAGCTATAAATTCGAACTAAACATGATTAAAATAAATAAATCCTAACCAATTTTGGTTTTCTACCGACTATGAATTATTTTCCCTTCTTTAATAAACCTCAAACTACAGACACCAATTTGAGAGAGTTTCAGGGGAAGTAAAGTGTTTGCATGTATAGATGATACTTTAATTAAATTGAAGTAAAAGCAAGAGACAGAATTAATTTAATATAAGTATCTATAGATATATCAGAAAATTAAACAGCAAAATTTGGAAAATTCTCCATAACGTAAACGCAAGAAACTTTCCATGTTTGAATTATTTTGTGTTTTGATGCACTTTTTTTTTTATTAGTGATACCCAAGAACGTCAGTGTCACTAATTAATGTATTTCCAAGTGAACACTTGCCTAGTTAGTAAGATTAATAAAAGGAAATAAAACTTTCCTACCAGAGATGTCTAAAAATTTAAGAAAAAGAAACTCATTGAATTAATTTTCAATAAAAAAAAAAGTAAAGGGAAGACAACTTATACCCGGGTTAATCTCTTGAATCAACTAAATTTATCTAGATATATTCCTAATATCTAGGACTTCGAAAAACTATTTTTTTATATTAAATCATTCCTTTCTTTGAGCTATGTTATGTAACATATTTGTAAAAGAAAAATGATAACAATTTCATAGCGGACTAATTCTCTCAAAATATTTTAGGTAAATTTCTTTAGAACTTCAATTCCTTTACCTCTGGGATTCTTTATATATAGAGGAAAAGAGATTCTTCAAATTGGTCTTTTCCTGCGTAATTATTGTATAGCTTTGGAATTTCAACATAGGTAGAACACAATTTCAGAAATAGCTAAAAAAATTGAAACTAATCCTAAGTTGATACGACAATTTGATAGGTATCAGCATTCTATTATTAGAATATATTTATAAATAAAACACAAAGTCCTAATTTTTTTAATTTCTGTATATCAAGTATATTCTATTTAGTAATCCCATAAGAAAGTTGGCAATCGGATAACTTCAGTAATTGGAGGTGAAGTGGGGTAGAATTTGTTCCTTTATTAAGATCAACATTAATCTTTCTCAAAAATTGACACATTGTTTATATTTATTGTATAACTCAAGTACTCAACTATACTACTACTATTTAATAATATTAACATGATTTCTCAAGTTGTGTACTCAATGGTAATATGGTATGGGGTACAACAACATATCAAGTGTAATCCCACAAAGTGGAGTCCGGGGAGGATATAGTGTATGCAGACCTTACCTCTACTTTGATAAGTAGAAAAACCTTACCTCTACCTTGGTATGGGACACATGCGCAACAATTTGTTCTTCTTTGTATGCATTTTTAGTGATTAATGTAGTACACTCGTGCAACACACATTTAATATTTAGAATTTTAAAATTAATTAATATGTATTTTTTTCATTCGGTTAGGAATTTTAGGAAAATTATTTAAAAATTACATGAAAGGTAAATAACTTTCAAATTCCAAATGATAGATATATAAATTCTTGATCTTTAATATGCTTTTGAGGTCTTTGGGAAGAAAGGTAGAAAAGGGACCACCCCATTAGCAACATGGCAACATTATTAAATTCCAGATTACATATTGTGAACCAAAAGATCAAGGTGATTAAATCTTGAGAAGAAACTTGGATATCCAAAACTTGCTCTAATGAAAATCCAAATGATGGACAAAGAAGTGAAACAAACAAGGCGAACAATGTTTAATAACAAATGTGTTGCACATAAGCACACAAGGATGTGGCGAAGTGGTCTGTGAAGTGAGAGAAAGCCCAGAGACCAGGAAACAAATCTCACAAGGGACGAACAAAAAAAGCTCTAGGTGATTTCTCACATTTGCCTAGGTCATAGTGGGTAGAGTTACTGGTTACTAGTACTAGTGGGTTGTAGCAAGTATCCAGAGGATTGGTCAAAGTGTGTGCAAGTTGGCATGTCAATATACTATGTTTTAAACAAACCAAATGTGTTGCACCACTCTGCAGATATGACTATCTGCTAGCCATTCAACATCATCATTGGCAAGAATATGTTCTGAAGCCTCAACTTGTCTGATCAATCATCTATTGAGTATTGAGCAACGAAATGACCTTTAAGTCACTTGTATGAGCAACAACTGCTAGTTTTGACAACAGATTGAGCCTGCCAGATACATGTGCTAGTGGGATATAGCAGGTATCCAGGGGATTAGTCGAGGTGCGTGCAAGTTGGCCCGTATAACACCATATAACAAAAGACCAACGTCTTCCTCACTTTACGGAAATGAGCATCGCTAGCTATTCAACTTCATTATCATTGGCGAGTATATATTCTGAAGCCTCGCCTTTTCTGATCAACTATTGAGTACTGAGCAATATATATTAGCTTTGACAACAAAATGAGCTTGCCAGATACCTGCACGGGTGGAAAATTTTGTCACTTCTAAATGTTAAAAGATGAAGTGGAACAAGAAGAAAACAGATGTGATGAGAAATAGGTTATGAGACTTACCACTGTATTGTTGAATTCTCCAAATATGTGGAAGGACAATTTCACTTTCAAAAGGAAAGCATGTTAAAAGCATGTCCTTGCAGGTTTCTTAAATAGGTGCCCAACAAGTTAAGGCGTAGATTGTTCTCCCTTTCCATCCCAGCAACATCCACTTGTTATCCTGATCGATTACAAAGTCTTTGTGATAGCTTGTTCTCACCTTTTCAACTGCGCTATCCATGATCTCCAGTTGATCAAAAGGTATTTGTCTAAACCTCGCCCTTAGATGACGAACTTGCCACTGCTTATATGTCTCTGGCCTTTCAACTCTTTCCCACCCCTCGCAAGCTATGACATTTAGGGCTTCCCTCCCAAATATCTCTCTCTCAATTAACATTCTTTCCGGAAACTCACGGGGTACATTAGCTTCCAGCATATCAAAAAGTGCTGAAAAGTGAAACAGGACCTCACGGAACCGTGTGACAAAGAACGGGGCACTATAGGCCCCATTGACAATCCCATGGATGAAAATGTCTGGATTGATCTCTCTTATAAGATTGAGAACGAGAGTTCTCGAACTTTTAGTTAACACGGTCTCATCGTGCAAGTTCTTAAATCTATACAAACAATTGACAACAACAAATTCATCCTTTTCAAGCTTTAGATCCTCAAGTCTGATAGTTTCCCATTTCTTTGCAATTGCATGGTATTCAAATGGAACATTAAAGGTCTGAGCATAATCAGCTAAACGACGTCCTGTTTCCTCAATCCTTTCTGCTGGTCTAAACCCAGGTTGAGGAAATTCTATACCTGTAATACGAAGCTTTGGTGGCCCACCTTCTCTTGCTGCAATACGTTGAATAAGCGTAGGCCATTGAAAGCCATAGAGGATACCAAAGTCGATAACATGAACCCTTGTAGCATTCACTGCTTTTGTAATGATTGTCTTGTTTGAGGCAAAACCTGAAATTTTCCTGAACGGGCATGACGCGAGATACAAATGATAGGCCTTTAAAAAATCAGCGGCTGATGTTTTTCTATTGATGAGGGCCTTATAAATCTGGCTGCCGGTGCCAGCTAAGCGTGCTTCCAGACCATCTGCAAAGCAATGAGCCAATCTCTGGTTGCCATCACCAAAAGGAGATGAATGGAGTTTGATCTGTTTAAGCAGTTCAGTTGCACTCCGGCAATCATCAGCTGCAACAGCCTGTGCACAATTTATTAAAAGAGTCCTTAAGTCTATGACTTCCTTTTTACCACTGTGTTTCTTTCCGCGGCCTCCTTTCCCTAAAGTAAATCCTTTTGATTGCCCCTTCTGCACCGTCGTTTTTGTTCTAGCATTCTTCAAGATCTCCCGATAAGCTGTCAATGCTTCCTTTCCATTGCCCATGCTATGCAGCAAAATTACATCAAATTCCTCCGAACGAACAGTTGATTCTGTATAAACTGCAGCTTGCTTCCTACTTATTTCTTCGTCTAAATCCTTATCGTCTCTATGAGGATTTTTCCTCCCTCTCGGTCCTATAGGTGAAGTTTCTCCCTCGTCCCTATTCTCCGTCTGAGCAGCCACATAACCACTTTCTCCTCTTTTTTCCAGAGGCAGCAAGTCATTGATAACCACATTGTCCAACAAATTATTAGTAATAGGAAGGAATTTGCTTGCTTCTTCCACTCCTTTCCTAAAGTTCCAAATCAGGTGGCTATCGTTATATATATCAGGGGTATGAAGAGGACTTACAGGAGAGTCCAAGAACCCATCTACAAGATTATTTATGCTATTTAATGAGCTAATCGAAGAGTGAGTACCATTACAAACTGAAAGGCCTTGTTCATAAGAGGAATTATGATCATTAGAAATGCTAACCACCCTTGGATCAATTAAGTAACCACTACTGTGAATGCCATTACTTGTACAATTATACATACTTCCTGAACAATAGTCATCCGGTATCTCACCGTTCTGCTGAGGTGAAGGTGGATACTTTTTACCAAGGGCATCATAAAATGACTTCTCTTTCGCTTGAAATTCCAACGACTCCTGAAGCATATGTGTCTTGTCCTCCATATCTTCTTCCATAAGCATTTGATTTATGTAGCTCAAAACTGTATCCGAGAAATCAAAGTCTTCATTGTAGTCATCCTCAGCACCAACTTCAGAAGTCAATGGTATATTGCTTGTTGTTGGTAAAGGGTCATTTGATAGAGATTGAACTCCACCAGTATTGTGTTGGACAAAACTACTTTCAAATCTTGGACCATTGACTATTATCTGATCTGGATAAATAGCTCCAATTATAGGTTCATTATTCTTCCAATTATCCGAAAAGTTGAGTAAGGATTGGTTCTCCAGAGTGAATCCATTCACAGAAGTGGGAAATTTATTGAACCTTGGATCCATTTTCACCTAGTAATTCATAAGATCTCATATTAAAGCTCAATGTCAATGATATAAACACTTGTTAAGCTCAAGATGGAACAAAGACACATAATTCTCCGAAAAACATAAAAAAGAGAAAAATACATTGGCAAGGCTATTGAACAAAACAAACATCAAATCATGCATTTATAAACTATACAAGATTGAAATTTTGTCACAGATTATCTGGACTATATTTAGATTCTTGCCACCAAAAAACTAAAGGGGGGCAGCAATAACTTGCATCAGTGATCACTTCATTCAATATTATATATGCCCCCATATTCTACAACAACAACATACCCAGTGTAATCCCACAAATGGGGTCCGGGGAGGGTAGGATGTACGCAGACCTTTTACCTTTGTGGGGTAGAGAGGTTATTTCCGATAGACCCTCGGCTCAAAAGAAACGTAATCGATGCAGGATTGTAAGGAAAATACGACAGTAAAATATCAAGATACAAAACAGATAAAGCAACAAATTATAATACACACTGAAGATGAGGCTAGCCCCCTACCTCTCCTACGCAGAATGCGACATTACTCAACTACCTATTAACCTTCTACCCTAATCCTCGACCTCCATATCTTGTCATATCCTCAGACAACTGAAGTTGTGTCAAATCCTGTTGAATCACCTCCCCAGTTTTTCTTTGGCCTACCTCTACCTCTCCTCTATGTCCCTTACTCATTTGACCTAAATTGAGCTCATACATAAAAGTACTTGAATGAAAATCAAGAAAACCCCAGAATTTACAGGCAACCATAATTGCATAAACCCAAACAGTTGATAAGAAAGGTAAAAATGAAAAGGGCATACCTCAAATCTAAGGAAAGATGAATCGTGACAAAGAGAGAGATGCACTGTGGAGAAACCTTGAAAGAAGAGAGGGTACTGCTATAAATTTACAAGTCTCTGTCAACTTTATGAAAGAAAAAGGATCATCAACCGTTGAAAAAGGTCCTAGTACTTGACAATAGCCAGTTACCGATCGTTGACGTGAAAATTAGTGTTAAGTTATTGTTGTCAGCTTTCAAATGAAAATCATAGGAAATTGGACGGCTTTTCTTACGCCATGAATATCAAAATTGCTGCAATGGTGAGTGGGCACGTTAATGTAGTATTGTAGTGTGAGAAGTGGGGTGCATGTGCTCAAACAAATTGTTTTGTTTTGTATTCACCACGTCTTAAGGTCCTGACAACTTTTTAATATTTGGCTCTAAGTTCAGTAAATCTCAACAAATATATTCGAATTGATTTTACGTGCTTAATTTAACTGGGCGTATAATTTAAAAATAAAAAAATCATGTTGAAATTAAACACTCATGCACTGATATAAAAAGACACGCTTTTTTTTTTGAACCGCCGGAAATAAGACATTTAAATTGAAAGAAAACGTAAGAATTAAGTAACATATTCAGATAGTATAAAAAGAATTCTTAACATTCAGATTTCAGAATAATTCCTCCTATTAAAAATTATAAGGGAAATAGATTTTAACGGACAAGAATAAGTAGGGATGACAAAATTTGAACTCCTAACTTCTTTATGGAGCACAAAATGCTATACTAAACTGCGTTATATCCCTTTTAATTTGTTTGTAACAATATCAATATTCAGTACAGTGATAGCTCGTTTTGATTTAATATATTTTACACTTGTCTTAAAGTGAAGTATATCAAAGAAGTGATTAAATGTAAACTAACAAATTGGTTATGAAAGCCAATGCATTAAGAACTCACAACTCTATTAGATTTTTATCTAAAAAAAATGAAAGAAAACCAAGATCGAAAAGGTTTCTTGTCACTGTGCTGAACAGGGTGGGTAAGAAAGAGTGATTATGTAATTTAATCGGTTATAGTAATATTATTTATCATTTTTTTAGGTAATAAAAATACTTATTTTCTTAGAAATGACTTGGTATTGTCTCTTGAGTGATTTAGTTATATAAATATTTTTCTAAGTAAATGTTTTTCCATAGAAAACTTAACTTGTAATAAAAGTATATATGTTAATAGAACTCTCACGTTTATTTTCATCAACGAATATGAGATGCAATAGTATAGTACAGTATTTTATATACACTGATTATAATATTTTTGAATTTGATTCCAAGCGCACTGAGTCAAAGAGGAGAGAGAAAAAGAAAGTGGGAGATTGAGATTGGACTAGGGACTTGGACACAGAGCACTAAGACGAAATAAATATTGCTTCTTTTGTTTGTGCGTCGTAGATTGATTGCTTGCTGTCGTTTTATGTTTGGTATTTGAGATATCCATTCTTACATGTGTTTGGGTGGTTTATAGTTAGTTAGAGTTACATGTATTTGATAATATAAGAATTGGTTACTCCTATAAGGGATTTATGTGTTATTTTATAGGAATAATTACGTCACATAACTAACTCTAGGATATAATTATTTTTAATAATTATTATTTAAATAAATTACAAAACATAATTATAATGTATATTTGAATTATCTATCATAGCTACATTATATATTTAAAGTAGAATACTCTTTTTTATTTTTTTTATTCTTGACTCTCTCTCTAACTTCTGGTCTCTCTCTAATCTCCAGCGAGTCTAAACGCTGCCGCCACCATCAAATCACCCTAAGAACCATCGAAACACCGTCGCCGCCGTCATACACACACATAGGAATACACATATACTCGTTGTACATCGGGTATCTGTGTTGATTTGAATGGATACGACGTCGTCTTCTTCATCAATGGCAGAATCATCGTTTCCCTCTCCATCTTCTCCGACGAGTTCTAACCGTCACCGCCACACACCAACCGGAAAAGGAGTAGGTCGGTAAGGCCTAGATCTGATCGAAAATTACACTTTATTGTCCATGTCTGATCGAAAATACAGTTTATTGTCCAGATCTAATCGAAAAATGCACTTTATTGTTCATATCAGACTGGAAAATACATGTATTCGCCTGTATTTCAGTTTTTTATTTCTTGTATTCAGTTTCTTGTATTCAACTTTTTGGTATGCGCCTGTATTTCAGTTTCTTGTATTCAGTTTTGTTGTATTGTATTTCAGTTTCGAAAGAAGTCTTTCTGTATACAAATGAATACAGTGAATTTGAAGTGTATTTTAGAGTATATTCGTTTCTTTCTAGTGTAAAATTCAACTTTTCATTATGTATTTTATTTCTTATATTCATTTTTTGATTGTATTCATAATTTTTTGTGTAAAATCCGTTTTGTTGTATTTTGTATTTTGTATTTTTTATTTTGAAGGAGATTTTTCTGTTTTGAATACACTTTACTGAGCAGCTTTTTACTCGCTATATTCATGAATACATCGAAGTCATTTTATGAATACACCCGATAAACAGACGTTGTAGAAACTAAAAAGTAGCTACGCGCTGTAAATATTGAAACTATAATTATTGCAAATTTAAAATCTCTAAACAATAGTCATTTGTGTAAGTTTCACTATTTTATATAGGGATTAGTTATATTTAGTTATTAATTATATCCTACATAAAATAATACATATATTCTCTCATAACTTATATATGTATTAGTTATGTGTGTTTCTAAATTACAAATCAAACGTTGTATTAGATATATTAAATTTTATACATAGCAAAAACATGCTACCAAACATGATATTACTTATGTAGAATCTTAGCTCCTAACCAACTATCAAACAACCCCTTACTCTTTCTGTTGAGAACCTGCCATTCACGTGAACCCATACTCTTCCGCCTAGATTGCCCATAGCCACCTTATTATTACAGTATAACTAAGATTATAAATTTTAAAAAGTTTTTGTTGCAACAATACTTGCCTAATATTGAATGTCACAGAATCTGTATGTAAAGGGAGGTCGTCATCAATTTTATGACCAGTTGCTAGTGTTCTTTTAGCTATATAACCATTTTTATAAAAGATCGCCAAAATATATTAAAGAGATTCTACTAAAATTATTTTTTTCTATTCAAATTATAACCCGTGCTAAAAAATTATTTTCTCCATATATAGGGTCGTTGGATTCCCAAATGCATAGAGATGATAATAATCAGATTCAAGTAAAATGAACCTAGACTCATTTTTGAACCTAGCCACTCGCATATTCTAAATAACATTTCTCTATGTGTGTTAACAATTTATTTATACTTTTGAGATCTTTGCAAAACGAAAGGTTGAAAGGGACCACTCCACTTGACGTTTTAAATTTTAACTGAAGTTGTTCTTTAAGTTTGAGGACGGATCTATATCTAAGTTAATCCTTACTATATTATCATGAGCACATGTATATCATCCTTTCAATTTGCAAAAATTGAGAACATATAACGCACGTAACATTAACTCTATTGGTTAAAACCTAACGGAGATGCACATAGTGGCGGATCCAGTATTTTTACTAAAAGGATTCGAAAAATAATAATGTAGTGTCCAAAATTTAAACTTGGAACCTCAAGGTGAATTTTAAATCCGCCAACCTTTACTCTTGTGTTCAAGAAATCCAAAATCTATTTATGCATATAAAAAATAATAAAATTAGCTTATATATACAATATAATTTTTGATGAGGGTGTTCGGTCCTAGCCATGCAACGACTCGAAAAGTCGTTTTGCTTACCTTGCCTTGAAATTCCTAAATTACCCTTTTCGAGTCTTTATTTGTTTGTGTGTGATGGGTGGATGGGTGGTACGGCTCCCGAGGAGTTCGGATCCTTTTGATAGGTTTGAGAAATCTTAAGTTAAGAGAATAGGGAGGTTTGACTCATAGTTGACTTTTGGGTAAACGTACTCTTTTCGTGGTTTCGTCGGTTCCATTAGCTCTAGAACGACTTTTATGACTTAGTCGAGCCTTTGGTTCGATTTCCGAGGCAGTCGAGTGTGTTTTGAGGGTTTATTTGTAAAAATGTGAAATTAGAACTTAAGAGTTGACTTTAGTCAAACCCGAACATTAGAGATCTTTTTCGAGAAATCAAAGTACGTGAGCAGGTCTGGAATGTGTTTTCTGATAGGAATGCATGTTTGGTTTGTATCCAGGAGATTCCGGGAGTGTTTCGGATGTTTGACGGGGAGTTGGTGAGTTTTGGACATTGCTGGTGACTGGTGTTCGCCCCAGCGCCTTTAGTTTCGCTTCAGCGAATCCGTCTTAGTGGAGGCCTGGCTCACCGAAGCGAGGTTCGTCCATGAGCCAAGGTTTCGCCTTAGCGGACAGGTTCCTCGCAGGGGCGGGTGCGCCTCAACGGCATTTCCCTTCGCCCCAGCGGGTGATCGGGTTTTTAAGTGGGTTCACCCCAATGGATAGGGTTTTCACCAGAGCGGAAACACTATTCAATAAGATTGATGACCTAAAATTCTATTCTCATTCCCCAAAAGTATTCCTCTTGTTCTAGAGCTTGGGCAGCATGTTTCATGGAGATTCAAGGAAAAGTCATCATTAAGATAACCATCCACCCTTCTATTGTTGTGTTCTAGTTATATTATGCCCTAAGCATGATTTTTAATTGGAGGGATAAGAGGAGAACCTTGTTGAGAATAAGAGAGTTATAATTGGGAATTGGGGATTTGGATATTGGATTGTTATTGTTGATATTGTAAACTAGTGATTTATTAGACTAGTGGGTGATGTTTAATTGACCGATTGCATGTTATAAACCCTTTTAGGAAATTGGGGGAATTTCTAGGGTTAGAATTGGGGCTTTAGCCAATTCATGAAATTGAGGATCCAATTGGACTTTGTTCTCAAATTAACTTGAGATTATGACTATCTAGCGTGTTATGGTACTATTTGGGTAGTAAAGTTCGAGTCTTGGTAATGTGGGCCCGGGGTTCTATTGTAGTTTAACTTGGAGATTCTAGTTTCGCCAAAATATATGGGTACTGTTAGACTCGTAATCTCATATAATTGATATGATTGACCAGAGTGGGCTCGCGAGGAGGAGGCTCAGAGGAAAGGAAAGTCTATTGCGTGAGTTCGTCGGCTTCAATTCAGGAAAGTTGAGACTTACTAGACTCGAGTATAGCGTTATGTGTTGGTATGCTAATAATGAACTAATGGGAGTAATAGAAAATTGGGGGTCCCGTATTAGTGAGGTGACGAGCACTTATATGGGTACCGGTGAATTGATCTTGGGTTAATAATGAACTAGTATGATGTACTTGAAGGAGTTTATGTGTTTAGCCTTCGGGCCACGGGCGCAGTGCATAAATCCGCTTAGGTTCGATATGCTTGTTGGTTATTTGGGTTCGTAGCCATGTTTGATACTTACATTCTTAATTTGACTTTTCGTACATTCATCACTCTACTTCTCGTCTGATACTTGAAAATGAATTTATAATACTGATTGTATTGGTTATGCCGATTGCATGGTGTACACATATCCATCTCATTCATACATATTATATTGACATTTGAACTGTTGAGTTACTGCTGAGATGGGCTTGGTAAGCCGGTTGCTGGATATGGTACATGATACGAGAGTGATGACTGATAATGACACTTCAGCCACAGAGCTGGTACCCGTTGGGACATTCTGGATAGGTATATGGACCTCATGAGTCCCATGGATCACGTGACAGCTACTGCAACAACGTGTGTATACCGGATACATATGGACATTGCATATATATATATATATATATATATATATATATATATATATATATATATATATATATATATATATATTATCTACATTGCATGCATTCTCATTTTGATATGTATTTGATGTTGTGTGTACTCGGTGTTTATTTTTGATAATTATATGATCTTATGACCTGATAAAGGAAATACCGATAATTGAGATTTGTAATTGTTGTGAGGTTGAGTTGTGAGACTTGATGAGACTAGACGTTCGGTTATGGGGTTTAGGCTGGATTGATAACGTTATTGATGACTGTGATAAGACTTGTGAACCTGGATAATACTTGTACAATGTTGAACTGTAGTTCTATTGATAGGTTGGTTATTTGACTCTTATTATTGTTTAGCTAATTAACTAGTAGAAAGGTATCGAATAGTACAAACCCTCGCCACCGTTATAGCAAGGGTCGATCGACGATTCTGCTGAGTACACGTGTTTCACGTACTTACCCTACACTTGCTGCACTCTATGCGCAGGTACTGAGCCAGACGGAGGAGCAGGTGGAGTTTAGCTTTGTTGGAGATTGCTCGGGGAGTCTAGGGTGAGCCGCTGATACATTCCCGTCACTGAAACTCTTCTCTTTATTTCTGATTCTGTTATTGCTATTTTCATACAATATTGTTATTTCACTATTCAGACTAGTATTCAGTATTAGAGCTTTGTACCCATGACTACCGGATCATTGGGGGTTTTTCTTCAGCTTATGTATTTATTTTAGAAATTGTTAATTACTTCTCTTCTACTTATTTATTTTCCGCATTTCTTATGTTGTATGAGTAGAATTCACCTATAGATTAGGATAGGTGTCCTCACGACACAATGGAATTTTAGATGGTGACAACCCCATTCCATATCCGCCTCTGGATGCACATGGAAACCAGTCTTTGGTTAAAAGCCACCTTTGGAATAAATTGATTAAATTCTAACTAGCTTATGATAGTGTCCTTGACTCCTTTCAACGCGTATATAGATTGAAGCAAAAAAGTTGAAAGTCATATACTGCTCCTTTTTTACTCCTTTGGAAGATATTAAATTTGCAATCATGCTATAAATTAAGACTCAATATATAGATACAAAGATGTGATCTTGAGTTAGGGTTAAATAAACATATTTTCAACTCCATTAATTCAGCATATATAGTAGCAATCGGAGATTAAGCACAGGACCAACTGCTACAATTTATTAGTTATCACGCTTTTACAGCCCGAAGAACAAGATTTGATGGGACGAAACCACTATCACGGGGATTCTAACAGCTAGAAAAAAGGGTTGAACTCTATTTATAAAGAATATATATTCATCACAAATAGTTATTGAAGCATTGATATATCCACACATGCTGCACACCCAACATTTTGATATCATTCCTTTTATTGTAACCACCACTATCCTTCTCAAGCTATAATCAATTATGGTAAGTGAGGATTCATAAACACTTGAACAAAGAGAACATTTACAGATGTGGCAGAATATGATACAATTGACAGGCGCTCCCGGACCAAGTAGCAATTTTTCTATCAGACTAAGATTTGGCTGAACCAATAAAAGCAACCACTCTACAAAAGCTTGAAGCTGAAAAGAGTTTGACCAAATGAAGCAATTAACTCACTCATATATATATATATATATATATATATATATATTACTAAGGGGTAGGGGTGTTAGATGGGTCGTTTGGATTGAAGTTGGGCGGGTCAAGATGTTGAATCAATAGATGGACCAATGTCCAACTCGCCCAAAGCTTACCTGGGCTAAGATGAGCGGGTCAAAATGGCTAAATGATGGGTCATAACCCAACTTTCCTAACTTGACCCATTACTTTTACAAATTTCAAACTTACCTTCTATGATATTTGATTTTTTCATATCTTTATTTTTAAAATAAGAATAATATTTTTAAGAATTTTTTTATTTTTTATAAAAGAAAAATAAATATATAAAATAATGGGTGGGAGGGCAGGGGTAGTGGGGCGGGGGCTTGTTGGGGTAAGAAAAGTTTCTCATTTTTTATAAAAATTTTGTATAAGTAAATTAAATATATAAAGTAAAAACCTCGGGTGGGGGTGGGGGTGGCGATGGGGTAAGCAAATTATTCTCATTTTTTATAAAAAGTTTATAAAAGTAAAATAAATAGAAAATTTGGGGGGGGGGGGGGGGGGGGGGGGTAGTGGGGGGTTGGGTGATAGGGTACAGAAAATTTCTCATTTTTAATAAAATTTTATATATAAGTCAAATAAATATATAAAATAAAAACTTCAGGGGTGGTGTGGGAGGGCAGGGGGTTGGGAGGGTAAGAAAAAATTTCATATTTTTAATAATGTTTTTTATAAAAGTAAAAAATATGAAATAGAAATTTGAGGATGAGGGAAGGGCACTAGGGTGGAGGGGAGTAGGGGGAGGAGGTAAAAAAAATTCATATTTTTTATAATTTTTTTATAAAATTAAAAAGAATATGAAATAGAAATTTGAGAATGGGGTAGGGGTAGGGGGAGGTAAGAAAAAAATTTATATTTTAAATATTTTTTTATAAAAGTAACAAAAAATATGAAATAGAACTTTGAGGATGGGGTGGGGTGGGGGTAGGTGGGGGTTAGAGGCGGTAGGGGAGGTAAGAAAAATTTCATATTTTTATAAATTGTGTATAAAAGTAAAAATATAAAATAAAAATTTGAGATTGGGGTAGAGGCGGGAGGTGGGGAAGATGGGGTAGAGGTGGGTAGGGGTGGTAGGGAGGTAGAGGTGGGGTGGAGTAGGCAAGATAGGGGCGAGAGATGTGAGGGTGGTTGATTGCTTGGGTGGGGGTTGGTGTAGGGAGGGGTAGGGTGGATGGATAGTGTGGTGGTTGGTTGGGTGTGTTGGTGTATTTTTATTGTTCCAAAATAATAAATAAATTTTTTAAATAATTATTTACAAAAAAAAATCTTAATCAAGAGTGGAGCTCTAATCGTTAAGATTGAACATTTTCATGGGTCAAGTTTGGGCATCATCATGGATTTATTTGGGTTGTTGATTTATAATGGGTCAACCCGAACTAGCCCAAACCAACCCATCATCAAAATCACTCTTGCCCAAACCCATGAAACCTTGGGCGGGTTGAGCGAGTCATTTGAGTTTGAGCTAATTTTTCCACCTCTACTAAGGGGCTATGCTAAAAATGATCATGCACCAACAAAAGCAGTCACTCTACAAAAGCTTGAAGCTGAAAATAGTTTGACCAAAACCAGTAACTATCTCACTCATATTACTATGGTCTATGCTAAAAATGATCATGAACCATCTTCAAATGATCAGCAACATATATGTTAAGAGTCCCACATCGGATATGGAATGAGAACATGGACTCCTTATATAGACTTGTACAATCCTCACCTTACAAGCTAACTTTTAGGACTCATTATATAGACTTGTACAATCCTCACCTTACAAGCTAACTTTTAGGGTTGAGTTAGGCATAAGATTCATTCTTTACATGGTATCAGAGTCAGGCCCATTCAAATTCTTTGTTTACCGATGTTGGGCCCCTAAATTATATTGTCCACGCTCCAGTTAACGAGGTCTGGACGTGCGGGGGAGTGTTAAGAGTCCCACATCGAAAATGAAATGAGAACATGGACTCCTTATATGTACTTGGGCAATCCTCGCCCTACAAGCTAGCTTTTGGGGTTGAGTTAGGTCCAAGTGCCATTTCTTTACATGGTATCAGAGTCAGGCCCATTCCAATTCTTTGTTCATCGATGTTGGGCCCCAAATCATATTATCCACGCGGAGTTAACAAGGTCTGGGCGTGTGGGGGAGTATTAAGAGTCCCACATAGGATATGGAATAGGAACATGGACTCCTTATATGGACTTGTACAATCCTTACCCTACAAGCTAGTTTTTGGGGTTGAGTTAGGCCCAAGATCCATTCTTTACAATATCGAGTGAAATCCCACAAGTGAGGTCTGGGGAGGGTAGAGTGTACGCGGAGCTTACCCCTATCATAGGAGTTAAGCGGTTGTTTCCGGTAGACCCTCGGCATAAGGACAAGCAAATTAAAGCAGTACGAAAAAGAAATAACTGAAGCGAATAAGCCATGACAAATCTTCAAATGATCAACAGGTTACAACTGAAGAAACAAAATTTTTGTTGGAAATTAGCCTTTGGCGGGAGTTGCGACCGACCAACTTTAACGGCTTAAACACTAGTGTTACGTATGTTGGAGAATCCGGTTCTTCACACATGCATGATGTACTAAGTACGTAGATAACCGTAGGGCCAAGAATCGTCAAATTTCATTAAGAAATGAAAGAGATATTGGTTCACGAAGTGAGGTGTTTGAAGCATGGAAAGTGTGGTGTTGTGTTCAATTCTCCCTCATCGGTAGAGGAAGAAAGAATTGTTGTGTATATAAGACTCGAAATTGGTTTGGGGTTTGGGACCCCAAGGGGTATCCCATGTGTTTAAAGGAGGGAGGACCTAGATGTGCTTGGTTCAAGGAAAGACCACCGCCTTGCGCCGCTTGCCGTCCGGTGGGATTCGATTCAGGGTTCCGGGTTCTCGGGTTCTCGGGTTCTCGGGTTCTCGGGTCCTCGGGTCCTCGGGTCCTCGGGTCCTCGGGTCCTCGGGTCCTCGGGTCCTCGGGTCCTCGGGTCCTCGGGTCCACGGGTTCACGGGTTCACGGGTTCACGAATTAGTGGGTCGTGGGTGTAAATTTGTGGTGTGGGCCTTACGATATTATCTTTGGGCCGTAAAACTTTGTCAAGTACAGTTTGATCCCGAAGTTTCAGATGTGCAGTTTGGACCAGAATTCTTTCAGATGTGCAGTTTGATCCTGAAGTTTCAAGATGTACGCTTTGGTCCCTGAAGTTTCAAGATGTACAGATTTGGTCCTGAAGTTTTCAGAATTTCGACGGTCGAGTGAAACGTTCCAAAGACTCAATTCAGCCATTTATTTTGGCTGAATTACACCTCCAATAATGGCCAATCCGCTGGCAATCTTTCACCATTTATGTTGGTAGTTTAGTACCTCCATAATGGTCATTATTTGGCTATTATGGAGGCGATTCAAGCGACAAAGCAGTCCATCCCTCACCTATTTAAACACCCTTACACCATTGTTGAGCACACCAAGAATGACCAAGAGTTAGCAGTTTTCATGCAGCAAAACAGTGCACGAAAATACACAACCAAAATAGCTTTCTTCCTACAACTTCCAAGGCATCATTTCGTTACTCAATATTCTTCACGGTAGCTCTTGAGTTTCCTTTGCTCAAGGGTTCCATTGCTGTTTTATCTTGGGAGACAAATTGTCCAGGACGTATAAAGGATACATACGGGGCAATATTGTCTTAAGGACAGAGTGCTACACTCGACTCAGCAAAAACATTCTACATTTTTCCGTCTTCTACCAAACTGGAATTTCCAGTTTTTACTTGTGTAACAATTGTAATTTCAGATTCCATGTTGAATTATTGAAATCTTTATTTATCCTTTCGAATACTTGTAATAGTTAAATACTTCCCGTACTGCTTTATAAAGTACCATAGAGCAAAAATACCCAACAACTTAAGACAATATTTGTATAGTATTACTATTAGTATTCGAAAGATGTCGGTCAAAAGTTGTGTGACCAAATCTGAATATGGCAATGGTTTTCTGGTAGAAGAGAGTGATGATGATGAACGTATTCATAGTGTCACTGTTACCAAGACTGGTGCGAACAAGCGCTCTCGAGAGCCTGAGGATGTCAACTGGGACAAGAGGAGAAGACTGAAGATGTACTTCTATCTTGCAGCAGAAGGCCTGTATCTATCCCAGACAAAAGATCCGAATAATGGTAAGAAGGAACTGGATACTCAGTCTGATGAAGTGACTGAAGTAAGCCAGAATCCGAAATTGGGATAAGTATTTTTCTTACTTGTCAAGAATAAAGATTAGATGATGAGTATTTTTCTTACTTGTCAAGAATAAAGATTAAATGATGTCTGATTAAAAATGGATTAAAGTAAGAAGGAATATGAAAATAATTTATATTCCTTACGCTTTAAAAATCAGAAGTTTAATCTCATCTTCTTTTCCGTTTAAAGATTGGATTGTAAAGCATCTTAAAAAGATCCGTTCCTTTAAGTGTAATTATTAAAGGTGGGTAAAGTATGTTCGCACATACGAGGGAGTAAGATCCACTGACTGTGCGAAAACTGTTACAACTCTTAAGTAAGCGCCAAGAATTATCTGGGCACCAATCATAACGGAAGAAGTCTAAAAGTTAAAGACGTAGAACCTGTCATACTATTTGGCAGAAGATCCTTCATAGGATGATATTGGACACTCAGTTATACAAAGCCTCCGGGCGACTGGAGTGGGCCAAAATTCCTTTGATATGATGATATTGGACACTCAGTCATACAAAGCCTCCGGGCGACTGGAGTGGGCCAAAATTCCTTTTGATATGATTATATTGGACACTCAGTCATACAAAGCCTCCGGGTGACTGGAGTGGGGCCAGAATTCATTTCATAGGAAAAGTAATGGACACCTAGTGTGGTGGGCCAGAGTTTCCAGGTCTTAATGATCTGAAGGCCTAAAGAAAGGCAGTAAAGAAATTGGACACTCAGTCTGCCAAAGCAACTGCAGTGGGCCAGAGTATCGAGATCACATATGATCCGGTTACGCCCTAACCACGGGCAAGAGGTTGTTCATGTGAAGCAACGCCACCTCTAAAATCAAAGGGGCTGGAGAGGTTGTCCTCAATAGGACTTCAAGGAATGAGATCACTCTAAAAAGAGGTGTTACAGATTCCTAACTTAGTTTAAGGGACGATGTTGGTCAAGCTGGTTTGAGACTACTCCAACAGGTCTGTAATAACTAAGAATGGTACAGTACGTCTGTAGCCGAATGAATGATATATTTGTAATCCGTGCATCTATGCCATCTTAGATTAAGACACGTTAAATAGCAAGTCATTCAAAAGCTAACGATGTTGAGATTGTTGCATCCTTTCGACATAAACCCTCAAAATGAATGTGAGGTAGGCGAAGAGGCAAAATCACCTTTCCAAATTCCGTCAAGGGAATAGCGAAAGAAGCACCGCTCCTCTAGAACTTAGTCACACCTACTTGGGTGATTTGAAGTTTATACAAAATAGAGGGGGGAGACAAGTACGTTGTGATCTTCATTGATGATGGTACAACGTATGGAATCCTTTGTTTGTTAAAAAGCAAAGATGAAGTTGTTGAAGCGGATAAACGCTACAAAGCAGAAGTTGAAAATCAACTAAGCCTATGGATTGCGAAATTCATAGCGATGGAGGAGAATGTGAAGCGGCGTTCATTAAACGACTGCTCATTACTCACCTCGCCTAAGGGTGTTAGCCAAGCGCAAACCCGTACGCCTAAATTATGTGGGGCAAGGCGATCCTTACCGCTAATGCGATTCTCAACAGAACTCCGCATAAGGATAAGGATAACTCTCCGTGTGAGACATGAAAAGGATCTCACATACAAAAGTTGTGATGTGGGGTGGCCTGGTAGAAGTTGAACTACCGAAACAGGTCAAGTTCGACCTAAGATCGTAGATTGCATATCCTCCGGATCTCAGAAATAACAGTAGTACTTATCGCCTCTTGGCGTCAAAGAATGTTGAATTCTTATAAGATAACTTTCCTTGAAAAGGAAAAAGGAGTAATTGCTCAAGGTTAACAAGAACCCGCGAGAGCCTGACTGTCCGGAACTAGACGTTCCGTATCTACAGGACTCGAAAGTTGCTGGCTATCCGGAACTTAATATTCCAGATCTGCAGAACTCAGGAATTCTAGATGTTGAACCAAGACGGAGCAAAGAGGGGACAAGGACTTGTTCCAGTCCTTCTAGCTTGTATGGTTAAGAACGAACCATGGACAATTAACTATTAATTGCTATCTCCAAAAGCGTTGCTTTGGAAAGAAGCTAAAGAGAGAAATATATTCCATATATAGAATCATACATGTGTAATGGTTAATCTTCCTCCGGGAAAAGAACCTTTGGGTTGTAAAATGTGCTCCCTGTGAGCAGCCTAACATCCAGGGCCATTGTAGTCTTACGTGGCATGGATATTGAACTAGCCTTCCCAACCGGAGAGTTGGAAGAAGAGGATCAGAATTGGTTTGCTGAACTGTTGGGCTTCTTTCTGAACTTTCATTTTGGTCCCTGAAATGTTAACATTTTGGTCCTGAAAGTCTCAGATAAAACAGAAACAATGAATCTGACCACAGAAACATTAACTCTGAAGTTAGAAAGCCAACAGTTGGAAAACCAACGGTCTGAGAGTGAAACTCATATTGAAACAAAGTCTCGATATGAAAGATATGAGTATTACAGATGACATCTTAGGAATTGGATTTCTAAGACATCTAACGGACTGGTCGATAGTTGACAGTCTCGTTGAAGCCACCAATGGATATGAATCATAGAACTGATTGGAATCATGGTGCACCTATAGACAAGGAGCGATATGCACAGGTCATGTGTAGTTCAATGTATTGTACACACTACAACCGACCTGGTATCGTCCTATTTAACATCAGTTGAACTAAGGTTCACTGATAATCTTAATACATGATCAATAGAAGGCGTTAAGTCGGATATGACGATATCTTAATTATGCGGTTATCTTCTGATTATAGTATTACGGATGTCCAGTGTTACGGGAGAACACAGTGATGCAACCGGACATCGATTCAAGAACACCAAAGCCACAAGTAAATGTGTATGGTGGATCTTGGAAAATCCTCTAAGCAAACTTGCATCGTCCGATTCAAGATGGTATCGGAGTTTATCGCTTTATACAAAGCATGAAAGAAGTTGAGTAGCTTCACGACTCATTAGAGGACGTCCCTTATTGGGAGAAACCCGTGCCTTCAGCAGTTATAAACTGTGGCTAGCCGGTCGGCTTTAGGAAGGACACGGATGACGGCGTCTGGACACATCTGTCAGGATTTGTCAGGAGACATAAGACCGTATGGCAGTTGATCATCACGGGTGTCACTTCCTTATTTACTAACTAAGGGACTACCCGGAGATCAAGTGTTCTGCCTGTCTAGGGGAATGGGCTTAAAACCCAAAATATACGGACCAATACAGTGGTAACCCAACCTTACGAACTGGAGATCCCAGTAATTTGGTTCAATGGGAAAACTAAGTTGTAAAGGTTCAGTTGATCGCTTCAGTGGAAGCATGAGCACTTCGGATAGTGATTTCTGAAAAGAAACACCAAATCCAAAGCCGTTCCCGCGATAGACTTTAAGTGCTATCTGCAGTGTGGGTAAAGGTTAAGTTTTCAAAACCTGTAATGCTCCTCAACAGTTGAGGTTAGGTTTTTGGGAAACTTTTAATGGTTCCTAACACTTGTGAAGTGGGGTATAGCAGGATACCTTGTAGGAGACCACCTATTTAAGTGCGAGGACGGGCCGCCTCAAAATGAACGCACTTAAGAATCCAAGACGTTGTCCATGGCCAAAACGGACAAAACATTACGAAGAAGAGAGTAAGGGAATTTGTTGTGTTGGTATCATTGTCTTGGCTTACACTAAACACTGACGGTTCAAGACATCACGTTCACCGCGCAGTAAGTAAGTCCGATGGTATTCAACTATGGAAGGTTCAAAGTTGATGCTACATCTCCTTATGCAACATCGGTCCTTTGAAATATTCTTTGGAAATGAAAAAGGCACCATGTGAGTCCGCCAAACTCTCTTTGAAGAGGGGATTGTTGGACATTAGCCTTTGGCGGGAGTTGCGACCGACCAACTTTAACGGCTTAAACACTAGTGTTACGTATGTTGGAGAATCCGGTTCTTCACACATGCATGATGTACTAAGTACGTAGATAACCGTAGGGCCAAGAATCGTCAAATTTCATTAAGAAATGAAAGAGATATTGGTTCACGAAGTGAGGTGTTTGAAGCATGGAAAGTGTGGTGTTGTGTTCAATTCTCCCTCATCGGTAGAGGAAGAAAGAATTGTTGTGTATATAAGACTCGAAATTGGTTTGGGGTTTGGGACCCCAAGGGGTATCCCATGTGTTTAAAGGAGGGAGGACCTAGATGTGCTTCGGTTCAAGGAAAGACCACACGCGCGCCGCCGCCGCCCGCCCGTCCGGTCCGGTTCCGGTTCCGGGTTCCGGGTTCTCGGGTTCTCGGGTTCTCGGGTTCTCGGGTCCTCGGGTCCTCGGGTCCTCGGGTCCTCGGGTCCTCGGGTCCTCGGGTCCACGGGTTCACGGGTTCACGGGTCGTGGGTAAATTTGTGAAATTTGTGGGCACCGATATTATCTTTTTGGGCCAGAAAACTTTGTCAGAAGTACAGTTTGATCCCAGAAGTTTCAGATGTGCAGTTTGGACCAGAATTCTTTCAGATGTGCAGTTTGATCCCTGAAGTTTCAAGATGTACAGTTTGGTCCCTGAAGTTTCAAGATGTACAGTTTGGTCCCTGAAGTTTTAATTTCGACGGTCGAGCGAAACGTTCCAAAGACTCAATTCACCATTTATTTTGGCTGAATTACACCTCCAATAATGGCCAATCCGTTGGCAATCTTTCACCATTTATGTTGGTACTTTACTACCTCCATAATGGCCATTATTTGGCTATTATGGAGGCGATTTCAGCGACAAAACAGTCCATCCCTCACCTATTTAAACACCCCCTTACACCATTGTTGAGCACACCAAGAATGACCAAGAGTTAGCAGTTTTCATGCGCAAAACAAAGGCACCTAAAATACACAACCAAAATAGCTTTCTTCCTACAACTTCCAAGGCATCATTTCGTTACTCAATATTCTTCACGGTAGCTCTTGAGTTTCCTTTGCTCAAGGGTTCCATTGCTGTTTTATCTTGGGAGACAAATTGTCCAGGACGTATAAAGGATACATACGGGGCAATATTGTCTTAAGGACAGAGTGCTACACTCGACTCAGCAAAAACATTCTACATTTTTCCGTCTTCTACAAAACTGGAATTTCCAGTTTTTACTTGTGTAACAATTGTAATTTCAGATTCCATGTTGAATTATTGAAATCTTTATTTATCCTTTCGAATACTTGTAATAGTTAAATACTTCCCGTACTGCTTTATAAAGTACCATAGAGCAAAAATACCCAACAATTTTACTCTCCCTCTACATCTTTTGTTAGTCTCAAGATAGAAGAGAAGGCTCTTAAAAATTTGATTATATAGCTTTGATGGTTCAGTCAAATTTGATAGTTAGCTCTTAAAATGATACTATAGTTTGTTCTTGAAACAGGCTCTAGTAGTTTTTAACCATTGTGTTAGGCCTTCCGTTAAGTGGACTATATGTGGTTAACTTTAATAAACTTAGAGGATGATATGTGCTTCGAACTTACAGCTTTTTCATATGGTCATGAGTGGATTGAACTAGGAAGGGATCTCATTGTATCTAATTCTGCATCTGTGCTATTTGACAGCCTAAATAAATGATATCTAAAATTTCTCTTTTCATAATGGAAATCCAAATGATGAATAAAGAAATGAAACAAACAATTATACAAATGGGATTCGTGCTGTTCACAACAATACTACATAGACAGGAACATAATATGGCAATCACTATTTTATAGTCATTCAACTTCCTCATCTTTGCCAAGAATATTTTCTGAAGCCTCATTTCGTCTGATCATCTATTGAGTATTACAGCAGATCACTTAATAACAGAATGAGCTTGCCAGGGAAGAGCGAAATGGAAAATTTTCATCACTTTTAAGAGTTAAAGATGAAACAGAAGAAGGAAAACTGCGAACATGGTAAAGGATACCTTGCAGGTTTCTTAAGTAGGTGTCCAACAAGATAAGGCATATATTATTCTCCCTTTACATCCCAGCAATAGCCACTGATCATCTTCATCGACTACAAAGTTTTTGTGATAGCTCGACCTTACCTTTTCTATTGCGCTATTCATGATCTCCCGTTCAAAAGGTATCTGTGTAAACATTGCCCTCAGATTACGGACTTGCCACTGCTTATATGTTTGTGGCCTTTCAACTCTTTCCAAGCCCTCGCAAGCTATGACATTCAGGGCTTCCTTCCCAAAGATCTCTCTTTCAATTAACATTCTTTCTGGAATCTCACGGGGTACAACAGTTTCTAGCATATCAAAAAGTCCTGAATAGTGGAAGAAGACTTCACGAAACCGTGTGACAAAAGTTGGGGAACTATAGGCCCCATTGACAATCCCATGGATGAAATTATCTGGATCGATCTTCCTTATAAGATTGAGAACAATAGTCTCGAACTCTCTTGTAATTCAGTGTCATCATGCAAGTTTTTAGATCGATACAGACAATTTACAACAAGGAAGTCATCCCTTGTCAAGCGTTAGATCCTCAAGTCTGATGATTTCCTGTAAGATTGGAATAATTTCCCTTAGTGATTTCTTTCATTAATCACAATATATATAGTTGTACAATGATTGATTTCTAATACAATAAGAATCCTAACTTACCTTAAATGGTTGATTCCTAATACAATAAGAATTCTAAGTTACCTTAAATATACATCTATCATAATTACAAATATACTGTGAATATTCGGAGAATATTCGCTAATACTCTCCCTCAGTCGGAGCGGGAGGAGGCCGAACGCTAAGGATGGATTTGAAGTCGGTGAAGAGCTGTCTCGGTAGTCCCTTTGTGAAAATATCTGCATACTGATAGGAGGAAGGCACATGTAAAATATTAACCTGACCAAGGGCAACCTTCACTCGTACAAAGTGAATATCCATCTCAATACGCTTAGTCCGCTGATGTTGGATCGGATTGTGAGACATATAGATGACAGATATGTTGTCACAATAGACTATAGGGGCCTTTCGCAGTGGACACTGGGGCTCCAAAAGTAGATTTCAGAGCCAACAGATCTCAACAACGACATTAGCAACTCCGCGATAATCTGCTTCAACACTCGAACGGGATAGCGTGGCGTGCCGCTTGGCGGATCATGAAATAAGATTATCCCCAAGAAATACAAAGGTAGCCTGAGGTGGAGCGTCGTGTGTCTGGGCATTCTGCCCAATCTGCATCCGTGTAGGAGAGTAACTTGGTTGGGGCAGATGGGTAGAGATGTAGTCCAAAGTCTAGTGTGCCCTTAACGTATCTGATAATACGTTTGAGGGATGCAAAATGGGACTCTCGAGGGTCGTGCATAAACAGACACACATGTTGAACGACATATGCAATATCAGGCCTAGTGAATGTAAGATACTGAAGGACACCTGCAAGACTCTGATATAGAGTGGGATCAGAAACTGGCGCACCCTCATTGAGACTGAGCTTGGATTTCGAATCAACCGGAGTTGGCATAATTTTACAATTTGTCATCTTAGCCCTGTACACTATCTCTTCTGCATATTTGCGCTGACACAAAAACATAGTAGCTGCAGATCTGGTCACTGATATACCCAAGAAATATCCCAGCTTGCCTAAGTCAGTCATAGCAAATTCAGTTTTGAGTAGAGCAATGATTTCATTCTTCAAACCGTCAGATGAGGCAGTAAGAACAATGTCATCCACATATAATAACAAATAAGCAGTGTTGCTACCTCGATGAAAAGTAAAGAGAGAGTTATCACATCTGCTACATATAAAATCGATCTGCATAAGATACCTGGCAAAATGATCATACCAAACGCGGGGTTCCTGTTTCAAGCCATACAATGACTTTCTGAGACGACATATAAACTGCGGGACTGCCTGATGAACAAAGCCAGGAGGCTGATGCATGTACACAGTTTCTTTCAAATCCCCATGAAGAAATGCATTCTTGACATCAAGTTGATGAATAGGCCAATGCATGCCCATAGCAATACTGAGAACAGTCCGAATAGTGGCCGGTTTATCAACTGGACTGAATGTCTCACCACAATCAATACCTCCTACTGATTAGTGCCATTAGCAACTAGTCTTTCCTTATATCGCTCCAAGTCACCACTGTCTCTGTACTTATGATGAAATAGCCACATACACCGGATAACATTCACACCATCCGGTCTAGGTACCAAATCTCAAGTGTTCTGCTTGGTTAAAGCATTAAATTCCATATGGCCGCATTCCAATTAGGGTCCAATTTGGCTAGTTTTGAATTTTTTGGAATGGGTGATATGGTTTATGTGGAGAGGTTAAAGTGAACCTTTGGTTTGAAAATCCCGTGTTGAGCACGAGTTTCCATACGATGGGTAGGCAGTGACCGCGGGGCTTCGAGTTCAGAAATCGATGTCGGATTCTGGGTGTTACCGGTGACGGGTGTTGGAGGTGACTGGTTTATTGTCGGTGTCGGTGTCTTAGCTGGCGAGTTCGTGGAGCTGGGCAGTGGCGGGAGAAAATGATTTTACGAGTGGACAGGTCATAGCATAGGTAACCCCTATGGTTAGACGCGAGACCAACGAAGACACAGGGCGTAGTTCGTGGTGCTAATTTGTGAGGGGCAGTGGAGGCTAGATTGGGGTAGCATAGGCAATCGAAATTCTGAGTTGGTCATAGGACGGGATCCTACGGTATAGAACTTCAGTGGGGGTCTTGTTTTGAAGAGTGTTAGTGGGTAAAATATTAAGGAGGGATTCTACCATTTTAACAGCATAGACCCAAAAAGGCGGTGGAAGACATGCATGAAACAAAAAGGTGTGAACCATGTTATTGATGGTTCGTATAATTCGTTCAGCCTTTTCATTTTGGAAGGAAGTATAGGGACAGGAAAAATGAAAAAAACATGCCTTGTTTAGAGCAGAAAGTGTGAAATACTGAATTATTAAATTCACGTATGTTATCACATTGAAAAAATTTGATAGATTTTTCAAACTGTGTTTTAATGAATTTTTGAATTCAAGGAACTTGGCAAAAACTTCAGATTTGAATTTCAGTGGATAAATCCAGACAAAATGTGAAAAATCATCTAAGAATACTAGATAAAATTTGTGACCCAAAGAGCTAACAACCGGAGTTATCCACAAGTCAGCATGAACAATATCAAAAGGAGAAAAAGTAACATTGTTGGATGACATAAATGGAAGACGAGTATGTTTGCCAAGCGGGCAAGAAAAACAGTGTTGGGAAAGTTTTCAATTATTATATTGAATACGCTTAGTAGTCCTAAGAAAATTAGAAACAGGGTCTCCGGGGTGGCCGAGTCTGTTGTGCCAAGTTGATGGAGAGATAGCCGCAAGGGATAGAGGTGATTGCGGTCTGACAACGGAAGATTGAGTGAAAGAGTAGAGGTCTCCCACACTATTGCAGCGCGTAAGGATTTTCCCCGTATTGAGATCCTTCACAGAAAAACCAAAAGGGTCAAATTCGACAGACACAGAATTATTGCGAGTGAATTTTCTAACAGAGATTAAGTTTTTAATGATGTTAGAGGTGTAAAAGACGTGATTTAGGGATAAAGGCGGGTGGGGATGTTTGGTATGTGTGTTACTGTAACCTTCAATTAGAATGCGATGACCATTGTCGACAGTAATAAATTGAGGACACTGTAACCGAAGCAGTTGAGATAATTTACCTGACGACCAGGTGAGGTGAGAAGTGGCGCCGATGTTCATGTACCAATTATCGTCGGGCTGTTGAAGGTTCACGGTGTTGAATACCTGGCCCAAATCAGTGGGGGCCAGGTTGCTGCCTTGCTGGTGGGCTGCTACCAGATAGGCATGTTGTGTGGGCTGTTGGGTCTGCCGGTTGGCGGGGGCGGAGCCCAATAGGCCTGGTTGCCAACCTTGCTGGAATTGGGCCCCTAATGTCGGGTAGGGGCATGCAGGAGAGGCCCAGTTCCCGGGATTGGGCCAAGGAGGCTGCCCTGCCCACTGAAAGTAGGGAGCAGGTGCTGGGCCTGGTTGCTGGTTCCCTTGGCCCTTGCAACGGCCCTTCCCTTTGTGGTTGCCACCACGGCCTTTGCCGCCACGTCCGCCGCCGCGGGACTGCTGCTGGTGGTGGTTTGGCGGTGGTGGCTGGGATGTCGTCGGTGGTGTGCTTTCAATGGCTAATGCCTTCTGATTGTGCTCCTCCTGTTTGGTACGGCGGGTTTCTTCCAACAAAAGTTGCGAACGTTCCTTGTTGAAACTTGGTAGTGGGTCAGCTTGTTGAATCATCGTCGCAAATGTATCGTATTCACCTTTCGGTAAACCGGTAACTAGTTAAAGTACCATATTGGTTTCTGAAACAGATGTCCCTACGTTGGAAAGTTGGTCGGCTATGAGTTTCAGTTGTTTACAATATTCGGACATGTTGTTAAAATTCTCGAGACGCGTATTGTTAAATTGTTCTTCCAAATACACGGCCCGAGTATTTTTATTATCTTAAAAAATTTCTTCTAACCGTACCCAGAGTTCACGTGCCGTAGCACCTGTTTTCATGATAGTACACAACAAATCCTTTGAGATGGTGTCGTATATCCACTGTTTGACGATGGCGTCAAGGCGACGTCATGTCGAGTTTGCAACATCGGTGGGACGAAGAATAGATTCATCAATGTGATCTAGCACATTGTACGGGCAGACATGGATGTAGAATAGTTCTATCCACATGGCATATTGACAGTCTTTTTGATCAAGAATTATGAGGATAAAATTCTTGATGTTGGTAACGGCGAATGCGGGGTGAAAAGAAGACGATGATCATTGAGGGGGTTGTCAAACGTGCCAGTGGAGGAACCGAAATTTATGGGAGAAGTAGGGCGAGACATGGTGGTAGTAGCGTTGCCGTCGGCCGAGAGGAAGGGAAAGTTGTGGTGGTCGGCGGCGGCTTTTGAGAAAGAGAAGAGTAGGGATTAGGGTTTGGCTTTGATACCATGTAAGATTGGAATAATTTTCCTTAGGGATTCCTTTCATTAATCACAATATATATAGTTGTACAATGGTTGATTTCTAATACAATAAGAATCCTAACTTACCTTAAATGGTTGATTCTTAATACAATAAGAATCCTAACTTACCTTAAATGGTTGATTTCTAATACAATAAGAATCCTAAGTTACCTTAAATATACATCTATCATAATTACAAATATACTGTGAATATTCGGAGAATATTCGCTAATATTTCTCATTTCTTGGAAATTGCATGGTACTCAAATGGAACATTAAATGTCTCAGCATAATTGGCCAAACAGCGTCCTGTTTCCTCACTCTTCTCTGCTGGGCTGGAGCCAGGTTGAGGAAACTCTATACCAGTAATGCGAAGCTTTGATTTGCTGAAATATTGCAAGGGATGTTGTTGGGTTCGTGTCCCGTTGGTCCTCTTCCTTGCAGGGCTGCCACTCGCGCATATCCCTCAATTTACATCTCACCTGGCCAATGGGCCTCTGATACATGTGGGGGGTTTCGCCTTCGGGACTTTCCCCAAAGTAATGCGAAGCTTTGGTTGTCCACCTACTCTCTCTGAAATACGTTGAATAAGTGCAGGTCATTGAAAGCCATAAAGGATACCAAACTCAATGATATGGACGCTTGTCGCATTCTCTGCTTTTGTCATGATTGTTGTGTTTGACACAAAATTCGAAATATTTGTAAACGGGCATGATGCAAGATACAAATGATAGGCTTTCAGAAAGTCAGCCGCTGATGTTCTTCTATTGACGAATGCCTTATAAATATCGTTAAGCGTGCTTCCAAACCATCCGCGAAGTAATGAGCCAATCTCTGGCTTCCTGATCTGTTTCAGCAGTTCAGTAGCACTCGTGCAATCGTCAGCAGCAACAGCCTCTGCACAACTTATCAGAAGATCGTTTAACAGCAACAGCCCATCAAGAATATCTAAAGCTTTAACTGGTGAGTATATCTATCTGAGTCAACAATAATTTCTAAGCTCTAAAGGTAATAAACACAGGTAATTTCTCTCCAGGGACATCAAGAAAAGGATAAAGACATTAACAAGATTAATTCATGAAAAAAATAAGACATCAAATAATTCATAAACAAGAGCGAATATTAATCCACCATAGGATTAAAAAAATAATGAAAAACATATACTCTATTTGTTCCAATTTATGTGACATCATTTAAGTAGACACGGAGTTTGAGAAAGAAATGAAGAAAATAAATTTTAGATATTTGTGTTTATGTAAATATCTCATTAAGAGTAAAAAGAAAATTTTCATGTTAAATAATTTCTAAATATAGAAAAGTGACGTTACAAATTAAAAAGGAAAGTATGTCATATAAATTGAGACGGAGAAAATAAAAAATTGAGCTCACATATATGTAATTAATTTAATGTGAAGGAAATGATAAAAGGGCATACCTCAAACCTCAAGGAACAAGCCTTAGGGGACAAAGAGAGATGTACTGGGGGAACTTTGGAACAAGAGAGTTGAAATTTGTAAAAAATTTATGAGTCTTGGTCAGCTTAATTACTAAAGAAATAACCAGTTATTGATAGTTGTGAAAATGATTAGTTAATCTTTGTCAGGTTTCAAATCCAGAAATAGATGTGTTTTCAACTTCTTTTTTTGGTATACAATCCACTAAAGTCGTCGGAAAAAGGAATCCTTTTGTATAATGACCTTTGACTTATTGGTAATTGTTTTTCAGTCAAAAATTTATATATTTAGTTATTATTTTACCTCACTTCTTAATATTTTTATCATTGTTTGAGTACAAATTATATTGTTTTGAGCTTATTACGTATTTTGTATGTGTAGGAACATCGTTGGACGAAAGTGATTGAAAAAGAGCTTATTTGATGCAAGTTTAGATAAGAAAATAAAGATCGGAGAATGGTTGAGCTCGCCTATCATGCTCGCCTTGCGAGCAGCTTGACGAGCCAAGAAGTTTAGCCATCGCACAAAATAGCAAAGCGAAGTAAAAGACAAGAAAGTTGACGAACCAGGTCAAAAACATGTCTGAGAGGGATCGTAAACATCCTCGCCAAGGCGAGCCCATAGACGAGCCAAGAAACAAGAGAAAATTTAGAGTTGTTTGGGCTCACCTGTGATCCTCGTGAAGTGAGAGTTCATGCTAACCAAGAAAAGTTTTCCAAACGAGTTTTGATTGGTTTATTTGATTCCCTACACATTCTAGGTCATATAAATACATACTAAGACACGCTATTTTGGAGGATTCAACCCAAGGAGAGCAAGTAGCCGTTGTGGAGCAAAGGAAAAGATTTGACAATGAGTTTTGCCTTTCTTCTTCCTGTTTTTCATTGGTGGTTATGAACTTTCAGTATTGTGTTTTCACATACTTTTATGAGTAGCTAATCCGCTATCTAGGGCTTTGATGGAACCAATTGTTGGATGAATTTTTATTACGTTTTAATATAATCAAGCCTTTGAATTTTTCTACTTGTTCAACTATATGCTTATTTCAATTGATTGAATGACTATCGATTAGTTGTGCATATTTATTATGTGTTGCTAGAGAGAGAATTCATATTTAGATAGTTGTTGAACAATGTCACTCCCTAGGTATATGAGAGATCAATATTGTGTGTTTAAAAGCGGGTTTAGAGATAACGAAGCTTTGAGGTGGTCATATTGAGCGGTGAGAAATTGCTAGCTAGGGTTAGTTCGAGAGAATAACTCTAGAAAATTACTACAATTGATCGAGAGATAATTGCGGTAAGTTAAGTGCTCACGATCCGTAGAGAATAAATTGGAGAAATTATAGATAACGTAGCAAGAAAGATATCGATAATTGGGGAAATCATAACCCTAGGCCTCTTTAAGCTTGTTTCCAACTTCATCCTAATTTGTTAATACTTTTTACTGCTTTATTATTTTTTAGTTAATTAGATAAAAATAAAAATCTTAATTTTTATAATTCAGAAAGTTGTTCGAACTTGTAATTTTAGTAATATTGAACAGTTATAGCTAACATTAGTGTAACACCCTGTACTTTCGAGCGATGGTTTGAACAGCTAGACGTACGTAAGTAGACACGAGCTTTGGAGGATTTATGTTATATTCACGTACGCAAAGGAAGAGCTTAGTATATAAAAGGATGCGGTCCCAAAATAATTTAAGATTTTAAAAGTGTGACAACAAGGACTAGAAATAATATTTGGTGTTTGTAAAATTAGGCTATGGACTAATGTTATATCACATGATTATGCTATTGAGTTTATGGAGTGTGTTAAAAATGATTATTATTTACGTGAACTTAGATTAAGAAATTAAGTGGTGTATTATCATATGAGAATTAAAGTGGTGTATTATCATATGAGAATTAAAGTGGTTTATTTAATGCCTTAATGGATAAACCTTTAGGTGGCAGCCCCCTCCACGTGGAAGCTTGAGAAAATGAGTATTAAGTGACTATTCACTTATATATATACCTATATAAAGTCATACCTAGAGGAGGTAATTTCTAGTGGTGGACCCACGACCATAATGGGTAATAATATCAACATTCCCTACATTAGCATATCATAAACACATATTTAACGATTTGTACATTTAGTTTGGTGGAGAAACATTTTCACCTTGTTCTTACTTAGTTTCAACGTGACGATCATTTCATGGAAGCATCAACGCCATTTCCAGTTGATTTCGTTACTCCCGTGGTGCAAGTAACGTGTAGAAGGGTTATATTTTGACTTTTAAGATTAACGTGTGCCGACTAGTTTGAATAACTCTTGTAAAAAATAACTAAGGAACAGCTTGTCTCTATCTGATACTATGGATTCTGGGAAACCATGAAGTGTATCTCTTCATGAATTTCTGAGCAACTGTTAAGGATGTATAAAGATGTGATAAGCTCATGAAATGAGCAAACTTTGTCAATCTATCCACTACCACAAATACGACTTCCTTACCCCTTGATCTAGGAAATCCTTCTATAACATCCATGCTAATATGCCTCCAAGCTTGATTAGGCACGGGTAATGGTGCAGCAAACCAGGATAATGTACATTCTCTCATTTATTCATCTGACACACTTCACAACTTGCTACATACTTATTGACCATCTCATTCATCTTAGGCCAGTAAAAGAACTGAGCCAATCTTTTAAGTGTTCCATACTGTCCTGAATGTCCTCCAACTGGAGAATCATGAAACAGTGTCAGCAACTTTTGCCTTAGCTCTTCACTAGACCCTACCAGATTTTTCCCTTTCTTCCTAACCACCCATGATGTATAACTATAAAGACTGGGCCCTTGTTTATTCACTACAAGTTGAGAGATCAATTCAGTAGCCATTGTATCACCAATATAGCTGTCATGAATTTCTTGTAGCCAACTAGGAATGATCACACTGACAGTGCACAATGTTGCAGAAGTAGGATCCTTTGCCACCACATTTTGATCTTAAAATTCCTTTGACAATGCATCTGCCACTCTATTTTTTGTTCCCTTTTTAAACTGAACTTCATAATCCAACCCAATGAGTTTGGTAAGGCCTTTTTGTTGAATAGTTGTGGTCACATTCTATTCTAATAAGTACTTTAAACTGTGATGGTCAGTCCTCACAATGAAATGTTTATATTGCAAGTAATGCCTCCATCTATTAATAACATTGAGTAAGTCTAGATACTTCTTCTCATATATGGACTTGCCCCAATGTCTAGGGGCTAATACCTTGCTAAAAATGACACTGGTCTGCCACCTTGCATAAGAACAGCCCTTATCCCCTTGTTGCTAACATCAGTCTTCATAATGAAGGTTTGATTGTAATCAGGCAGACCCAAAATATGTGTGGTAGTCATAGATTGCTTCAATTTAACAAAAGTTGCATCTGCTTCTATATTCCATTGGAATGCATCCTTCTTAAGTAAATCAGTCAATGGTTTGCAAATCTGTCCATAATTTGCCACATACTTCTTATAATAGACTGTAAGGGATATGAATTCCTTCAAAGATCTAACAGACTTAGTCTTAGGCCATTTGATCATAGCTTCGACTTTACTAGGATTTGTTGAGACACCCTCAGCAGTAATCACATGGCCAATGTACTCCACTTTTTGCTGACCATAAGAACATTTAGACTTCTTTGCCAGAAATGCATTGCCCTTAAGTGTTTCAAATACCACCTCCAAATGTTGTAAATGCTCTCCAATGGAATGATTATAAATTAAAATGTCATAAAAGACACTAGCACAAACCTCCTAAGATAAGGCTGAAAAATTAAATTCATCAGTACTTGGAATGTAGCTAGAGCATTAGTGAGGCCAAATGGCATCACTCTAAACTCATAATGACCTTCATGGGTTCTGAAAGCTGTTTTATGATCATCTTCTGGTCTCATCCTTATCTGATGGTAACCAGCTCTGAGATCTATCTTAGAGAATATGACAGTCCCATAGAGTTCATCTAGTAGGTCATCAACAATTAGGATAGGGTACTTATCTTTAATTGTGATCTCATTAAGTCCTCTATAGTCAATAAAAAATCTCCATGACCCATCCTTCTTCTTAACCACTAGAGCAGGAGAAGAAAAAAAGAGATTGACTATCTTGAATCATACCAGACCTCATCATTTCTTACACATGTTTCTCTATTTCTTCTATTTGGTAATGATTGTATCTATAAGGCCTAAGACTAACTAACAAGGCACCAGGTTTGAGAGGAATGGAATGATCCAATGCTCTAGTGGCTTAGGCTCATCAAACAACTCATAATAGTTGCTCAAGCGTTCTTGAATTTGCTCATCTACCTGCTCTTGTTCAGACCTCCATGTAGAACTGATCATGAAAATGGGTGCCATAATGCTCCGACCTTTCCTCAACTTACCCATGGAGTTACTGCTTATCAAGCTTAACTTGCCTTTCGCAGAAATTCCTTGAAAAAACACATTACTGTCTTTTCTTCCAATGGTAACACAATTTCTTTCATGATCAAACTTGACAGGGTTATACTTCTTCATCCAGTCATTTTCTAATACTATATCACAACCACATAGGCTTATGATACCCAAGTCTTCTTTGAAAGTTTTGTCTTGCATTGTCCATGTTATGCCCATGCAATGTGAAGTACAATACATGTAGTTGCCATCTGCAACTGTTACTCTAATATGAGGTGTATAAGTAGCTATAAATCCAACTTCCTTCACTATATGAGCATCTATGAAGCTACGCGTGCTACCTGAATCAATCAAAATAGTCAAACATCTCTTCTTAACTGCAGTCTTCACCAAAATGGTGTGCACTCCCTTGTTACTGCCAGCTAGTGCAGTTAAGTAAACAACCGCTTACATCACTTGTTCCTTATCCAACTCAGTAATGTCTACTATATCTTGTACCTCCCCGAGTATCTCCTCTTGTTCTCCAATGATTTCCCCAATTTTGCAGTTCAGTTGCTTAAATTTGCACTGATGACCTGGACTGTATTTCTCTCCACATTTATAACATAGTTGATTATCCCTTTTATAATCATAGAATTCTTGACTGACTCTATATGTGTTAGGTCTACGAGCACTACTTTTAGCAGGAACCATGGTTCTAATTGTATTAGCCTTGGTTTCTCCTGTAGGGCACCGACTAGGAGTGGTCTTAGCACTAGCCTTATTCTTCTCCTCCAATGCTTCAAGATTCTTATCTTGTACCCTAGCCATTTCAATAGCAGCTTTGAGAGTTTTTGGTTTTAACAACTTAAGGGTCATTTTAATTTCATCTTTAAGGAATCCAATTAAACTGGTTAGGAAATGGGAGTCATTAAGAGTTGGGTTCCTTATTAGCATGTGTGCTTTCATGACTTCAAACTTCACTAAGAATTTTTCTACTGTCCCATTTTGACTTAGAGCATTGAAACTTTCAACAACATCCTCTGAAGGTTCATCACCAAACCTCTCACATATCTCATCCCTAAATAATTTCCAATAATCAAAACCACATTCTAAATACACAGACTGATACCATGATTCAGCAGTGCCCACAAGATAAATTGCAGCTATTTCAACCTTTTGATTATCATTAATGTGGAATTTATCAAAAAACTTCTCACACCCTCTCACCCATTGTTTGGGGTCACTACCATCAAATAGGGGAAATTCTAGTTTAGGAATAGAGAATTGCCAACCTTGTTGTCGATTAGCACTACCATCTGGTAGCGGTGGCACCATATGTCCTTATCTATTGGTCTTCCTACACACAGCTGGAGCTGGTAATAGTCCATTTCCCAGGTCTGCCTCTTGAGCTGCCCTCTGATTCTGCTCGATTGCATCCAATCGATTTGAGATTTGACCAAAAGTATGAGCTACCATTATTCGTTCTCGAGCCAACGATACATGAGATTCCGCTATTTCTCCTCTCTTTACAGTTAATTGTTCCAATAATTCGCTATAGTTCATCATTATCTCCTTATTTTTGTGTTCTATCATCAAGGACCTTGAGTCTCGTTCCTTCCGTCACACTCATGGTGTCGATGGTCGTAGAATCAAAGCTCTGATACTAATTTATTATGGGCTAAACAGAATCTAACGAAATTAACACAAAATTTGGGATAATTTCTGGGTTTTCTATTAAATCGATAAAATGACAATTACAAATAAAAATTAACTAGAATTGAACTATAGCGAAAACTTGAGCTCCAATTAATTATAAGAACCTGAAATATAGAAGAGAAAGAAATTAGGGTTGAGAAGATGAGATTTAGAGCAGAGAGAGAGTGAGAGGAGAAGAGGTAGAAGAAGATGAGAAAAATACCAGATTTTTGTTGCCCCCACTACTGTGTCAGATAGCTGTTATAACCAAGCCTCTCTCTTCATCTATGTCGTTAATGTATTTAAATGAAAATCAAATCTGAGCCATCCACGTGTTATAATTTGATTGACTCCTGTTTATTTACTACCACTACTATTGAGATCGTAACAAAACGCAGAAGGTATATATGTAATGGGAGGGATGGCAACAGATCGGATCTGGACCGGATTCAAATCCAGATCCGTTTTTTAGATCTGAATCCAGATTCATCGGGTCAATAAAAATCATATCCAAATTCGAATTCATCGGATCTGGATCCACATGTAAAAAATTTGCCTTGTTAAAAATGTAACCTTGCTAAAAAAAAATTGAACTAACAAACGATTTTTACTTAGCTAACAGTTTATTGTGTTTCAATTTTGAAATGTTCATATGAGATATTTTGTTCGTTGTCTCGTTTTGATTGTGAGCTATTAATTGAAAATGTTGGACAATGACAATAGTTGTGAAAAATGTTGACTAGTATTTCCACAATGTAGAACTTGCATGTGCTTGGAATCTTCACAAATGAAGTGAATATAATTTTAGCTACTTGTCTATGGAGATGTTAGTCATTCACTAATATAACATTGATTTTATTATCGAAGTTACCTCTTTATTTTTTGGTTTTTGAGTTAACGCGGGGATAAATTAAACTTGTTTTGAGAATTAAACTTGCAAGGATGTGCTTAGCAATTTTAAGAAAATACTTATAAAATTACATTCTATGTTATGAATATATTTAATAAAAAATGAATCAACGGGTCGGATCTGGACCGGATACGGATCTCAAATACAAGATCCAGATCCAGATCCGATCCATCAGAAATGGATCCGGGTCTGATCCGGATCCGTCGGGTCCAAATTTTGAAGATCCATATCTTATAAAACGGATCTGAATCCACCGGATCCGGACCGGGTCCAGGATCCACTGTCATCTCTAGTAATGGGTGATTTACAAGGATGATATTGGAGGTGTGCGGTCTCAAATTTTAATAAATTTTGACCTTAAAGTTTGTCCATCGTAGCAAACGAAGGTTAAAAGTTCAAACCCAATTGTTTACCCGTAAAATGGTACAATTGAATTATATACGTGGTTAAGGACACGTGGATCTAAAGTTACTGATTTGATGATAATGCTAAATAAAATATACTATGAACAGATAGTAAAATACAAAGTAAAGCAATAATTACCTTAGCCTTGTGATAGCTTCTGGGCAAAGTCACCGCAAACTCGTGTGAAAGCACAACAATAGAGAGAAAGTCATAAAGTGTATTGTAATAACTTGAATATGATGATTTACAATGGAGCTATGTGTCCTATTTATATATGAGGTACACGGGTACACACCCCATGAAATATGCTCTCATTAATATAAGAGAATGAATGTTGTAATAATCGGATAATTAATTACCTGCTATAAGACGTATGACCGGTTCGGTAATGACCGCCCGTTGTATTTCAAATGGTTTCCCTGATCTTCCGAGTCACCGGTACCACCCATGCACACGACGCTCCCGGTACTGCTCGTATCCTGTCGGTAGCGCCTTAGGATGACTTGGATTTGACTCAGCATCGTACTTCACGTGTCACATTATAATTCGTACAACTGTCTTATACGCATTTTACCCATACACCATCTATTTTCAAAGGTCATTGGCTGTAATTTCCTAATACAGTTCATTGGTATATTTTACATTCACCTTTTTATTATGTATTTTTTATGATGGTTCTTATGTGCATAGTTTGCCACAATTAAGTTAGCCTGTCAAAAATGAAAAGGCTTTTGGTGTGACAAAAAATATATGAAAGAAACAATTCATTGATTATTTTCATTGATAATGAGAGGTATATATACAAATATACAATTTCTAAATATGGACAATATAGGAAAATAATTAAAACCTTTTCTTATTCTAATTCTAATACATTTTTCTAGTATAAGACTAATATCATAATTACAATTATACATTAATTACATTTTGTTGAGTCCAAATCAGACCATGATACACACGATCCTTTACACCCCCCGCAGTCATAGCGGGTGGTTGACATACGTTGACACTGCCCCTAAAATCTTCAAATAAAACCAAGGGAAGACCCTTAGTAAAATATGTCTGCAATCTGGTATCGCGAAGGGACATGGAGGACGCATACTTGTCCACGAGCTACCTTTTCTCGAACAAAGTATATGTCCATCTCGATATGTTTAGTGCGCTGACGTTGGACCAGATTTCTAGAAAGACAGACTGAACTCACATTATCACAGTAGACCAAGGTAGCTTTCTGAATATGATAATGTAGCTTTAGTAGAAGATTATGTAGCCAACATGACTCAGACACCACATTGGCTACCCATCGATACTCGGCCTCCGCACTGGATCGTGATAAAGTATATTGGCATTTTGCCGACTAAGAGACCAAGTTATCCCCAAGGAACATACAATAACCAGATATCGAATGTCTGGAATCTGGACAGCCACCCCGATCAACATATGTATATCACACAATAGTTGAAATAGAGGACGGATATAAATGCAATCCAAAATCAAGTGTGCCATGTATGTATCGTATAATGCGTTTGAGCGTATGCATGTGCTCAATCTGCGGATCATGCATAAATAAACACACATGTTGTACTACATAAGTAATATCTGGTCTCATGAAAGTCAGATACTGAAGAGCCCCTACAAGACTATGATAATGGGTGGGATCCTCATATAGTGTGCTAGATGTAACACTTAGCTTCAGTTTTGTATCAACTGGGGTAGAAGTAGACTTAAAAGATGACATGCCAGCTCTTTCAATAATCTTTGTCGCATACTTTTTCTTTGATAAAAATAGACCACCTGCATGACGAGTGACTGTTATGCCCAAAAAATAGCTCAAGGGCCCCAAGTTTTTCATAGCAAATTTAGAACTAAGAAGAGACATGATAGGCTTGCGTAGAATTTCTGATGAGGCAGTCAATATAATATCATCAACATATAATAAAATGTATGCCAAAGAAGTACCACGCCGATAGATGAACAGAGAATGATCAGACCAGCTGTGAGAAAACTCAATAGTAGACACATAATCTGCAAACCTTCTATACCAAGCCCTTGGGGCCTGCTTAAGCCCATACAAGGACTTTTTCAGCAAACAAACATGATGAGGATAATTGAGGTCCCTAAAACCCAAGGACTGATGCATGTATACTGTCTCCTTAATATCACCGTGTAAAAAAGCATTTTTCACATCCAGCTGGTGAATGGGTCATGCCTTCGAGAGAGCTAGACTAAGCCCAATGTGAATGTCTCTCCAAAATCCATGCCAACCTGTTGTGTTTTACCATCACCTACAAGACGGGCCTTATGCCTTGTCGCGCCCTTATTTTGACCTGCTCGGTCAAAGCGGAGCACAACATATCCGGTGATTCCTGGGTATCGAATTAAGGAGTCGCCACCTAATTATTTATGGTGAATTAGGGCATCTAAATGTTAACTATGTCGCGCCCGTTTTTGACCTGCTCGGGTCAAAGCGGAGCACAGACGTATCCGGTGATTCCTGAGTAAATTAAGGATTGAGGAGTCGCCACCTAATTATTTTTACGGTGAATTAGGACACCTAAATATTAAACTAAATGCTGCAATGTAACTCCAAATTTAAGGTCTGCGAAACTAGTGAGATTCTAGGTAAGGGTTCTTTATTATCCTAAAGGGAAGGGGTTAGGCATCCTTTAAGATCCGCTAACTTGCGGTTATCCGGTCAAACTCAGGTTAATTATTGTATTTAAGAAAAATGCAAGTTTCAAAATATAAACTTAAAATGATGTTGCAAGTATTTTAGCAAAATGATGCATTTTGTGCAAGTATGCATTTGCAGGATATTTAAGGAAAACACACATATAAAGTTGAAAAGTATGCATTCTTAACAATTGATAGTAAAGACAAATTATTTATAATGCCAAAGAATTAAATCTTTTGGAAATCATTGAGTTGCAAATTAAAAAGATAAACTTATTTGGTACGATAAATAAAGCAAATAAAAGATGACGAAAGTTATTTTGAAAATCTTAAATACGTGACGAGCCTAAAATAAATAACTAGCGGAGGGTTTCTAAGTTTGAATTAACCGAGCCTACAAATAAATAAGCTAGCGACGAGTTTCAAGTCTTAAACTACCCTATGAATTAATTCTAAGTTTGCCTATTCTAAGCATTTCAATAGTTACATAAGTGCGATAAATAATATTACAATACAGAGCGGGACAAAAGCTGAATTAAAGAAAGTAAATAAAATAAATAAACTCCGAGGGAACATCTGCCTTTATTTACTTTATTCCCTGCAAGCTGTCAAGAACAAACGGTTAAAAGCAGTTAAATACAAATAACTTCATATCCGCATCCAAAACAATGAGTGTTTTGGTCACGGAGGGCTCAGACTTAAATTTTGAAAAGACCATTCCAATCACGTCGTGGCTGCAAACGTATGACTCGGTAGTTATTTTGATTGCCTCGCCTACTAACATGTTGGTCTCTCGGATGAAAAGAAAAGATCACTATAATCACGTCGTGGCTGCGAATATATAACTTGTTGGTTATTTTAGTCACCTCGCCTACTAAACATGTTGATCTCGGATGAAATAAAGGTTTAAGCCTCATCCTTGCCCAGAAGTTATATTTCCGTCTTTACAACTGTGGAGGCCTCAAAATCGACGGATATTTTTCATCGGCCAGTGTAGTATCGTGTTCAAATCAGCGAAATTAAATTAAAGCAGGAAGCAGTGAACAGTAAGCAGTGAACAGTAAACAGTAAGCAGTAAGCAGAAAAAATGAGGCAATTCCCGAGAAGACGGGATGTTTAGTAAAAACAGTAAAACAGTAAATATCCGTTGCCCGGATGTTTAACCCAGTGAACAGAAAAACAGAGAAACGAAAGAAGTAAATAAAGGCAGATGAAATAGTGAGTTAATTCTGAAAACAGACCCGAATGAACAGTGACCCGAATGAAACAGTGAGTTAATTCTGAAAAACAGACCCGGAACAGTGAACGGTGACCCGAATGAAATCGAAAATTCAGATTTTTAGATAACCAGCAACAAATATGAAAAATGCCATAATCTGGAAATATACCAAAATCGGGTCGACCCGACCCGGGTCAGTGACCCGACCCGAATCAGATGCCAACCCGAATCTGATTTTCTTTTTATTTTTCATATAACCAATATACAAGATATGAAATGCAAGAGATTTGGAAAATCCAAACCGGGTCGACCCGACCCGGATCAGTGACCCGACCCGAATCATGTGTTCAACCCGGAATCAACTAATTTCATCAATTTCAGATAACCAATAATAACAACAGCAATAATGCAAGAAATTTGGAAAATCCAAACCGGGTCGACCCGACCCGAATTGGAGATTCAACCCGACATCAAATAATTCCATCAATTTCAGATAACCAATAATAACAAATAGCAACAATAAAAATGGTCCTTACACGACCCGGGTCGATCCGACCCGAAATTAGTGGAGAACAAGAAATCAGATTTTTTTAGCAAATTCAGATAACCAATATGCAAGAATATGAAATGCAAGAATTCTGGAAATATCACCCTAACCGGGTCGGTGACCCGACCCGAATCAGGGATTCAAATCCGAATCAAATTTCAGCACCAATTTCAGATAACCAACATGCAAAATACGAAATGCAATAATTCTAAAAAATATATCCAATTCGAATCGACCCGGGTTGGGTCGACCCGACCCGAAATCAGTGAAGAACAACAACAAAAACGCAAGCAGATTTTCGGATTTGGTTTACAAAGCCAAATAGAAGTATTTAAAACCCAAGTTCAACGAAACTCACCCCTTTTCTTTTGAATCTTGGACCTATTTTCGGACTTGTTTCTTGAACAACCAAGAAGGCAAATGCTTAAAATCAAGAACACAACAAATATTTTATATATGGAATCGTCTTTCGAAAATCCTCCCCCTGTGTAGAAAAAGAAAGGGGGTATTTATAGGTGCCAACCCCAACGTTCAACCCCTCATACCCCATTACAAAACGAATTCGAATTTCAAAATAAAGGGGGAACAAAAACTGATTTTTGGGGCGATTTCTTGGGGCATGTGTTCGGCGGTGTCAGGGTAGGGTACGGCGATGTAGGGGGTAGGGGTGTAGGGGTGTGCGGTAGGTTGGCGAAGTGGGGTACGGGGTGTGGGGTTGGTCGTCCGACGAGAGAGAAAGGGTTAGGGGTGTTAGGTTTTAGATTTGGGTAGGGTTTGGGTTAAAAGGATGGAGAATAAAAGGGATGTGTGGTTGGGCTTGGGTCGGCGGGTTTGGGGGATTGGGCTGGTTCGGTTGGAGGTTTCGGGTGGGCTTGGGTCGACGGGTTGGTCGAAAAATGGGGTAAAGGAAATAAAGGGTGAGGGTTGTTGGGCCGAATGGGTATGGGGAATTTTGGGGCTTGGGTGTTGGGCCGAAAATAAAGAGGGGGAGTTGTTTTGTTTTTTTTTGGGTTGAGTAGAAATTATTTTGGGTTTGGAAAATAAAATGGGTTATGGATTTAAAAATATAAAAGGGGTTTAACATTAAATATGTATATATATTTTTTTGTAAAAGATGTGAATTATTCAAAATAGCATGCTTGATGTGATAATAATAAAATATAATATTTAAGTAAATGTTTAATGCTTAATAAAAAATGGAAATGCGATGCAATTTTGCGAGAATAAAATAACATAGAATTTTCGGATAAACTTATGATTATGATAAAAATGCGAATGATAGTAAAAAATACGAATAATAATAATAATAAGAGAATAATAATATATATATATATATATATATATATATATATATATATATATATATATATATATATATATATATATATATATATATATATATACGCATGTATGTATATAGATTAAAATTGTTTGAGGTGTTAAAAATATTTAAAATTACAAATAAATTGGAAAAGACGGGACAAAATTGGGTGTCAACAGATGCCCCTCTTTGGCCGGAGACGATGAAAGAGTTTTCGGACAAAGAAGTTGACCTAGTAGCCAATTTTGTCCTGACTCTCGGGCTTTGAACGAGGAGCAGGGGTGCACTGGTAGAAATCGAATCCCGAGGGGGAGAGAAGTTGTAAAAGATGGTACAGATTCCAGAAATAATGCCCCAGTGTCGAGTTATGATGACACTGGTTGCAGATGTGAGAACTTATTGGGGAAGAGCGGATCGACGTTCGAAGTAGGTCATTTGACCAATTTGCCTCGTTTCGCCGTAAGAGATAGTTCCACGTTGTGATGAAGTTCCTGCAAATAAAAACTCCTGCAAACTAAAGCTTAAGATAAAATTAGTGTATAACTGCTGGGAAAAATTGTAGAGAATATAACTTGGAAATACCCGCATTAGGAGGTGGGCGCCTGACTGAAATTAAAATGCCCGCATTATAAGGTGGGCGCTTGACTGAAATTAAAATACCCGTATTATGAGGCGGGTGTTGTGTTGAAGACGTCGTTGTAATGTTGTTGATGTCGCTACAATGATGTAAAAGATAGTTGTGCTGCCGTAACGTCGAGGACGTTGTTGTAATATTGTAAAAAGTAACTGTTGTGCTGAAGACGTCATTGTAACGCTGTTGACGTCGTTGTAATGATGTTCATGACGTCGTTGTATGGACGTGCTGCGTTGAAGACATCATTGTGATGTTGTTGTTGCAAAAATGTAATGTTGTTGATGACGTCGTTGTATGGACGTGTTGTGTCGAAGACGTCGTCATATAGTCGTGTTGTGTAGACATAATGCTGATGACATTGCTGTAATGCGATTTGCTGTAAGATATAGTTGTTGTGCTGTCATAACGTTGATGACGTTGTTGTAATGTTGTTTGTTGTAAGAGATAGCTGTTGCGCTGAAGACGTCGTTGACGTTGTTGTAATGTTGTTTGTTGTAAGAGATAGCTGTTGCGCCGAAGACGTCATTGTAATGCTGTAAAACATAATTGTTGTGCTGCAATAACGTCGTTGACGTTGTTGTAATGTTGTTTGCTGTTAGAGACAGCTGTTGCGCTGAAGACGTCGTTGTAATGTTGTAAAAGATAGTTGATGTGCTACAGTAACGTCAATGACGTTGTTGTAATGATGTTTGCTGTTGCCGTAACGTCGATGACTTTGTTGTAATGTTGTAAAAGATAGTTGCTGTGTTGTCGTAAAAGATAGCTGCTGCGCTGAAGACGTCATTGTAATGCTATTGACGTCGTTGAGATGCGATAAAAGATAGTTGTTGCGTTATCGTAAAAGATAGTTGCTGCGCTGAAGACGTCATTGTAATGTTGTTGACGTCATTGAGATGCTGTAAAAGATAGTTGGTGTGTTGCCGTAAAAGATAGTTGTTGCGCTGAAGACGTCATTGTAATGTTGTTGACGTCGTTGAGACGCTGTAAAAGATAGTTGTTATGTTGACGTAAAAGATAGTTGCTGCGTTGAAGACGTCATTGTAATGTCGTTGACGTCGTTGAGATGCGGTAAAAGATAGTTGTTGCGTTGCCGTAAAAGATAGTTTATGCGCTGAAGACGTCATTGTAATGCTGTTGACGTCGTTGAGATGCTGTAAAAGATAGTTGATTTGTTGAAATGTCGCCCAGACGAAAATATGATGCGACGTCTTTGTCGTCGTTTGATGTAAGTGACGTTCTTGCCGTCAGTTTGCTGAAATAGATGGTTCCACGTCGGTTTGCTAGGTTTAATCTCCCTATGATTCGAAATAAGATCCTTGTGCAGACATAATGCTGGGCCTATGTAGGTCAAGACGATGTCTTTGTATGGATGCAAAATAGGAGCGTGATCCTTGCGGTGAGCTGTCATGCAGAAATTCTTTGTGAAGTTGATCATAAGTGATGTGGTTTCCCTGCTTCTTTCAACCTGAAGAACCTGTACTCAAAGAATAATTTGTGAGTTCGGGGGAGGGACGGTTGATTCGCGTTGACTTTGTAGCTTCTGCTCTTGATAGTTGTATGTCCCGCTGATTCGGACCTGTAGCACATGTTTGGTTCCCAGTCTTGGCTAACCGTTAATGAAAACATTTGTTGAAAATAATTTGTTTATAAGAAAGTATGCATATCAGTAAAAAATTCTTGTCGAACTCTAATGAAAATATTTGTTGAAAATAATTTGCTTATAAGAAAGTATGCATATATGTAAATGTCTGTCGAACAGTGACATGCGGTGAAACAAAACAAACGTCTTATCCAAAATCCTTCTTCTGGCTGAAGACTTAGTTTGCCGATGCTTTTCCATGTTTATCGGCGTCTTCTTGCGGTGATCTCTTAAAAAAATACCCCAGTTTTTGATATGTGAGGATGCTGAACTTTCAACTGGACCAGGCCGAGTCTTGTGTGGGTTGCTTGCCTGTCCTATCAGGGTGATCAGATGGGTGCATTTTGTCATATGTGAGATAAAGTAAAAAAAAAAGATTTCCTAATGGTGGGACCGAAATCGATTTAGGCCGCCTACGTATTCCTATGAGGGAATCAGGTCATAACGTAGTTCATTACAAATAAAGGAGATTGTAAGGGTTTTTTTCTAAAAATGGGACCGAAGCCGATGTGGCCGCCTACGTATCCCGCCGAGGGAATCAGGACATAACATAGTTCATTGTTACAAGTAAAAAGGAACTTGGGGAAATTTGGGGTCTAAAGAAACGGAACCCTTCGTGGGTTCTATGCATATCCCGCCGAGGGAGCGCAACTTTTACAACATAGAAAAAAGTATTACATAGAGAATAACTAATCTTAGATATGGTATCTCTTCACTGCATCTGCATTGATGGTTTTTGGCCATTCTATTCTGATAAGGTTGCCCCGGACAACTGCGTCCATCTGCTTTTCATCAATCAGTCTCTTGGTATATGATTCTGTATCCACTTGACTGCGAAAGATATAGCATTGCCCCAGTAGAAGTCCTGATCGTAGTATGGTAGCCCAAGAGTACAAATGACAAACGTCCGTGTCAATGCTTGTAACTATCAACCATCTTGATGTTTCATGCAAATCTGGCTTTGACTTATTCCAAAAATGCCACAATTCTTCCGGTTGTGAGTCTTCCTTATATTCTTCGAAGTCTTGCTTGCTTGTTTCAAATGTGTCACACATTATCGACAGATTAGTTTGCATGATGAAAAAGAAAAGAAAATTATTGAACAAAACATATTTTAAAATAGCAAAAGCAATGCAGATTTGTCATTTTGAGCTTTCAAAAGGTGGAGGTAAAACATATTAAATGCATATATGTGATTCAGGCCTCAATCTGAATCGCATTGCTTCATTAAATATTAATGCAGTTAACTAGTTTTCAGGAGAAACAAGGCTGGGGCACAAGTCCAATTTTCCCAAAACATCTCCTTGCTCTGCATCCCAAATGGTTGAGTCTCTAGCGTAATCACTGAGAACCACATTGCATTTTGCTTCTTCTTCAGCAATGAAAAATCTTTTGAATCCTTTCACGAGATTGGCTGAATCGTCCTCCTTTGATTTCTGATTGGCGCATGCTTTGACAAATGACTGACCTAGAGGCGGAACAGGCTTTGGTAAATGATTCTCTCTTCTTTTAGAGATGGGTTGACAAGACTTTTCCAAGAACAGATGGTGCCATGGTTCGCGGCTTTGGAGGAAGTACTTCTACTTCAAACGGTGCCTTCACTTGGACTGTAATCATAGGGGTGATAAAGGTCGATGGTTAAACATTTTCCTTTCTCTGGACTGGCACAATAGTTCCTTCTAAATTGTGTTCTTCAGCAACCGTAATCATATTCACATTGGCATCGTCATGATTTGGCAAGGGGTTATTGTTTACATTGAGGGAAGGTCCGTTCAGTTGAATAACTCCTTCTTTGATCAATGTCTCGATTTTGTCTCTGAGGGCATAACAATTTTCAGTGTTGTGCCCAGGGATTCCCGAGTGGTACGCACAATGCTTAGTCTCATCGTGCCATTTTGGAACAGGATTGGGGACATTTCCTTAGATAGGCTGGAGTATTCCTGCGGTTCTCAGTCGTTTATACAACTGGGCTCGAGGTTCGGCTAAAGGTGTATAGGTTTTACTGGCTTTCTTTCGTGTTTTCCACAGGGTCTGGGTGCGTTTGGTAGATGGACTCGTGGCTGAGGTAAATATGTGGGCTGATATTATAGGGGATTTGGATAGGCTGGCGCTCGATGCAGGCTATATATTGGCTGGGTAAGGTAGACAGGGTAGGGACTAGGTGGGTATTGATAGTAAGGTTGAGGGCTTTGGGCGTATGGGCTATAATAGGAAAGCTGAGGATTTTGGGTATTTTGATTGTAGTAGGGAGGCTGGGGTGACGACCTTTGGTAATTTGACATTTGATTTGGCCTATGTTTCTGGACCGTCATGACAGGCGACACTCTGTCCCTCTTCTCCTTTATTATTCCCCCAAATGAGTCCGACTGGATTGCCTCACTCGTTGCTTGCAACGCTACCAAGTTTGCAATTCTCCCAGTTTTGATACCTTCTTCTATGAAATCTCCCATCCTTACGACTTCAGAGAAACTTCGTCCTATGACGCTTATCATTCTTTTATAGTATGTTGCATCTTTCAAAGATTGTACAAAGAGAGTGGCCATTTCACTTCCCGTTATCGGGGGTTGAACTTTTGCTGCTTCTGCCCTCCACTTCGTACTCGAGTCCTTCATGGCCCTTGCTGGTTTGGATATTCTTGAATGCTTTTTTTAGGCTATGAATCTCTCTCGCCACACTTTCATCGGTTCTGATCCTTACCTGCCTGTCCATTTCTTCACACTGGCCGATTTCCTGAAGAGCCATGTTTGGTACTGTGGTAGTAAAAGGTTGAGCTTCCGTTGCATATACTGGTGGCACATATTGCTCGTTGTGATCGGCAACGTATGCCATCCATATGTGTTGGTCTGCCGGGTGATTTTGCATGGAAGAGGTGTTTTGGATGAGTGGGGTAATTTGGGTATGTGGAGTTGTGAAGGATGCCGGATCATTTTGTAGCGGGCTTTGTTGTGGACTTGCTTGCGGGTTAGTGTGTTGTGGATTAGTCTTGTTTAGTGGCGAATTTTCGGGGAGGTTTTCGGAAAATGGTTGTTCATGAGATGAAAAAGTTTGCGGTGCAGTTGTATTCGTCCCTTGTTCAGGGAGTGGAGTATTGACGCTAATGGACAAGTTTGTGAGTTTTTGGAGCCGCTCAATCTCAGTCTGCATGACTGCCATCTGTTGCAACAGTTGGGCGATGTATTTTTCCTGGACGGTAGTATTTTCCTTTTCTGAAACTCCTGATTCATCTCCCGGGAGAGGGATAAGTCTCAGACCAGTCTGTTCGAATGCACCTGAATCAGTCATTTCGTTGAATGATCGTGTCTTTGACCTCGTGAAGTAGGGATGTTCCGCCAGTTTTAGTCAACGCAAATCAACCTTTGGGGAAAATAATCTAGGCAAAATAAACCTTCTAAAAATGAAGAAAACCAAGTTAGTATAGGGCGAGTAATTATTGCTTCAAATAATATGCACAGAGTGAAAAAGTAGGAGAAAACAACAAAATGATTGCATGACAATTAAATGCGCGTCCTAATATACATGAGGCCTCCCTTATGCCGGAGGTGGGCCTAAACGCCAGATATGCTGGATTACGACATATTGATCCAAGCTGCTAAACTGTAATGCTTTTGTCGGAAATGAGACAAGATGAATGTACATTTTCCAATTCGACATGACATGATTAGGCTTGGATTTGTCTATCATTATCACGCTACACGTAATATGCTGATTGGTCGTTGGGTTGCGAGACCCGTTGACAATTTTGGTAGATTTCTTAATTGTGGAGTCGATACCAAGGATCGACCCACCTAAGGTGTATGCATGCATGACTTAAAATAAAGGGGGTGGTATAGCTCTATCCTAAATTTTCTAAGATTTGGTTGACTAGACTCAAGGTTCCCGAGCGGACCGCTCGAGTGAGAAGGCTACACGGCCAACCGGATGGTCCGGACGCTCCGCGCATATACCAACTCTCCTTAAAATTTGGAAATTTGAAAGAATTTTGCGGGTGCGCAAAACACACCTCGCGTGTAATGTGTGATAGTGTCAATTTTTCAGAGTGGAAGAAATATGAGCGAAATGCCAATTTAAGGAAAGCAGTAAGAGAGTATAACAACTAAAGCAGTTATGCATACAAAATTTCAAAAGGAAATAATTAAAAATAATAGATCAAATAAGTAGCAATATAAAGCACAATATAATTAACCTGAATTTGCTATGGTTAAGAACCTGAAAATCCCCAGCGGAGTCGCCATGCTGTCGCGCCCGTTTTTGACCTGTTCGGGTCAAAGCGGAGCACAGACGTATCCGGTGATTCCTGGGTAAATTAAGGATTGAGGAGTCGCCACCTAATTATTTTTACGGTGAATTAGGACACCTAAATATTAAACTAAATGCTGCAATGTAACTCCAAATTTAAGGTCTGCGAAACTAGTGAGATTCTAGGTAAGGGTTCTTTATTATCCTAAAGGGAAGGGGTTAGACATCCTTTAAGATCCGCTAACTTGCGGTTATCCGGTCAAACTCAGGTTAATTATTGTATTTAAGAAAAATGCAAGTTTCAAAATATAAACTTAAAATGATGTTGCAAGTATTTTAGCAAAATGATGCATTTTGTGCAAGTATGCATTTGCAGGATATTTAAGGAAAACACACATATAAAGTTGAAAAGTATGCATTCTTAACAATTGATAGTAAAGACAAATTATTTATAATGCCAAAGAATTAAATCTTTTGGAAATCATTGAGTTTCAAATTAAAAAGATAAACTTATTTGGTACGATAAATAAAGCAAATAAAAGATGACGAAAGTTATTTTGAAAATCTTAAATACGTGACGAGCCTAAAATAAATAACTAGCGGAGGGTTTCTAAGTTTGAATTAACCGAGCCTACAAATAAATAAGCTAGCGACGAGTTTCAAGTCTTAAATTACCCTATGAATTAATTCTAAGTTTGCCTATTCTAAGCATTTCAATAGTTACATAAGTGCGATAAATAATATTACAATACAGAGCGGGACAAAAGCTGAATTAAAGAAAGTAAATAAAATAAATAAACTCCGAGGGAACATCTGCCTTTATTTACTTTATTCCCTGCAAGCTGTCAAGAACAAACGGTTAAAAGCAGTTAAATACAAATAACTTCATATCCGCATCCAAAACAATGAGTGTTTTGGTCACGGAGGGCTCAAACTTAAATTTTGAAAAGACCATTCTAATCACGTCGTGGCTGCAAACGTATGACTCGGTAGTTATTTTGATTGCCTCGCCTACTAACATGTTGGTCTCTCGGATGAAAAGAAAAGATCACTATAATCACGTCGTGGCTGCGAATATATAACTTGTTGGTTATTTTAGTCACCTCGCCTACTAAACATGTTGATCTCGGATGAAATAAAGGTTTAAGCCTCATCCTTTCCCAGAAGTTATATTTCCGTCTTTACAACTGTGGAGGCCTCAAAATCGACGGATATTTTTCATCGGCCAGTGTAGTATCGTGTTCAAATCAGCGAAATTAAATTAAAGCAGGAAGCGATGAAAGTGAGCGATGGCGATGAGCGATAAGCGATGGCCAGAAAAAATGAGGCAATTCCCGAGAAGGCGGGATGTGTAGTAAAAATAGTAAAGCGATAAATATCCGTTTGCGGATGTTTAACTTGATGAAATGTAAAAACAGAGAAACGAAAGAAGTAAATAAAGGCAGATGAAATAGTGAGTTAATTCTGAAAATAGACCCGAATGAACAGTGACCCGAATGAAACAGTGAGTTAATTCTGAAAAACAGACCCGGAACAGTGAACGGTGACCCGAATGAAATCGAAAATTCAGATTTTTAGATAACCAGCAACAAATATGAAAAATGCCATAATATGGAAATATACCAAAATCGGGTCGACCCGACCCGAATCAGATGCCAACCCGAATCAGATTTTCTTTTTATTTTTCATATAACCAATATACAAGATATGAAATGCAAGAGATTTGGAAAATCCAAACCGGGTCGACCCGACCCGGATCAGTGACCCGACCCGAATCATGTGTTCAACTCGGAATCAACTAATTTCATCAATTTCAAATAACCAATAATAACAACAGCAACAATGCAATAAATTTGGAAAATCCAAACCGGGTGGACCCGACCCGCGTCAGTGACCCGACCCGAATTGGAGATTCAACCCGACATTAAATAATTTCATCAATTTCAGATAACCAATAATAACAAACAGCAACAATAAAAATGGTCCTTACACGACCCGGGTCGACCCGACCCGAAATCAGTGGACAACAAGAAATCAGATTTTTTTAGCAAATTCAGATAACCAATATGCAAGAATATGAAATGCAAGAATTCTGGAAATATCACCTAACTGGTCGGTGATGACCGAATCAGGGATTCAAACCCGAATCAAATTTCAGCACCAATTTCAGATAACCAACATGCAAAATGCGAAATGCAATAATTCTAAAAAATATATCCAATTCGGATCGACCCGGGTCGGGTCGATCCGACCCGAAATCAGTGAAGAACAACAACAAAAACGCAAGCAGATTTTCGGATTTGGTTTACAAAGCCAAATAGAAGTATTTAAAACCCAAGTTCAAGAACGAAACTCACCCCTTTTCTTTCGAATCTTGGACCTATTTTCGGACTTGTTTCTTGAACAACCAAGAAGGCAAATGCTTAAAATCAAGAACACAATAAATATTTTATATATGGAATCGTCTTCCGAAAATCCTCCCCCTGTGTAGAACAAGAAATGAGGTATTTATAGGTGCCAACCCCAACGTTCAACCCCCCATACCCCATTACAAAACGAATTCGAATTTCAAAATAAAGGGGGAACAAAAACTGATTTTTGGGGCGATTTCTTGGGGCATGTGTTCGGCGGTGTCAGGGTAGGGTGCGACGATGTGGGGGGTAGGGGTGTAGGGGTGTTCGGTAGGTTGGCGAAGTGGGGTACGGGGTGTGGGGCTGGTCGTCCGACGAGAGAGAAAGGGTTAGGGGTGTTAGGTTTTAAATTTGGGTAGGGTTTGGATTAAAAGGGTGGAGAATAAAAGGGATGTGTGGTTGGGCTTGGGTCGGCGGGTTTGGGGGATTGGGCTGGTTCGGTTGGAGGTTTCGGGTGGGCTTGGGTCGACAGGTTGGTCGAAAAATGGGGTAAGGGAAATAAAGGGTGAGGGTTGTTGGGCCGAATGGGTACGGGGAATTTTGGGGCTTGGTTTTGTTTTTTTTTGGGTTGAGTAGAAATTATTTTGGGTTTGGGAAATAAAATGGGTTATGGATTTAAAAATATAAAAGGGGTTTAACATTATATATATATATATATATATATATATATATATATATATATATATATATATATTGTAAAAGATGTGAATTATACAAAATAACGTAACGATGTGATAATAATAAAATATAATATTTGCGAAATATTTAATGCTTAATAAAAAAATGGAAATGCGATGCAATTTTGCGAGAATAAAATAACATAGAATTTTCGGATAAACTTATGATTATGATAAAAATGCGAATGATAGTAAAAAATGCGAATAATAATAATAATAAGAGAATAATATATATATATATATATATATATATATATATATATGAATGTATGTATATAGATTAAAATTGTTTGAGGTTTTAAAAATATTTAAAATTGCAAATAAATTGAAAAAGACGGGACACAATTGGGTGTCAACAAACTAAATGTTGCAATATAACTCCAATTCTAAGGTCTCCGAAACTAATAAGATTCTAGGTAAGGGTTCTTTATTATCCTAAAGGGAAGGGGTTAGGCATCCTTTAAGATCCGCTAACTTGCGGTTATCCGATCAAACTCAGGTTAATTAAATATTTGCTAAAAATGTACGTTTTTAAAATATGAATTTGTACAATGTTTGCAGATGATTAATAAAAATGATATGTTTGTATAGGTATACATTTGCATGGTATAAAAGAATTTACATATAAAGTTGGAAAAAGTATGCATTTGTGATAGTAATAAAGAGAAGAACAAATTATTTATAATGCCAAAGAAGTATTTTTCTTGAAAATCATTTTTTGAGTTGTAGAATTAACAAAGTGAACAGAATATAATCAAAGTTTGTTTTGAAAATTTTAAATATACATGACGAGCCTAAAAAATAAATAACGAGCGGAGAGTTTCTATGTTTAAATTAATCGAGCCTACAAGTAAATAAACTAGCGACGGATTTTAAACTACCCTATTAATTATCCATTCATGGCCTAATTATTCTAAATATCCTAACAATCACACAAGCATTAAATAATTATTACATACCCAAAATAGAAATAACTAAATTAAAGAATAACAATAAAAGGGGAACTAAGGCGGATGACGATGTCATCTAGCTCTATTTGTTTTGAAATCCTGAGGTTGGAGAATGCAAGGAATGTGGATGCGGGTCTTCGTTTGACACTAGCCATGATGAGTCTCATAAAGAGACTCTTCGTTGCTCCCGATGCGTTTCATGTAAATAAAGAAAAGAAAGGATTAGTGGACGGGACATGAAAATATATACATAAAGAAAGTAAACAAATAATTCATGAAAGATAAAGTGTTATTGGGAAGAACATGTTGTTGGGCCCTTGAGCCCAACGACTCAAGCAGTTTACGGAATCAGCAAAATGTGGGCCAATAGGCCCATGGGACATGCATAGAAGAGGGAAAATAAATGTCGCAATTGGAACGTACCCCGAATTTTCATATATAAATAAATATCCATAATGAAGCTCAAACACCTACTTTATATCAATTAGCAAACCGGAATAGCAGTCTAGCAGGCACAAAGAAATAATATTCCCAAGTATTTGAACTCAATGTTGAGCCTAGAAAGAACACATGATACGCAGAAATAAAGGGGGAGATCCAATAACTGGCATGTTTTCTCAGATTTTGAAGAGAGGAAAAGAAGACAGGCTCAAAACTCACATCAGCCCAATCTTCTATTATCTAGCAAACATATGAGCCCATACTTACATGCGTGGGACTGATATATAAAAGATGTTCCAAATATATGTGGTATACTTGAAGGTATACAAAAGTATATAACCGAAATATACACCTAATGTATACCAAGGCCTATATACCTTATATACGTTTGAGGTATACCATTCCAGATTCAACAAATTAGAAAGAAAAACAGGTCAGTCATCGGCAAGCTCGTGCATTAATAAAGATAAGTAAGATATGGGGTATTTCATGACTCAAACAGACGACATCATGCTAACATACAAAATAAACATTCTCAGATGCAACAAGAGAGGAAGAAATACAAACACCTCACTTCAAATCACATAGATAATCGTAGACCAGAATATCCCTTAACATATTCCATCCTAAACTAAGATAGGAAGAATCAAACTGGATATACCAACATGGGAAAGATACAAGACACATATCATAACTAACTAGCATGCTTAATGGCTTACGATATATCACCTGCCATCATATTTTAAATAGAAACATATCCAGAACATGTTAAACTAAGCACAAGACCTTGTCAGGAACATGCCATGTTTCAATACTGCTTAATTTATCTTCAGTTTTATTCATAAACCAACAAGCATACATAAGAGTTGATATACATACAATATTTGGAGTAATAGGATATGCTTGAAGGTATACAAAGATATACAACTTCGACATACACCTTGTGTATACTGAAATTTATATACCCTATATACTTTGAAGTATATCATCATGGGTTCAGCAAATGAAAAAAAAAAGACCAACGTGAGCAAGTTCATGCATCAATAAGAGAAAGGAAAATATAGTGATATCCCACATGATTTAAAGCAAACAATATTAAACCAAACAGACTCCATTAGCATGTTCAGACTTAAATTTAAATAAGAAATAACCAAAACAGGGTACACTAACATGTAAAGGACTAAGACACATATACTAGAGTAACTAGCATGCTTCATGGTCTCCTAAATTTACACACAAACCAAAAGAGAAAATTCAATTTTCAGATATTTAAAAGACATAAAAGGAAGAACTGGACAGTAGCAACACATATCTAGTCCATTTCTAACACACCACATATTTATAAAACTGAAAATAGGCATGCTCGTATGAACAAATTCACAAACTAAGATAAAACAAACACATACTCCCAAGTAGATAGTTTAGACATAGGCACGACTTTGACAAGAATTAAAGATACTACTTATTCTTAAGTGAGACATGTTCAAATCATTCATTAGACCTTTTTATTCACCTTAGCAGTTTTATCATTAGACTATACCCTATACATGCTTACTACATGAAACATAATCACAAGCCAGGTATGAAATGCATTAGAGACTATGGCTTAACATGGTATAAACTTATTCAAATAGTGCAAAGCACTAATGCAAATGTCATTCGAACAAACTCAAAAGGTAGGGCATGATACAAGATAACTTTGGAGGTGTGATATACTAATATGGAGGCCTTTTTAACACTTAAACAGGTAAGGCAAGTGTATAATCAGTTCAGTAGACTCAACAAGATAAGTATGATTCAACATTTGAATCCAATATGATCACATAATGTCCATAAATCAACACACACACAAAGCTTCTTACCATATTAAGTATAAATCTGATAATACAAGGAAAGCATTTCTAAACATTAATTGCCAATTAAACCAGCTAACATACTTAACACAATAATGAACATAATAGCAAAAATGACTATCTTATCACATAATTAACAATAAAACACATAAAAATACAGAAAATATACTGAGAGAAATTTGTGTTTACTGACCTTCTCCGGGCAGCGAACCGAGGCGTGTTTCGAATCGTCGAATCCGCTCGGAGACGTTATTTTGGAATTCTGATTTTGCGATGTCGGAATTCTGATTTTGGATGCTGATTTTCTGATTTTAGGATGCTGCTTTTGTAAGTCTGTTTCTGATGTTTGACCCGACCCGGAAGTGAAAACAACAGTGGGAAAATAGCAAAAATTCATATTCTTTAACACCTAAAACCCAATAATTTCGGACCCTTAAGGTGAAGAACACATGCAAAAGAAAGAAATGTTCTTAAGAAAATTTTGGATTTTTTAATGAAGAACAACACCAATAAAAATACAATACGACCGAAGATTTGAATCTAAATTTAGAACTCAAAAATTGAATTAAAAAACTCCCCAAAAGAACCCTTTTTTATCCGAAAGAGAACCCTCCAAAACAGATGCAAAAGGGTTTTTTTTTATAGGTATCAACCTCAACGTTCAACCCCCCTCATACCCCCCCCCCCTAAAAAATGAATTCGAATTTCAAAATAAAGGGGACAAAATCTGATTTTTTTGGGGCGATTTCTTGGGGCATGTGTTGAGGATTTTGGGGGGTGTGTTGGTGAGGGGATGGGTTCGGTGGTGTCAGGGTAGGGTGGTGGCAGTGGTGAAGTGACAGGGTAGGGGTGCGGCGACTTGAGGGTTTTTTAGGTTTAGGGAATTTTAAAAATGGGGTAAGGGGGATGGGTTTAAAGGTAAGATGGATGGGTCGGGTAAGTTGGGTCGACGAGTTGGGCTTGGTCGAGTGTTGGGGAGTTGGGCTCGTGGCTTGATTGGGCTTTGGTGGGTTTGGGTGAATGAAGGAATGGGTTGTTGGGCCTTGGGCGAAAAAATGGGTTGGGATTGGGCTGGTTAGTAGAGTGTTTTAGTTTTGTGGGTTGGGGAAATAAATGAATGGGTTGTTGGGCCTTGGGCGAAAAAATGGATTTTGGATGAAATTAGTTTGGGTAGAAATTGTTTTAGGTTGGGAAATGAAATGGGTTATGGATTAAAAAAATAAAAGGGGTTTAATATTAAAAGCTTTGAAATAAAAAATGTAAAATTATTTAGAATATAGTATAAGATGCGATAATGATAAAACATAATATTTGTGAAATAAAAAAAGGATGTCGTTTTGTTAAAAATAAAATAATATAGAATATTACAATAGAAATTATGATCATGATATAAAAAGACAAATGGTTGTAGAAAAAGAATACGAATAATAATAGTAGTAATAATATAGTAATATTGAGAATAATAATATATGTGTATATATATGCCTACATGTATATGTACAAAAAATATTTTGAAAAGTGTCAAAAATATCCAAAATTGCAAATAAATCAAAAAGGATGGGACAAAATTGGGTGTCAACATGCCTCTCAAAAGAACCGTCAGAATTTTTCTTTATGAGTAAAAATTCACATAGACCGAATAATATTAACATCATGTGGACGGGGCACCAACTCCCACGTCTTATTTTCAATAAGAGCATTATATTCGTCATCCATGGGTAATTTTCAATTTGGGTCATGAAGGGCAGACATATTTACTAAGGGTCTTCCCTTGGTTCTATTTGAAGATTTTAGAGACAGTCTCAGCGTACGTCAACCACCCGCTATGACTGCGGGGTTTAAAGGACCGTGTGTATCATGGTCCAATTTGGACTCAACAAAATGTAATTCATGTATAATTGTAATTATGGTATTAGTCTTGTACTAAGAAAAGATATTTGAATTAGAATATGAAAAGGTAGAATTAATTTCCTACCTCGTCATCTAAAAATTATATATGGGGATTTTGGGTGCGAGACAAGTCCGATAAATGGTGGATAATATATGGGGATACCTCATCATCTAAAAATTATACGAACTAGGCCCGAGACTACTTACTTTAGCAAACGAAAATTGGGTTTCATAAAAATAACATGGCGATTAATTATGATTTTATTAGATGATAAATCAAAATATTTGTAACCACGATGATTAGATGGATAACCCAAAAATACACAAGCGGTTGAACGGGATTGAAGTTTGTTAATTGTAGTTGACGGAAATAGGGGATAACATAAGCACCCAAAGACCCTAGGAAAAAGTGTGTGCATTGCGGCTTCATACTTTAGGATCATCCTCGAGGGTAGGCACCCCATAATCTCCAGGAGTCGAGGGAATTATGTGATGGAGTACTTGATGTGAGCGTGCGTGAACTTTGAACAGTTCGGTCCACGTCGTGTATTGGACGTTTTCTATTTCAAGAATGATAGGGATATGGTTCTTGATGTTAGAAACAGTAAGGGCAGGGTGAAACGTGTTCTTATTCATAACAACAAGGCAAGACGTGACGTAGGGATTTAGAAGAAAATTTGAGAAGGGAGAAGAAAAAACAAAGGCACGGAAACCGAGAATATATTCTCGGAAACCGAGGCAGTAGAAGACGAGTTTGGGAGAGAAAAGTGTGACCTACACTTCTGATACCATGAAAGAAATAATTCCTTGATTATTTTCATTGATAATGAGAGGTATATATACAAATATACCATTCCTAAATATGGACAATATAGGAAAATAATTCTATTTTTTTCTATTCTTATTCTAATATCTTTTCCTAGTACAAGACTAATACTAGGGGTGAGCGGGTCCGGGTACCCTAACCTTCTTTAACTACCCGGATCCTACCTAGTAAACGACCGGTTCTTAAATCTACTACCCGGAACCTATCCATAGCAATCATAACCCGGAACCTACCCGGACCCTGCGGTTCTGAGTAGGTTCTCGGGTACCCTGTAAACCATATATGTCATAAATACTAATCTGCATAATCAGTGACTGAAATGGAGGAAATCAGTGACGGAAAATATGAAATGTGTCTTCCGTGGCTGAAATCAGTGACAAATGGAGGAACATGATACAACATAGTCACTAAATGAAGAAAACATTGCAAAACTACTCTGCATAATTCAGTAACATTTAACATAAATATATGAGCTGATTTCAGATCTGCATAATCCAGTGAATAAATGAAGAAAACATTGCAAAACTACTGAAATCGTAGATCTGCTTTTGAGCCTAAAATGGAGGAATGACTGAAAATCTGAAATTGGTCTCCCGTGACTGAAATCAGTGACTGAAATGGAGGAACATGATACAACACAATCACTAAATGAAGAATACATTACAAAACTCCAAATAAACATAAAATAAAAATACATCTTCTAAAGAAACAAGAGATGCCAAAAAAATTAAATAAACGTCCATAAATGCCGCACGTCCACTTGCATACTAATCCGCCATTATGTCTTCCGTGACACAAGTAAGCTCTACAAAAATAAAATGAAACTATTGTGAGATTCCAAGACAAAAGATAATACACAAAAATAAAAATTCTAAATAACCCAAATTCATAAAACAAAAATAAAGAAAGACCTAGTGACTTACCTTCCTCATATTTTTCTACATCTTCCATATATTGCTCAACACTAATGGATTTTGAAGATGAGCGCAACCAATCTTGGCAACAAATCAAAGCTTCCACAAATTTAGGAGTTAGAGAGCTGCGAAATTGATCAAGCACTCGACTAGATGTGCTAAAAGCTTATTCTGAGGCTACCGTGGATACGGGGATGGCTAAGATGTCTCTAGCCATCAAATTGAGAACCTTGTAAGTCGACTTAGTAGCATTCCACCACATCAATAAATCAAATAATTCATTTTTGAGCTCACGGGGACTACTAAGGTACCTTTCCAATTCAGATCTTAAATCCCCACCAAGTTCATCTTGGTCATCCTGGTACCAATCTTTGACAAGTGAAGCTGGATTAACAAAACCACAATTTTCTCCACCAACACTGTCAATAGAGCCTTGAGACTCGTCCAATGCACTAGAATCAACCATAGAAGAATGATTTTTGTCATAGAATGCAAAAAGACGTTCCAATACAGTCATTACCTTACTAACCATCAGTTCTATTTTAGCATCATCAACACCAATCCTTCTACAACTCCAATTCAGAAATATCAACTTATATCGAGGATCTAGTACTACGTCTATCAACACCATCATGTTTGTTCTCTCAATACTCCCATAATACTTGTCAAATTTGGCTCTCATTTTTGTAGCCATCGCCTTAAGGTTTTCATTATTATTTTGGCTTTCACATTCAGTTAATGTTAAAAACATACTAATAACTTCATGAAAATAATGGTTAGTTGTCACATAGAGACTTTCTGACATCCTAATAGTAGCCTCAATGACATTTTTCAGAAATAAAGACAACAAGGATGCATTTTCCCAATCCTCATCTTTCGGGACACCACAATCAAGCTCAGTCACAAAAGTCATATCATCATCTTCAAGTCTTACAAATGATTGTTTGAACTTACTAGCACTTTCTAACATAAGATATGTAGAATTTCACCTCGTACTAATATCAAGACAAACAGAGCCCTTATAAGTTATGCCCTCTTCAGTTATACAACTTTGGAATTGTTGTGCTCTACTTGGGGAACTCCTAACATACTTAACTGCAGCTCGAATTCGACTAATTGATTCACGAACCTCGCTCAACCCATCTTTCACAATCAAATTCAATATATGAGCTGTACATCTCATATGAAAAAACTCACCCCCTAAAACAAGGGTATTTCTTAACTTGTCCTTCAAAATTTCAACATCATTAGAGCTCGCATTATCAACTGTAATTATTGATATACGATATCTAATTCCCCACTCAATTATACATTTTTCTAACATCTTACCAACATCCCTACCTTTATGGCTAGGCATAACAACAAAGTTTAGCAATCTCTTATGCAAATTCCAATTTTCATCAATAAAGTGAGCGGTAAGACATAAGTAACTCAAATTTTGAATGGAAGTCCAAATGTCAGTGGTGAGAGCAATCCTAGATTTAAGAGATGACAACTTATCTTTTAAGCATGAGTTTTCACAAACATAAAGTTTCATGCAATCCCTAGCAACTGTGAATCTTGAAATATGCTTAAATAAAGGTTGTAATGCAGACACAAAACCCCTAAAACCTTCACGTTCAACCGTTCTAAATGGTTGCTCATCAATAATAATCATCCTAGCCAACATGTGCCTATAAAAATCTTTATCATATTTCCAAGTGCTAAGCATATGCTCATTATCTCCATTTATACTACCTTTAAAATGAGCACCGAACAATTTTTGCTTCTTGTCAATATTGTGAGGATACTTTTTGCAACTTCTCAAATGTTTCCACATGGATGAGGTATCATTGTTAACACTATAAGCTAAGCTTTCATTGCAATAATTACAGATAGAAACAACATTACCAGTTTTTTCATCTATTGCTTTAACAAAATGCTCCCAAGCCTCAGATTTTATTGCATTCTTTTTTTTCCGATGGTGCACGAGTTGTGGATGCCGTGCTAGCCTAAGCCATCTACCAAAAAAGTATCAAAATAAAACATTGTCAATAAACTAATCACACTCAAACTACTTCAGACTAAACTAAACAAACATAAATCAACCCAAATTACTTCAGACTAAACTAACAGAAATCAAGCCAAACTAATTCAATCTAAACTAACAGAAATCAACCCAAATACTAGCTTTTTCAATTTTCTAAACATCAAAATATTATGAGAGGAGAAAATAAAACAGCAACTCTAATATATTGAGCATAACAACAAACAATAAAAGGGAATCCTCATTTTCTGATGATTCAATTAGGACATAAAAATAGCAACTTGGAGACAAACCCACTCAGATTTCTGATGATTCAATAGAGAATCCTCATTTTCACTCTTATTGTTTCTTGTTATGCTCAATTTAATTGGAGTTACTATTTTTTTTCTTTATCCTAATGTTTTGACTCAAAACATTATGATAAAGAAAAAAAAACAGTAACTCCAATTAAATTGAGCATAACAAGAAATAATAAGAGTAAAAAATCAATTTTTAAAATGCAATATTATCATAAGAGCCTATCAAGCAAATCAGAGCACTTCAAAAATAGCAACTTGGTTCAAACCCATATCAAGATAGGCAATATTACCATAAGAGCCTATCAAGCAAACCAGACCATCAAAATAGCTCTTTTTTACTTCTCGAAACATCAAAATATTATGATGAAGAAGAAAAACAGTAACATTATGATGAAGAAGAAATCAACCTAAAATACTTCAGACTAAACTAACAGAAATCAAGCCAAACTAATTCAATCTAAACTAACAGAAATCAACCCAACCTTAATTCAATCTAAACTAACAGAAATCAACCTAAACTAATTCAGACTATTCTCTATTAAATCATCAGAAATCTGAACTATTTAACACATACAAGACCAGAGCTATCTCATCCAGTTTTGATATTAAGCCAATACATGCAAAAACCTAATATTTTTCACAATGCAACAACTTTAAGGGTTATTCATTACCTTTAACAAGACCGAGAGGAATTCGAGCGCAATGTTGTAACCTTTGTCAAGATTCTGGAGTGAGAAACAGTGAAACAAGAGAGAGGAGAGGCTGCGAGTGCGAGGCTACTTCGACCTGCGTAATGGAAACTGGCGAGGCTGTGAGTTGCGCCTGCTGTGCGTAGTGTATTTGTATTTAGGATTTAGGGCGACCTCACAGTGTGTGCGTAATGTATTTGTGTTTTAGGCTTTAGACTTTAGAAAGAGAAATGGGCTTAGGGGTCGGACGTAATCAACCGGAATGGGCCAAAAAATTAAATGCCCAAAGCCCAAAACTAAATAATTTAAATGGGGTGGGTTCATAGGGTTCGGGTATCGGTTTCGGGTCCGGGTACCCGGTCTTTATTTATCGGAATCGGAACCAGACCAGACATTGATCGGTTCCTAATTTTAATACCCGGAACCTACCCGTTATTATAATATATCTACCCGAAACATACCCGTTAGTATCGGTTTCGGTCGGGTATCTGGGTACCTTATACCCGTGCTCACCCCTAACTAATACCATAATTACAAATATACATGAATTACATTTTGTTGAGTCCAAATCGGATCATGATACACACGGTACTTTACACCCCACAGTCATAACGGGCAGTTGACGTACGCTGAGACTGTCCCTAAAATCATCAAATAGAACCAAGGGAAGACCCTTAGTAAATATGTCTGCCCTTCATGACCCGAATTGAAAATTAGCCATGGATGACGAATATAATTCTCTTATTAAAAATAAGACGTGGGAGTTGGTGCCCCGTCCACCTGATGTTAATATTATTCGGTCTATGTGGATTTTTACTCATAAAGAAAATTCTGATGGTTCTTTTGAGAGGCATAAGGGCCGTCTTGTAGGTGATGGTAAAACACAACAGGTTGTCGTGGATTGTGGGGAGACATTTAGTCCGGTGATCAAACTAGCTACCATTCACAATGTGCTTAGTCTAGATCTCTCGAAGGCATGACCCATTCACCAGTTGGATGTGAAAAATACTTTCTTACACTGTGATCTTAAGGAGATAGTATACATGCATCAGCCCTTGAGTTTTAGGGACCCCAATTATCCTCATCATGTCTGTTTGCTGAAAAAGTCCTTATATGGGCTTAAGCAGTCCCCAAGGGCTTGGTATAAATAGCTTGCAGATTATGTGTCTACAATTATGTTTTCTCACAGCAGGTCTGATCATTCTCTGTTCAGCTATCGACGTGGTACTTCTCTAGTATACATTCTGTTATATGTTGATGATATTATATTGACTGCCTCATAAGAAATTCTACGCAAGTCTATCATGTCTCTTCTCAGTTCTGAATTTGCTATGAAAGACTTGGGGCCCTTGAGCTATTTTTTTGGCATATCAGTCACTCGTCATGCAGGTGGTCTATTTTTATCAAAGAAAAATATGCGACAAAGATTATTGAGAGAGCTGGCATGTCATCTTGTAAGTCTACTTCTACCCCGGTTGATACAAACCCGATGTTGAGTGCTACGTCTAGCACACCATACGAAGATCCCACCCATTATCATAGTCTTGCAGGGGCTCTTCAGTATCTGACTTTCACGATACCAAATATTACTTATGCAATACAACAGGTGTGTTTATTTATGCATGATCTGTGAATTGAGCACATGCATGCGCTCAAACGCATTATAAGATACATACATGGCATACTTCATTTTGGATTGCATTTATATCCGTCCTCCGTCTCTACTCTTATGTCATATACAAATGTTAATTTGGGTGGTTGTCCAGATACTAGACGTTTGACATATGGTTATTGTATGTTCCTTGGGGATAACTTTGTCTCTTGGTCGACAAAACGCCAATCTACTTTATCACGATCCAATGCGGAGGCCGAGTATCAAGGGGTAGCCAATGTGGTGTCTTAGTCATGTTGGCTATGTAATCTTCTACTAGAGCTATATTATGATATTCAGAAAGCTACCTTGGTCTGCAGTGATAATGTGAGTGCAGTCTGTCTTTCTGGAAATTCAGTCCAACATCAGCGCACTAAACATATCGAGATGGACATACACTTTGTTCGAGAAAATGTAGCTCATGGATAAGTACGCGTCCTTCATGTCCCTTCGCGATACCAGATTGCAAACATATTTACTAAGGGTCTTCCATTGGTTCTATTTGAAGATTTTAGGGACAGTCTCAGCGTACGTCAATCGCCCGCTATGACTGCGGGGGTGTGAATGACCGTGTGTATCATGGTCTGATTTGGACTCAACAAAATGTAATTCATGTATAATTGTAATTATGGTATTAGTCTTGTACTATAAAAATATATTACAATTAGTGTAGCGCCCTATTTTCGACCTCGCTCGGGTCAAAGCGGAGCGCGGACGTGTTCGGGTGATTCCTGGGTAAAGGATTGAGGAGTCGCCACCTAATTATGTTTACGGTGAATTAGGACACCTAAATATTAAACTAAGTGCTGCAATGTAACTCCAATTTTAAGGTCTGCGAAACTAGTGAGATTCTAGGTAAGGGTTCTTTATTATCCTAAAGGGAAGGGGTTAGGCATCCTTTAAGATCCGCTAACTTGCGGTTATCCGGTAAAACTCAGGTTAATTATTACTAGAAAATACATGTTTTATAAGTATAAAAAAAAGATGTTTGCAAATATGATGCATTTTATACAAGTAAATATGATGCATTTTATACAAGTACGTATTCGAATGACATAAAAGAAAGATACATGTAAAGTTTTTAGAAAACATGCATTTGTGACAATAAATTCTTTATAATGCCAAAGAAGTGAATCTTTCGAAAATCAACAAGTTGCAAAAAATAATAATAAAAAGATAAATTTATTTGATATGATTAATTGAAGCAAATAAAGATGACAAGAGTTGTTTTAAAAATCTTGAATAAGCGTGACGAGCCTAAAATAAATAAACTAGCGAAGGATTTCTAAGTTTGCGAGCCTACAAATAAAATAAGCTAGCGACGGGTTTCAAATCTTAAACTATCCTATGAATAAATCCTAAGTTTGCCTATTCTAAGCATTTCAATAATTACATAAGTGCGATAAATAATATTACAATACAAAGCGAGATAAAAGCTGAATTAAAGAAAGAAATAACAATAAATAAACTCCGAGGAATATTTGTCGTTATTTTGCTTTAATCCCTGCAAGCTGTCAAGAACAAACGGTTAGAAACATATAAATACAAATAACTTCATATCCGTATTCAAAACAGTGAATGTTTTGATCGCGGAGGGCTCAGACTTAAATTTTGAAAAGAACATTCCAATCACGTCGTGGCTGCAAACATATGACTAATGTAGTTTATTTTGATTGCCTCGCCTACTAAACGTGTCGGTCTCTCGGGTGAAATAGAAAAGATCACTTATAATCACGTCGTGGCTGCGAATATATAATTCACCTCGCCTACTAAACATGTTGATCTCGGATAAAAGTTTTAAGTCTTCATCCTTGCCCAGAAGTTATATTTCCGTCTTTGCAACTGTGTAGGCCTCAAAATCGACGGATATTTTTCATCGGCCAGTGTAGTATCGTGTTCAAATCAGTAAAATAAAATTGGAAACGATGGCGGCTGATAGTAAGCAGGCGAGAAGCGAGCGATGCTTGAGCGATAGCGGTAGCGATAGCGATGCTTGATAGCGATAGCGATGCTTGAGCGATAGCGGTAGCGATGCTTGATAGCGATAGCGATGCAGATAGCGATGGCGATAGCGATGGCGATGGCGATGGCGATGGCGATGGCGATGGCGATGGCGATGCGATAACGATGGCGATGGCGATGGCGATGGCGATGGCGGTAACGATGGCGATAAGTAGCGATGGCGATAACGATAACGATAGCGATGGCGATGGCGGTAACGATGGCGATAAGTAGCGATAGCGATGGCGATGTGAGCAGTTTCGAAAATGACGCGGTGTCTAGTTTTAAAGCGATAAGCGATGAGAACGGTAATTTGAATCTTTGAAACAGATGGCGAAATAGAAAGCAATGTTGGAAAAATGCGGTGTTTAGTTTAAAACAGTAAAAATGATAAAGCGGTAATATCCGCTGCACGGATGCTCAAAAGCGATGGCGAAAAACAGAGAAACAAAGCGCGGCCTCGAATTTAATTTCATCGGCGATGTGCGATGTTTAATTAAAAGGCAGACGGTAAAGCGATAAGTATCCGAGGCATGGATGTTTAAATCAATAAACTAAAAAACAATAAACAAAACCGCGGCCTCGAATTCAATTTCATCGGCCTAATTATTCTAAATATCCTAACAATCACACAAGCATTAGATAATTATTACAGACCCAAATAAAAATAACGAAAATAAAGAATAACAAATGAAAGGGAACTAAAGCGGATGGCGATGTCATCTCGTCCTATTGGTTTGGAAATCCCGAGGTAGAAGAATGGAAGGAATGTGAATGCGGGTCTTCATTTGACGATGATCACAATGATGAGTCTCATAACGAGACTCTTCGTTGCTCCCAATGTATTTCATATATATAAAAATGGATTAGTAGACCTTACATGAGAATATATATATATATATATATATATATATATATAAGAAGAATATAAATAAATGATTCATGAAAAGTGATATGTAAATTCTGAAGGCATTATAGACTTAGGCAAGTAAAGACAAATATATAGTCAATTGAAGAAGAGTATGGAAGCCTAGAAATGCACATATGATCATTTTTATACAATTCCTTAAATGTGGAGTCAATCAAGTCAAAAATATGCAACAACATTCATTCTACACAACCAGGTATAATGACACTTTAAATTAGGCATGGCATGATTAACATGATTTAGGCAATCAAATCTCATATCTTGCCTACTGACTAATCAAAACAAAGAATAGTCTAGAATGGTTTTACATCACACTTGCACAAAGGCATCATGCCCAGAATTAAAGCTATCCCTAACACATACTCATTCCATATGTTTACAAGTAGACATGATTCACGAAGGCCAATTTACTTAACCAAAGAAAACTACATATACTTTTAATAGGCGACTTAGACATGTCTAGGTGCATCTTATTCAAGAACATGGGCATTTTTTATCTATATCAAGAACCTAGTCGGAAATATTTCTATTTTTTCCTAGGCGGTTTCTATACCTAATCTCATCTTATACATGCTCACATGAAACAGGATTGTAAACTACATTAGTAATTACAAATATAGCTTCAAAGACATGTGTTTGATCGATTTTGGCACGTTAAAGTAGCCGAAGAAAGAATATATGCTAACACAACCGGTTCTAAATTTAAACAAGAATAAAAGAGGCAAGGAAGACTAATGTATAAATTATGTATACATACATAATAAATTACGTTGGACTAATCTTAATCTTAAAGGAACATGACATTCATAAACTTAAACCAAACGCACATACTATTATATTAGACATGGATAATATACTCCTTTTAAAATTGCACATATTAATCTAGAATATAGCATGTAAATATCGCCATTTAAATCAATTAAAGTATGCTCATTGTTTGATTTAATAGGCAGCGACCAAACTACAACATACAATAATTTTGAATATCAACAAATCGTTAAGTGTCCTAAGAATATTTAATCACGTCGTAGCTCTTCCAAACACATATTAATCTTACATTATCCGTATTGCACTTAATAATGAACCCAAGATGCCTTACTAAAGCTAATGACAATAATTAGCTAACCAACACATTGAGGTAATATCATCTATCACATATCAACATCAAAAATCGTAAGTCGAAATATACCAATGACGTATATACAAAACGTCTCATTATCATATCAATTAATCAAGACTACATTATTTAGCAAAATATCATACTAAATCAAGCATAAACAACACAATCAACTAAGCTTTAAGAAATACGTAAGAATTGGAACGAGTCTAACCTTTTCCGGTCGCGAACCGAGGCGTGTTTTGAATCGTCGAATCCGCTCGTAAATGTTAGAATTACGATTTGTTGTAGATTTTTTGAATTCTGATTTTTCTGAAATAGGACTCTGTTTTTCGATTTTCGGATGTTTGACCCGACCGGAATGACCCGACCCGACCGAATGTGACCCGACCGGACCAAAAAAGCAGTGAAAAATAGCTAAAAATCCAGATTCTTCAACACAAAAAAGCAATAATTTCGACCTATATTTGAATCTTTAAGTTGAAGAACACATGCAAGAACAAACAAAGATTTCGGATTGCCTCCCCTTTTTTTTAGTGAAGAACAACACCAACAAAATATAATGCCAAACCTTTAAAGGAGATTTGGATTTCTTAAATTTCGGACCTAAAAATGACCCAAAATTCTCAGAATCGACCCCAAAGACCAGATTTTGGACCCAAAAATGAAGAACAAGGGGGTATTTATAGGTACTCACCCCAACGTTCAAACCCCTCATACCCCTTAAAACGAATTCGAATTTCAAAATAAAGGGGAACAAAAATCTGATTTTGGGCGCGATTTCTTGGGGCATGTGTTGGCGGTGTCAGGGTAGGGTGGTGGCGATGGCGAAGTGAGGGGAGTAGGGAGTGCGGCGACGTAGAAGCGGGGGTGTAGGGTGTGGCGACTTGGGGGGTTGGGTTTTAGGTTTTCTGATTTTTGTTTTGATTTGGGGGTGTTTTGGTTTAAAAGGGCAAATGGGCTGGTGGAGTTCTGGTCGGGTGAGGGGAAATTTGGTCAGGAATTGGTTTGGGCCGACGAAAATGGGGATTTAATTGGGGGAGTTTGGGCTTGTGGTGTTGGGTTTAATTGTTTTGGGTTTGGGTATAAGGGAATTTAATTGGGGAGTTTTGGGCTTGGATGAAAAAATGGGTTTTAATTTAGGTTGGGTAGAAATTGTATTGGGTTAGGAAATAAAATGGGTTAGAAAAAAATAAAAAATGGGTTATGGATTAAAAATATAAAAAGGGGCTTAATATTAAAATATATTATATATATATATATATATATATTTTGTAAAAGATGTGAATTATTTAAAATAACATAACGACGTGATAATAATAAAAATATAATATTTGCGAAATGCTTAATGCTTAATAAAAAGGGAAATGCAATGCAATTTTGCGAGAATAAAATAATATAAAATTTCGGATAACTTATGATTTTTATAAAAATGCAAATGATATAAAATATGCGAATAATAATAATAATATGAAGATACACACATATATGCCTATATTTTAAAATTATTTTAAAAGTGTCAAAAATATTAAAAATTACGAATAAAATCATAAAAGATGGGACAAAATTGGGTGTCAACAGATGCCCCTCTTTGGACGGAGACGATGAAAGAGTTTTCGGCCAAAGAAAGTTGACTGAGTAGCCAATTTTGCCACGATCCTGGACTGCATGGTAAGAAATAGAATCCCGAGGGGTATAGAAGTTGCAAAAAGATGGTGCACATTCAAGAAACAATGCCCGGTGTCGACTTAGGATGACACCGGGTCGCATGACACGAAGTTAATGGGAAAGAGCGGATCGACGTTGAAGTAGGTCGTTTGACCAAATTGCCTTTGTTATTTGTGAGATATAGTTCCATGTTATGCCGAAAGCTCCCGCCGATTCAATTCCCGTGGACCGTGAGCTAAGATAAAAGTTAGCGTATAGTTGATTGCATAAGATATGTATGAGAGAATATGACTTTGTAAGTTGAAATGATGTCGTTGCTTAACGTTGTGCAGATGATGGCATTGGCGGGCTTTGTTTACACTTTAGAATAAAGTACCGCATTAGAAGGTGGGCGCTGATTTAAAATAAAATACCCGCATTAGAAGGTGGGCGCTGATTTAAAAATAAAATACCCGCATTAGGAGGGCTGAAAATAAAATACCGCATTAGGAGGTGGGCGCCTGGTTTAAAATAAAATACCCGCATTATGAGGTGGGCGCTGATGAAATTTAAATACCCGCATTAGGAGGTGGGCGCTGATGAAATTTAAATACCCGCATTAGGAGGTGGGCGCTGATGAAATTTAAATACCCGCATTAGGAGGTGGGCGCTGACTGAAATTTAAATACCGCATTAGAAGGTGGGCTGGTGAAATTTAAATACCGCGTTAGAAGGTGGGCGCTGATTTAAAACATACCCGCGTTAGAAGGTGGGCGCTGATTTAAAACATACCCGCATTAGAAGGTGGGCGTCATTGAAATTTAAATACCCGCATTAGAAGGTGGGCGCTGACTGAAATTTAAATACCCGCATTAGGAGGTGGGCGCTGATGAAATTTAAATACGCGTTAGAAGGTGGGCGCTGATTTAAAACATACCGCGTTAGAAGCGGGCGCTGATTAAAACATACCGCGTTAGAAGGTGGGCGCTGATTTAAAACATACCGCGTTAGAAGGTGGGCGCTGATTTAAAACATACCGCGTTAGAAGGTGGGCGCTGATGAAATTTAAATACCGCGTTAGAGGTGGGCGCTGATTGAAATTTAAATACCCGCGTTAGAAGGTGGGCGCTGATTTAAAACATACCGCGATTAGAAGGTGGGCGCTGATTTAAAACATACCCGCGTTAGAAGGTGGGCGCTGATTTAAAACATACCCGCATTAGAAGGTGGGCGCTGACTGAAATTTAAATACCCGCGTTAGGAGGTGGGCGCTGATTTAAAACATACCCGCATTAGAAGGTGGGCGCTGATTTAAAACATACCGCGTTAGAAGGTGGGCGCTGATTTAAAACATACCGCGTTAGAAGGTGGGCGCTGATTTAAAACATACCCGCATTAGAAGGTGGGCGCTGACTGAAATTTAAATACCCGCGATTAGAAGGTGGGCGCTGATTTAAAACATACCCGCGTTAGAAGGTGGGCGCTGATTTAAAACATACCGCATTAGAAGGTGGGCGCTGATGAAATTTAAATACCGCGTTAGGAGGTGGGCGCTGTTGAAATTTAAATACCCGCGTTAGGAGGTGGGCGCTGATCAAAATTTAAATACCTGCGTTAGGAGGTGGGCGCTGATGAAATTTAAATACCGCGTTAGAAGGTGGGTGACTGAAATTTAAATACCGCGTTAGAAGGTGGGCGCTGATTTAAAACATACCCGATTAGAAGGTGGGCGCTGATTTAAAACATACCCGCGTTAGAAGGTGGGCGCTGGTGAAATTTAAATACCGCGTTAGAAGGTGGGCGCTGACTGAAATTTAAATACCGCGATTAGGAGGTGGGCGCTGATGAAATTTAAATACCCGCGTTAGAAGGTGGGCGCTGATTTAAAACATACCCGCGTTAGAAGGTGGGCGCTGATTTAAAACATACCCGCATTAGAAGGTGGGCGCTGATTTAAAACATACCCGATTAGAAGGTGGGCGCTGATTTAAAACATACCCGCATTAGAAGGTGGGCGCTGACTGAAATTTAAATACCGCGATTAGGAGGTGGGCGCTGATCAAATTTAAATACCGCGATTAGAAGGTGGGCGCTGATTTAAAACATACCCGCGTTAGAAGGTGGGCGCTGATTTAAAACATACCCGCGTTAGAAGGTGGGCGCTGATTTAAAACATACCCGCATTAGAAGGTGGGCGCTGACTGAAATTTAAATACCGCGATTAGGAGGTGGGCGCTGATTTAAAACATACCCGCGTTAGAAGGTGGGCGCTGATTTAAAACATACCCGCGTTAGAAGGTGGGCGCTGATTTAAAACATACCCGCATTAGAAGGTGGGCGCTGATGAAATTTAAATACCGCGTTAGAAGGTGAGCGACTGATTTAAAACATACCCGCATTAGAAGGTGGGCGCCTGATTTAAAACATACCCGCATTAGAAGGTGGGCGCCTGACTGAAATTTAAATACCCGCATTAGGAGGTGGGCGCCTGACTGAAATTTAAATACCCGCATTAGAAGGTGGGCGCCTGATTTAAAACATACCCGCATTAGAAGGTGGGCGCCTGATTTAAAACATACCCGCATTAGAAGGTGGGCGCCTGATTTAAAACATACCCGCATTAGAAGGTGGGCGCCTGATTTGTGTCGTCGTGTTGACGTAATGTAAAGTGGGGCCCTATTGCCATGCCATGATAGTTAATGTGTGGACATAAGCGATGCAAAAGTTGAGTAGATGAGAATGCGACCCTGTAAGTCGAAATACCGTTCTTTCCGTGGACACAACACGGTTGGGAACATGTAGTTTAGCATGACGTCTTTGTACAATCTCCAAACAGGAAAGTGATTCTTGTAGTGAGTTGCGATGCGGAGGCCCTTGCGAATCTGCTCATAAAATGTTGCAGCTTCCTTGCTGTTTTCGACCTGAAGAACCTGTACTCAAATAAATTTATGAGTTTTGGGAGGGGGGAGTTGATTCGCGTTGACTTTGTAGCTTCGGTCTTGGTATTTGCATGTCCTGCTAACCCGGACCCGTAGCCCCTCTCTGCTTCCCAGTCTTGGCCAGCCGTTAATGAAAACATTCGAAAACAATTTATAGAAATGCATCTTAAGAAATAGAAACATGAAAATTCTATCGAATTTTGATGAAAAATGTTTGTTGAAAAATAATTTGCTTATAAGAAATACTGCATATATATATATATATATATATATATATATATAAATGTCTGTCGAGCAGTGACATGCGGTGAAACAAAGCAAACGTCTTATCCAAAATTCTCCTGGCTGAAGACTTAGTTTGCCGATGGTTTTCCATGTTTATCGGCGTCCTCTGGCAGTGATCCCTTAAAAATGCCCGATGTCCGATATATGAGAATGATGATCTTTTGACCGGACTTGTGTAGATTTCTTGCCTGCCCTATCAGGGTGATCAGATGGGTGCATTTTGTCTTTTGTGAGATAAAGGAGAAAATATTTCCTAATGGTGGGACCGAAGCCGATTTAGGCCGCTCGTATCCCGTGAGGGAATCAGGTCGTGACGTAGTTCATTACAAGCAAAAGGGGATTGTAAGGATTTTCTAAATGGGACCGAAGCCGATGTGGCCGCCTACGTATCCCGCTGAGGGAATCAGGTCATAACGTAGTTCATGTTACAAGTAAAAGGGAACTGTAAGGGTTTTTCTAAAGATGGGACCGAAGCCGATGTGGCCGCCTACGTATCCCGCCGAGGGAATCAGGTCATAACGTAGTTCGGGTGGTGTGAAAAGAGATTGGGGAAATTTGTGATCTAAAGAAATGGAACCCTACATGGGTTCCTTTGCGTATCCCGCCTGGGAGCGCAATTTTTACAACATAAGAAATGCATTACATAGAGAATAACTAATCTTAGATATGGTATCTCTTCACTGCATCTGCATTGATGGTTTTGGCCATTCTATTCTGATAAGGTTGCCCCGGACAACTGCGTCCATCTGCTTTCATCAATCTCTTAGTAAATGATTCTGTATTCACTTGGTTGCGAAAGAAATAGCATTGCCCCAGTAGAAATCCTGATCGTAATGTGGTAGCCCAAGAGTACCAATGGCAAACATCCGTGCCAATGCTTGTGACTATCAACCATCTTGATGTTTCATCCAAATCTGGCTTCGACTTATTCCAAAAATGCCTCAATTCTTCCGCTTGTGAGTCTTCCTTATATTCTTCGAAGCCTTGCTTGTTTGCTTGTTTCATTATATGTCACATACCGCCGACAAATTAGTTTGCATGATGAAAAAAGAAAAGAGAATTATTGAACAAAACATATTTTATAATAGCAAAAAGCAATGCAGATTTGTCATTTTAAGCTTTCAAAAGGTAGAGGCAAAAATACATTAGAATGCATAAATGCGATTTAGGCCTCAATTTAAATAGCGTTTTTTTTCTTCATTAAGTACTAATACAATTTGGGCAGACATGATTGGGAAATAACAGATGGGGTGCTCTGCCAGTTTTAGTCAACACGAATCAACTTTTGGGGAAATAAATAAGGCAAAATGAATCTCCTGAAAAATGAAGAAAACCAAATTAGTATAAGGTAAGTAATTATTGATTTAAATAATATACACAGAGTGGAAAGCAGTAGAAAATAGCAAGCAAATTGTATATGCGCGTCCTAATATGCATGGGGCCTCCTTATGCCGGAGGTGGGCCTAAACGCCCGGATATCTTGGGATTACGATGATTTGATCCAAGTCGCTAAACTACAATGCTTTGTCGGAAATGAGACAAAATGAATGTACATTTTCCAATTTCAGCATGTCATGATTAGTCTTGGATTAGTCTATCCTTATCACGCTACACATAATATGATGATTGGTCGTTGGGTTGTGAGACCCGTAGACATCTTTGGTGGATTTCTTAATTGTGGAGTCGATACCAAGGATCGACCCACCTAAGGTGTATGTATGCATGACTTAAAATAAAGGGTGGTATAGCTCTATCTTAAATTTTCTAAGATTTGGCTGACTAGACTCAAGGTTCCCGAGCGGACTGCTCGAGTGAGAAGGCTACGCGGCCAACCGGATGGTCCGGACACTCCGCGCATACGCCAACTCTCCTAAAATTTGGTAGATTTGAAAGAAATTTGCGGGTGCGCAAAACACACCTCGCGTGTAGTGTGTGATAGTGTCAATTTTCCAGAGTGGAAGAAATATGAGCGAAATGCCAATTTAAGATAAGTAGTAAAAAATATAGAAATTAAAGCAGTTATGCATACAAAAAATTTCGTAATGGAAACAAATCAAAGCATTACATCAAAAAGAGCGAAAGTAAAGCACAATTATAATTAACCTGAATTTGCTATGGTTAGGAACCTGAAAAATCCCCAGTGGAGTCGCCATGCTGTAGCGCCCTATTTTCGACCTCGCTCGGGTCAAAGCGGAGCGCGGACGTGTTCGGGTGATTCCTGGGTAAAGGATTGAGGAGTCGCCACCTAATTATGTTTACGGTGAATTAGGACACCTAAATATTAAACTAAGTGCTGCAATGTAACTCCAATTTTAAGGTCTGCGAAACTAGTGAGATTCTAGGTAAGGGTTCTTTATTATCCTAAAGGGAAGGGGTTAGGCATCCTTTAAGATCCGCTAACTTATGTTATCGGTAAAACTTCAAAGGTTAATTATTACTAGAAAATACATGTTTTATAAGTATAAAAAAAGATGTTTGCAAATATGATGCATTTTATACAAGTAAATATGATGCATTTTATACAAGTACGTATTCGGATGACATAAAAGAAAGATACATGTAAAGTTTTTAGAAAACATGCATTTGTGACAATAAATTCTTTATAATGCCAAAGGACTGAATCTTTCAAAATCAACAAGTTGCAAAAAATAATAATAAAAAGATAAATTTATTTGATATGATTAATTGAAGCAAATAAAGATGACAAGAGTTGTTTTAAAAATCTTGAATAAGCGTGACGAGCCTAAAATAAATAAACTAGCGAAGGATTTCTAAGTTTGCGAGCCTACAAATAAAATAAGCTAGCGACGGGTTTCAAATCTTAAACTATCCTATGAATAAATCCTAAGTTTGCCTATTCTAAGCATTTCAATAATTACATAAGTGCGATAAATAATATTACAATACAAAGCGAGATAAAAGCTGAATTAAAGAAAGAAATAACAATAAATAAACTCCGAGGAATATTTGTCGTTATTTTGCTTTAATCCTGCAAGCTGTCAAGAACAAACGGTTAGAAACATATAAATACAAATAACTTCATATCCGTATTCAAAACAGTGAATGTTTTGATCGCGGAGGGCTCAGACTTAAATTTTGAAAAGAACATTCCAATCACGCCCTGGCTGCAAACATATGACTAATGTAGTTAATTTTGATTGTCTCGCCTGCTAGACGTGTTGGTCTCGGGTGAAATAGAAAAGATCACTTATAATCACGTCGTGGCTGCGAATATATAATTCACCTCGCCTACTAAACATGTTGATCTCGGATAAAAGTTTTAAGTCTTCATCCTTGCCCGGAAGTTATATTTCCGTCTTTAGAATGTAGGCCTCAAAATCGACGGATATTTTTCATCGGCGATGTAGTATCGTGTTCAAATCAAGAAAATAAAATTGGAAACGAAGAAGCAGTAAGCGAAAAGCAGAAGCAGGCGATGCTTGCAGCGGTAGCGGTAGCGATAGCGATAGCGATGCGCGATAGCGATAGCGAGCGATAGCGGTAGCGATAGCGATAGCGATAGCGATAGCGATGGCGATAGCGATGGCGATGGCGAAGCGATGCGATGGCGATAGCGAGCGCGCAGCGGTATGATAACGATAGCGATGGCGATGGCGATGGCGATGGCGGTAGCGATGGCGATAAGTAGCGATGGCGGTAGCAACGATGAGCGATGGCGATGGCGGTAACGATAGCGATAAGTAGCGATGGCGATGAGCGATGGCAAAAACAGTTTCAAAATGACGCGGTGTCTAGTTTTAAAAGCGAAAGCGATGAGAACGGTAATTTGAATGTCAAACAGTGAACTGAAATAGAAAGCAATGTTGGAAAAATGCGGTGTTTAGTTTAAAACAAGAAAATGATAGCGATAATATCCGTTGCACGGATGCTCAAAACAAGAAGCGAAAAACAGAGAAACAAAGCGCGGCCTCGAATTTAATTTCATCGGCCGGTGTGCGATGTTTAATTAAAAGGCGACGGTAAAACAAGAAGTATCCGAGGCATGGATGTTTAAATCAATAAACTAAAAAAACAGCGAAACAAAACCGCGGCCTCGAATTCAATTTCATCGGCCTAATTATTCTAAATATCCTAACAATCACACAAGCATTAGATAATTATTACAGACCCAAATAAAAATAACGAAAATAAAGAATAACAAATGAAAGGGAACTAAAGCGGATGACGATGTCATCTCGTCCTATTGGTTTGGAAATCCCGAGGCCGAAGAATGGAAGGAATGTGAATGCGGGTCTTCATTTGACGATGATCACAATGATGAGTCTCATAACGAGACTCTTCGTTGCTCCCAATGTATTTCATATATATAAAAATGGATTAGTAGACCTTACATGAGAATATATATATATATATATATATATATATATATAAGAAGAATATAAATAAATGATTCATGAAAAGTGATATGTCGTTACGAAGGCATTATACACTTAGGCAAGTAAAGACAAATATATAGTCAATTCAAGAAGAGTATGGAAGCCTAGAAATGCACATATGATCATTTTTATACAATTCCTTAAATGTGGAGTCAATCAAGTCAAAAATATGCAACAACATTCATTCTACACAACCAGGTATAATGACACTTTAAATTAGGCATGGCATGATTAACATGATTTAGGCAATCAAATCTCATATCTTGCCTACAGCTAATCAAAACAAAGAATAGTCTAGAATGGTTTTACATCACACTTGCACAAAGGCATCATGCCCAGAATTAAAGCTATCCCTAACACATACTCATTCCATATGTTTACAAGTAGACATGATTCACGAAGGCCAATTTACGAACCAAAGAAAACTACATATACTTTTAATAGGCAGCTTAGACATGTCTAGGTGCATCTTATTCAAGAACATGGGCATTTTTTTTTCTATATCAAGAACCTAGTCGGAAATATTTCTATTTTTTTTCCTAGGCGGTTTCTATACCTAATCTCATCTTATACATGCTCACATGAAACAGATTGTAAACTACAGTAGTAATTACAAATATAGCTTCAAAGACATGTGTTTGATCAGATTTTGGCACGTTAAAGTAGCCGAAGAAAGAATATATGCTAACACAACCGGTTCTAAATTTAAACAAGAATAAAAGAGGCAAGGAAGACTAATGTATAAATTATGTATACATACATAATAAATTACGTTGGACTAATCTTAATCTTAAAGGAACATGACATTCATAAACTTAAACCAAACGCACATACTATTATATTAGACATGGATAATATACTCCTTTTAAAATTGCACATATTAATCTAGAATATAGCATGTAAATATCGCCATTTAAATCAATTAAAGTATGCTCATTGTTTGATTTAATAGGCAGCGACCAAACTACAACATACAATAATTTTGAATATCAACAAATCGTTAAGTGTCCTAAGAATATTTAATCACGTCGTAGCTCTTCCAAACACATATTAATCTTACATTATCCGTATTGCACTTAATAATGAACCCAAGATGCCTTACTAAAGCTAATGACAATAATTAGCTAACCAACACATTGAGGTAATATCATCTATCACATATCAACATCAAAAATCAGAAGTCAGAAATATACCAATGACGTATATACAAAACGTCTCATTATCATATCAATTAATCAAGACTACATTATTTAGCAAAATATCATACTAAATCAAGCATAAACAACACAATCAACTAAGCTTTAAGAAATACAGAAGAATTGGAACGAGTCTAACCTTTTCCGGGTCGCGAACCGAGGCGTGTTTTGAATCGTCGAATCCGCTCAGAAATGTTAGAATTCTGATTTGTTGTAGATTTTTTTGAATTCTGATTTTTTCTGGAAATAGGACTCTGTTTTTCTGATTTTCGGATGTTTGACCCGACCCGGAATGACCCGACCCGACCAGGAATGTGACCGACCGGACCAAAATGATGAAAAATAGCTAAAAATCCAGATTCTTCAACACAAAAAAAAAGCAATAATTTCGACCTATATTTCGGAATCTTTAAGTTGAAGAACACATGCAAGAACAAACAAAGATTTCGGATTGCCTCCCTTTTTTTTTTAGTGAAGAACAACACCAACAAAATATAATGCCAAACCTTTAAAGGAGATTTCGGATTTCTTAAATTTCGGACCTAAAAATGACCCGAAAATTCTCAGAATCGACCCCAAAGACCAGATTTTCGGACCCCAAAAAAATGAAGAACAAGGGGGGGTATTTATAGGTACTCACCCCAACGTTCAAACCCCCTCATACCCCCTTAAAACGAATTCGAATTTCAAAATAAAGGGGGAACAAAAATCTGATTTTGGGGCGCGATTTCTTGGGGCATGTGTTCGGCGGTGTCAGGGTAGGGTGGTGGCAGTGGCGAAGTGACGGGGGTAGGGGTGCGGCGACGTAGGGGCAGGGGTGTAGGGTGTGCGGCGACTTGGGGGGGGGGTTGGGTTTTTAGGTTTTCGATTTTTGTTTTGATTTGGGGGTGTTTTGGTTTAAAAGGGGCAAATGGGCTGGTGGGTTCTGGTCGGGTGAGGAGTGGGCTGGTCAGGGAATTGGTTTGGGAAGCGAAAATGGGGATTTAATTGGGGGAGTTTGGGCTTGTGGTGTTGGGTTTAATTGTTTTGGGTTTGGGTATAAGGGAATTTAATTGGGAGTTTTGGGCTTGGATGAAAAATGGGTTTTAATTTAGGTTGGGTAGAAATTGTATTGGGTTAGGAAATAAAATGGGTTAGAAAAAATAAAAAATGGGTTATGGATTAAAAATATAAAAGGGGCTTAATATTAAAATATATTATATATATATATATATATATTTTGTAAAAGATGTGAATTATTTAAAATAACATAACGACGTGATAATAATAAAAATATAATATTTGCGAAATGCTTAATGCTTAATAAAAAGGGAAATGCAATGCAATTTATGAGAATAAAATAATATAAAATTTCGGATAACTTATGATTTTTATAAAAATGCAAATGATATAAAATATGCGAATAATAATAATAATATGAAGATACACACATATATGCCTATATTTTAAAATTATTTTAAAAGTGTCAAAAATATTAAAAATTACGAATAAAATCATAAAAGATGGGACAAAATTGGGTGTCAACAATTAGAATAAGAAAAGGTAGAATTATTTTCCTATATTGTTCATATTTAGGAATTGTATATTTGTATATATGAGATACAATAGTAAGGGAGAACTTTATCCAATCACCAGCACTACCTTTTACCCGAGTCAAGCCATGCCATCTACATTTGCGGCCCTTGCTCCTTCCTTGTGGAATGCACGTCTGAGTCATCCACGGTCGTCTATTATGTCTTATTTACATAAAAATAATTTTATTTCTTGTAAGGATACACCAAGTACTCCACCTTGTCATTCTTGTCCATTAGGGAAACATGTTAGATTATCATTTGTAGCTTCTTCTTCTCGTACTTTGATGCCTTTTGATATTATTCACAATGATTTATGGACATCTCCCATTTTAAGTTATGTGGGCCTTCGTTATTTTGTCTTATTTTTGGATGATTATTCTATTTTTTTTTGTGGATGTTTCCCTTATCCAAAAAGTCTCAAGTGTTTTCCATATTCTTAAAATTTAGAGCATTCATATGTACCCAATTCGAACGGAAAATAAAAATATTCAATGTGATAATGGCAAGGAATATGATAATGGGTTGTTTCGGGAATTTTGTGATCCTAATGGCATAGTTTTTCATTTCTCTTCTCCTCATACGTCCTCACAAAATGGGAAAGCTGAACGGAAAATTCGCACAATCAATAATATTGTCCGAACTTTATTGACCCATGCTTCTGTACTCCGTCTTTTTGGCATCATGCTCTACAAATGGCTACTCACCTCTTTAACATACTTCCTACCAAAGGTTTAGCATATGATTCTCCCCTTAAAATTCTCTATAATAAAAATCCTTCATATTCTCATCTTAGGGTCTTTGGGTGTTTATGCTATCCACTCTTTCCGTCAACTACAATAAACAAACTTCAAGCCCGTTCTACCGCTTGTGTGTTTTTGGGTTATCCATAAAATCATCGTGGTTACAAGTGTTTTGATTTATCGTTTAATAAAATCATAATCAGTCGTCATGTTCTTTTTGATGAAACCCAATTTCGGTTTGCCAAAGTGTGTAGTCCCGTGCCTAGCTCGTATAATTTTCTAAATGACGGGGTCCCACCATATATTATCCATCATCTTTTTTACCAATCTCGTACTACTGACGCGCCAGCAGGCCTACTGCCTGCTGGCCCACACTTCCCGTCCCAGTCCACTTCCGTCTCTAGTCCGTCTTCATCAGGGTTGTCCAGTGGGTTGTCGGCCCAGTATCCCGTCCCAGCCCACTCCCACTCCGTCCGTTCGAGCCATGTTTCTAGTGTTGGGCAGTGTGCCCATCGCCACGCTGGCCACCACATCATCGATCCGAATCTTATCCAAAATCCGCCCATTTCTACCTCGAGTCAAGGGTCGGTTATTTGTAGGCTCTTATACAGATGCTGATTGGGGTGGTTGTCCGGACACCAGACACTCTACGTCTAGTTATTGTATGTTTTTTTGTGATAACTTGGTCTCATGATTTGCAAAACGACAGGCTACCTTATCAACGCTCCAGTGTAGAGGCCGAGTATCGAGGGGTAGCCAATGTGGTTTCTGAATCATGTTGGTTACGCAATCTTCTCTTAGAACTTCACTTTCCCATTCAAAAAGTTATCTTGGTTTATTGTGATAATGTTAGTGTCGTCTATCTTTCTGGGAATCCGGTTCAACATCAGCGCGCTAAACATATCCCTTGATTATTTTCATTGATAATGAGAGGTATATATACAATTGTACACTTCCTAAATGTGGACAATATAGGAAAATAATTCTACCTTTTCCTATTCTAATTCTAATACATTTTCCTAGTACAAGACTAATATCATAATTATAATTATACATGAATTATATTTTGTTGAGTCCAAATCGGACCATGATACACACGATCCTTTAATATATTCCAAGGATTTTCATTTCCATGTAATTTCTTACATGTTCCTTCCTCTCATGACATTCATTTCTCACGAAAAATATGATGGACATCATTGTTACATAGTACGTATCTTTGTAATTAGAGAATGATATTGAATTATAAATTCATTTATTTTTCTTTTTAAAAAATTAAATTAATTAATTAATTTGTTAAAAAGGATCCTAAAATATTTTGTAGGAAAAAATTATAAATGGCATTATAATTGATCATATAATTGTGCTTACATATATACAAGAGTTTTAATTGGTGAGATAAGAGTATTGAGTGAATTTACTCTTTTTTTAATCGACTAGTAATTGGATTAATGTGTTTGGTAAACCTTATCTTTGTCCAAAAATATATAAATATTTGTTAGCTGAAATGTTTGATAAGCAGAGTGTTATGTACCAATTACCATCAAACCTCTCTATAATGACAATATTGGTCTGAAAATTTCATGTTTAAGATGTTAAAAAAAATAACAAAAGCTAGACATAAAAAATAATATTATTTCTGAGAATCGAACCTAGGATATTGTAGATAATTTTAAACACCCTGGACCACTTGAGCTAACTTTTTATATTGATTCAAGGTGTTCAAAAATTAATATATGTATATAAACACAGAAAATATACCCTAAATATACAGTGTAATTTTTTGCCACCTTCACCAATACCTAAATCCGCCCCCGATAGTGAGATGCTATTATGTATGTATAGTAAACTAACATTTGATGTTTAGATCTCATTTAGTTGTTATACATAAAAGCAGAGGCGAATCCAGGATTTCAAGAAAATGGGTGCACCATTGTAAAAAAAAAAAAGACACAAGAGTTTACCTTAAGGAAGTATAGACAATGCTTAACCAATGCACCACTCAATCAGGTTTGACTATGGGTTCCTTCAATTAATATTATATATATTGTAAACATTATACACATAATATACTGAGTTTAGTTGAATGACTCTGGGTTCACCTTACTCATTTATTGTACATAGATTCGCCCCTGCATAAAAGTACACAAACAATTATTTTTCTATACTTTTTATGGTATAAACGAAAATAGTATACTTGTTAATTTTTAAAATCTCAATTGATTTTCATATCTCGTTAACTAAAATTGAAAAGACGAATAAATTCATAACTAGTTGTACCATACCGATAAAGAATTAAAATCTAAGGAACATATGCATTTAAAACTAATTAAGAATTTAAATATTTTATTTTTATATATAATATATTTCTTACAAAATACTATTACATAATATTTGAGTATGACTATTATAGAGTTAATTTTATAAAAAGTGTATCGTTATAATGAATGTCATTGTTGTTATCGGTAAATGTTGTTATAGAAAAGTAAAATATAACATGAAAAGTTGGTTCAGAGAAAATCAGACCGTTGTAGTGAAATGATATTATAATGAATGATAATTATAGAAAAATTTGACTGTATTATAAAGATATGATAAAAATAAATTTAACGTTAAAAAAAATTGCATTTTTTCCTTTGTCCCAAATGATCACTCTTGTACCGTTGTATGTAATCAATTACGTACGACAGCATATGTTTCAACAGAAATAAATTATTAGTCTTTCAGAAATGGGGAAGATAATATTATTCTCATAATGGTCAACTCTCAAATGACATATAATTTATTACTAACAAATTGATGATTTTTTAAAACAATTGTAAAAAAAAAACAGACCCAGTATAATAATTTATGAATACTACTTGGCTATTGGATCACATGGGCCTTGAAAAAGTGGTACGGAACAAGTGCGGTCGTTGCTTAGAGAACAGACTGGAACACTATATAATAATAAGGGTGTCCGGGGCGGGTCCCGGCGGGACAGGGGAGGGTCGGGACTCGGGTTTCAGCGGACCTGGCGGGTCGGGATAGGCGGGACGGTGGGAGGTCCCGTCCCGTCCCACATCCCATCGGAACGGGTCGGGCCGGGACTCAGGTTTTTTTTTTTGCCACTTCATTTAAAAAATAATATATAGTTATATACAAGCACTCCAATAATTGAACAAGATAGTGTAATAAAAATATTTCAAAGTTATTTTTGTGCCTCTTATATTATTTAATAGAAATATGACATAGTAATACAATTTCAAATTTACAACTTTGTGGTGTTGTTCAAAAGTTGCAAATGACATAGTAAAATACTAAAATTGCAATTAAAAAATTACATATTCAACCATACACTTTCGAAATTCCTCACAATGTCTTGAGGATCTTCTGTTGGAATTGAAATTTATTTGTCAAATTTTTCAACGTCGCTTCCTGCTCCCTCGGACAATATTTCGGTGTAGTTGTAGTCTTCTTCTTCGTTGGTCTCCGATTGGCCGCACCTCCTATGCTCCGCACGAATCTAGTCTCTGAAAAGAACTTCAATCTCTAATGTGTCTCCCGCCAATAAATGTCTGTGCTCTCCAATTTGAAATCTTCTCGCAGAAAAGGCGCTTTCAGATGATGTTGATGACGCTTGAATGTTTAACACATCTCGGACCATCTTTGTTAGCGTCGAAAATGTCTTCTCATTCTCTCTCCAGTATTTCAGCAAGTCTTCTTTTCTTTCAGTATTGACAATTAATTCATACGGTACATCACCCTGCAAAACATAAACATCAAATTCGCTAACTTGTGAAGAAGTTGAACCACTACACATTTTATTTCTAAGGCCTTGAATACTAGCAGCAGAAACCACATGTTTTTTATAAGGTTGCAGCGAAGTAGTAGAAGATGGTACAGAAGTCGGTTGATTATTTGTGCTTCGTTGTTGGTAATACGTATATATTTTTTTGAATTCGGTGTGTATGCTAGACATAACTGCTTAGTTGGTGTGTCAGTTGGTTCTTCAGTTAAATCTGTTGGAAGTACTTCTACGCAATCATAAATAGTTTCTACAAGTATTTTACAACCGTCTATTTTAATAGTTGTATTTAATACAACACCAACAATATAAATAGTGAGGATAGAAAAAATGTATTTTTTTAAATTTTTTAAACATTTTTTCAATAGTTGTCTTATAAGTTGATTTTTGCATATATTCATTAAGTAACAAAAATATTAGAGCTATATAAAATAACATATTTGAAATAGTAGGATAATAAATACCGGAAAATTCTTTAGTAGCTTGATAAAATTTCTCTAAAAATCCATTAAGTTCTAAAATTTTATCTCAATCACTATCTACAAGCATATCCCTTGGATTTTTATTATGGACGTTAAATAATAAAGTAATAGATTGTCTATAATCGTAAGCAACAAGTAGTTGCTCATACAGAGAATTTCACCTAGGCGAAACTTCTTCTTGAATTTTTCTATATGATAATCCACGATCATGACATATTTTTTTATATTCTTTGCGTCTTTGTATTTTTTTACCTTTAAAAATAAAGTTTATAGCAAATTGTATTTTATTAAGAATGTTTTCAAAAAGTTTTAGGCCATCCTTTTCATTAAATATGACACGCACATCTTATATGAAAATGATCAGGAAAAGATGGAGCTAATCTAAGTTTTAAAAGTCTTATAGCATAATCATTAGAAGAAGCATTATCTAATGTAAGAGTCATAATTTTGTCATTTATTCCATAGTATTCACAAATTTCATTAATATTAACTGCAATAAAACTACCAGTGTGCCTATCATCTATATATCTGTATACTACAATACGTTTTTACATATACCAATTTTGATCTATCCAATGACATGTTACCGTTAAATAATCATTACCGTCAGTACTACGGCCTATGTCAGAAGTGATAGCCACTTTGCCATTAAAATTATACAATGCATAACGTAAATACTGTTGATATTCACTTGCAAATTTAAAACATCCCTTCTAACAGTTGATCTAGGAAAACCATTAAAAGCAGGATTATATATTTCTCAAATGTAATGAATAAAATCAGGAGGTGAAGGAAATGAAAAAGGCAAACCCTCCACCGCAATTAATTTTGCCATATTTTCCATATCTTTGTTTTTATCATATTTAGGACCAAAAACTCACCCCGTCGTCGGGTTAATTTGACCATGTACTAGGTTGGGGACACTATGTGAACTTTGTCACGACTCAGATGCATTGGCACACCCGATTTTTAGCCAGGTATTGATTCCACTTAGTTGTGTGCTCGCCTTGTACATGTCTCAGTAAACCTTGCGTCCCACCTTGACCTTTTCCGGTTTTAAATTTATAAATATTTTTACAAATTTTACATCTAGCTAGTTGATTCTCTTCGTCCCTATAAAAAAAAATGTCATGTATCTGATTTTAATTTTTGTTTTGTAGGGCCTCGATTCATAATAGGAGCAATAAGAGGAATTACAGTTGGAGTTTCAGGCTGAGACTCAGTCTGAGCCTGAGGTTTATGTGCACTAGTGGGTGTGTCGTCTATATTATCGTCTAAATTAAATTCTGATTCATCTATTTCATCATCTACTAATATATCATTAAAAACATTTTCATCAATATTACTTAAATCAATCAAATCATCAGGACTAGGAATAGAGTCACTAGAAGAAGTACCCTTACCCTTACCCTTATTACCTCTACTAGAAGAAGCACCCTTACCCGTAATCAAACGTTTAACTCCTTCCATTTTAATTATACAAGTAAATAATTAAATAAATAAAATTAAGTGCGATAATTAAAATTAAGTAACAATAATAATTTTAAGAAGGAACGAATGTAACGCCGACGTAACGTCGACGTGTAATCAAGGTTGAAAATTGAAACTTTGCTCGATGGATGATCCTCAAGCTAGTTGCCAACTTCACTCTCAATTTTTTAACTTTGATATAATATTTAATAGTAGGAAGATTTGTAGAGAGATAAATTGAGAGATTAGAGAGATGATAGGAAGATTTGTGAGAAAAATGAAGAGGAAAATAATTTATTTATAGTTGGAAAATAGGGTTAAAGTGTAAATATATTAACGTAGGGGTTAAAAATAAATATTAAGGTGGTAGGGGTTTATGGGGAGTGGGGGGGGATAGCCGTTATAGCCGTTGCACAACAGCCAAAATCAAAATTTGGCAGTTGTTGCAACAGTTATTTTTGCAAGGGGGGAGGGGGACGGGTCGGGGTCAGGACGGGACGGGCCGGGGTCGGGATGGGGAGGTCGGATCGAGATTGGGACGGGCGGGACGAACCTAGGCCCCATCCCGAGTTCGAACCCCGACCCCGATAATTTTTTTTTACTTTGGGGGATCGGGACGGGACAGGTAGCAGGTCGGGATCGGGCTGATCCGGCCCACTGGACAGCCTTATTAATACTCATAAAAATAAATCCATAACGTAGTTCTTCAACGGATGAAACTTTAATTAATTTATTTTCCTCTATGAGTATAGCAGAAATATGAAATTAAAGTGACCTGATATATGAATGCATCAATCAAATGAGATTGGCACGACATAATTTCAAATGTTATTTTTCTCTTATCTATAGCTAGCTGTTGATAAATAATAAATTTATTAAATTCTCCACTACCATGTTGTGATTAGATTAGACTACGGGATGATGTTTACATTTCTGTGGGTTGACATTTCAATTTTAAAATCACAACCAACTCGATAGCAGTTTCATACTTTCAGTTACTTGAGATTATTATTTACTTTTATTATATCGGGATTCAAACGTATTGAACAAGGATGCATTTAAGCTTTGTTTATATATTGGTAAGCGTTAATACATGAGTAATCAGGGAATCATAATTCCTAATAGCACTAACATGAAGATGAAATAAAGATTTATTGAAAGGTGAAGTTTAGGTTTTAATCGTTTGGTTCAAAAACAGGTTATCTTGGGATTATAAACAAAATAAATAATATTACCATCTTTTAGATGGGATAAACAATCCATGAATGCGGTATAAATTTATCTTGGTTCTACTCCCTCCTTCTCATTTTAAATGTAGCTTAGCTTAAAAAAATTGTCCTAATTTCTGATCGAGCTGATCGGTGGATCTTTTCATCATCTATATACCCCTAGAGGTTAGAACATAGACGGTAATCTGTTTAATTAATCATTTTTCAGAGTTGATACCAATTTCTGATCGGGCCGATCGGCCCGATCAGAAATTTGGCATATGACAATTGGTTTACCTTTTAAATCTGTTGACGCATCTAAAATATGTATTCCGTAGATCCCTTTGCCAAATGATTCCATCATAGATTTACCATATCTAAGAAAACCATTACAAGATTTGCTTAAAAAAGATGTAACCTTTGAATGGAAAGAAGAGCAAAAACAAAAGTACGAAAGATTAGATTGAGTGATGAAACTACCTCAGAAGATCCTACAAATTCTTTAAATTCAGCTTCATAGAAGAAGATTCTGAGAACACAAAAATCGTAAAAGAAAATAACCAATTAATAGAAGCTTTGCAAAGTATGAAAAGAGTAAACGCGATAATAAAATAAGTGTCACTTTATGAATTCGAGATAAAAGTTGACAATTATTTTCAACTATACACTTAACATTAAAGTAATAGTCCTTTTTAATATTGTTCAATCCTAAAAAATATCTAATAAATAGGATAGTTTAGTATATATCTTATATATTTTTTAATAGATGTGAAAAGAGCTAAAACGACAATTAAAGTGAGACGAAGGAATATCTTCAACCAAATACATGATAGATTTAAATTCAAATTTTATATCGGGGTAACTCACTTTAACTTTCCAACCAAATGACTTTAAATTTAGGATAGATCTAGCATATTATATAACCATTAAAATTTCAATAAATATTAAACTAATTAAATCCATAAATTGTAATCTTATAGGTTAAACTCATCCCGTTTAAATCTTGGATCCACCAATATTTAAATCAAATATATCAACAATATAAATATTCTACCTTGTCATATGCAGCCTACATAGCATCCCAATTTTTGTTCAACTAAAAAGAAGTTTTTAATTGAAGTACCAGTTGGTAGCAGAGAAGCCTCAAAGATGAAATCACCGTTATGATTGGATTTGGGAGCAACTACCTTATTTTTAGTTAATGTTATGATGAATTAAAAAAGAGAAGCATTGACTCCCAAAACAAGTATTCAAATGGGCACTTAATAATTTGTCGAATGTGTACTTATTTTGCAGTGTTAAAACATATGAAATTATTCGTTTGCATGTGATTTTAGATCCCTTGATCATTTATATATAAAGTCAAAGCCCTTTGAAGGTCAACTCAACATTTTAATATTTTTACATATACTCTAAAATTGCGAAAGCACATGGAGAATAATTGGATTTTCTTGAAGGTACAATGTGACCAATCCGTAGGGTACGTACTGGTTTTGACTTTTGACATACACTTAATATAATTATATTATTATAAATACTATATATAGTATAATACTGATAATATTCCCTTCATTTAATAAGCTGATAATATTCCCTTCATTTCATAAGCTATCCTACTGTAACTATAAGCTTTTATTATTCATCCAATTAAGCACTCAACCCCATGACTCCAATATTATTCTTCTATTATCAAATGCCAACCTTGTATGATTAATTGTTCAATTTTTTCCAAGTATTTAGTGCAATGTTTTCTTATATATTAAATAAGTTAATTTTAAAGTGAGAGTTCTCGTATCAAGTTGTGAGGGGTACAGCTCTTAGAATGTGCATTTGTCATTATAAATTCATCTAGATCAAGTCATCTTTTATTTTAAATAACAAATACTGAATCAATTGCAAGAGCCTTTACTATGAAGAAATATTCTTATACGTATCATATAAGCTAGTCGGTCTGCCATTTGCTTATCGAATATTATCTATTAGGGATCATCTATAGACGTACCATATACTGACATAGAATATACTATTTTGTTATTTTCTCTTTTTGACCAAGGCTTTTATTAAATGCTCTTTCCTCTATATTTTTCTTTCAGTATATACGAGAAGTAATTAATAACTACTACAAGAATTTAAAACTTGAGAAATTGAATTCCAGCAATATCTATAAATATTTGAGTATGAACCCATTTGTTATTGTTTATTAATTTGAGGTTATTATAGAAATGTCTCATAAACTACATCTTAATCTGCCTCTGGAAAAAAAATACCCCATATATACGAGGATAAGTATGTTTATTTTATATTTACTATTTGTAGATGCGTAAGTTATAGTTTAGATAATAAAAAAACATTTTCTTTTCTTTCTAAGAAGGTATGCCAATATGCCACATTTCATTATACTATGATATGTTAAGGTAATTTAGAGCGTATTTCAAGCTTTTCTCAATTTGTTCTTTTTTCGCTTCTAATTGAAGAAAATAACAAACGAGTGTTCTCTGCGGGGAAAGCAACAATAACTTCAGGTGACACTACTCAAGAGTAGAGATGGCAGTGGATCCTGGACCCGGTCCGGATCCGGTAGATTCAGATCCGTTTTATAGGATATGGATTTTCAAAATTTGGACCCGACGGACCCGGATCCGTTTCTGCCGGATCGGATCTGGATCTAGATCTTGTATTTGAGATCCGTATCCGGTCCAGATCCGACCCGTGGATTCATTTTTTATTAAATATATTCATAACCTAGAATGTAATTTTATAAGTATTTTCTTAAAATTGCTAAGCACATCCTTGCAAGTTTAATTCTCAAAACAAGTTTAATTTATCCCCGCGTTAACTCAAAAACCAAAAAATAAAGAGGTAACTTCGATAATAAAATCAATGTTATGTTAGTGAATTACTAACATCTCGATAGACAAGTAGTTAAAATTATATTCACTTCATTTGTGAAGATTCCAAGCACATGCAAGTTCTGCATTGTGAAAATACTAGTCAACATTTTCCACAACTATTGTCATTGTCCAACATTTTCCACAACTATTGTCATTGTCCAACATTTTCAATTAATAGCTCACAATCAAAATGAGACAACGAACAAAATATCTCATATGAACATTTCAAAATTGAAACACAGTAAACTGTTAGCTAAGTAAAAATCGTTTGTCAATTAAAAAAAATATTCTTAGCAAGGCAAATTTTTTTACATGTGGATCCGGATTTGGATCTAATTTTTATGGACCCGATGGATCTGAATTCGGATATGGATCTAGGTATGAAAAATGTATCTGGATCTAATAAGAACCGGTCCAGATCCGATCCGTTGCCATCCCTACTTAAGAGAGGGTAATAAATTGGTCAGCAAAGGTTGGTTTCAAATTCACATGCCTAAACAGTATGTATACACAGCGAGAATTAATTATTGGGGACAGACAGACCGGTAACCGGGACGGGAGTGGGGGACGGCCCTACGCGCAGGCAACAGCAGCACCGGCTCTACGAAGTCAGAATCGAATCTTTCTGTTGGCTTTCCCCACACTTAAGGGGTTGGTTCCAACACAAACTTGGTAGTGTTTTCTTGTGGGGCATGGGGGAGTGTTAAATATCCATAGGATATACACGATATATACGTGTATATCCTATGTATATTGGGCCTCGGTTTGACCGTGTATATGGTCTAGATTTTAGGTAATATTTTAGTCTCCTAGTTTATGTAATGTTGTGGTGTAATTAGTATTGTACACTTACCATAATATTTGTATTACCATAATTGTATAGTTAGTGTCCAAGTAGAATAATGTTTTAGGAGTAGAATAGGAATAAGATTCTCCTATTATGGAAATATGTAAATTGTATATATACTCTTTTAATTACTAAAAATAATCAAGATATTATTTCTTTCATGGTATCAGAAGTCTAGGTCTTAAAATCCTCTCCAAATTCCTTGCAAATTCGCCCGTCCTAAGCCTCGAAAACCGAGCCCTTCTTCTCGGGTTTTGTGCCGACGGTTCATCCTTTCTCCCAATTTTTTCTTCCAAATCCCTCAATCACATATTGTTCTATCAGTATGTCTACATCAAGCAACACATTTCATCATGCCCTTACAGTTTCTAACATTAAGAATAACATTTCTCTTGTTCTTGAAATAGAAAACGTCCAATATGCGACGTAGGCGGAACTGTTCAAAATTCATGCACGCTCGCATCAAGTCATCCATCACATAATCCTCGCGGCTCCTGAGGATACGGAGGTGCCACAACGCGAGGATGATCCTAAGTTGTGGAGGACTCTTGATGCCACTGTCCTTCAGTGGATATATTCCACGATTTCTACCGACCTTTTGTAAACAATTATTGAGCTTGACGCTATGGCGTAGGCAACTTGGGATAGACTACGTGATATATTCTAGGATAATCAAAATTCTAGAGCTGTTACTCTTGAGCAGGAATTCTCTGTCAATATGGAAGATTTCTCTAACGTTTCGGCTTATTGCAAAATATTGAAAGAATTGGCAGACCAACTCCGCAACGTTGGCGCGCCGGTTTCGAATGATCGTTTGGTCCTCAAAATGGTTTCGGGCCTCTTCGAGGCCTATAGTGGTGTTGGAACGCTTCTTCGTCAAAGCAATCCTCTTCCGTAATTTTATCAGGCTCGTTCTATGCTTACCCTCGAAGAAGCAGGCATGGCTAAAAATGTGGCTACAGGTGCTAGTCCCGTAGTCATGATGACCGAGTCCTCTTTTCATCCTACCGGTTCCAACAACTCGGGCCAAAACCGCAACAACGGTGGCGGCAAAAAGGGACAAAATAATAAAAATAATGGCAAGAATCACGGCGGCAACAATGGCAGCAGTTGGAACAGTGGTGGCGGCGGTGGTGGCCCTCAGGGCGATCAGCAGCAACATCAATTTTGGGCCCCATAGTGGGCCCCTATGTAGTGGCAGTGAGCCACACAATAGCAGCCCATCGTTTCATCATCAATGGCAGTGGGCTGGCCAGCCTCAGTCACGGCCTAACATGCAATAGACCAATTTCAGTCATCCTTCTGGGCCGAGGCAGCAAGCAGGGGTGCTTGGGCCTCGGCCCCCGTAGGCCCATCACACAGTGGCCCCCACTTCTACCGACATCGAAGTCGCAATGCACACACTTAGATTAAATCCTCCGGACCCAAATTGGTATATGGACACCGGAGCCACTACCCACATGACATCCGACCAATGTACTCTCTCATCTTATTCCAATTTGAGCAACCCCCGGGGTATAATTGTTGGTAATGATAATTCTATTCCGATTCGAGGTTATAGTCATAAAGTTTTGCTCCCACCCCATCCACCACTTATCTTGAAAAATACCCTACATGCCCCCAAATTTATTAAAAACTTAGTGTTTGTCCATAAATTCACCACTGACAATTCTGTGTCCATTGAATTTGATCCGTTTGGTTTCTCTGTGAAGGATTTCAAGACGGGGAGTCCTCTCATGAGGTGTGATAGTAGGGGAGATCTTTATCCTATCACACCATGTTCCGGTCTATCGAGTCAAGCCTTGCCGTCAGCGTTTGCAGCCCTTGCTCTTTCCTTGTGGCATGCTCGTCTTGGTCATCCGGGGTCATCTGTTTTGTCTTCCTTAGATAAAAATAATTTTATTTCATGTAAGGGTACGCGTAGTACTCCGAATTGTCATTCTTGTTCTTTAGGAAAAATTGTTAGGTTGCCGTTTGTAGACTCTAATTCTCATACTCTCATGCCATTTGATATTATTCATAGCGACTTATGGACGTCTCATGTTCTTAGTTCTTTGGATCATCGGTATTAGGTTCTCTTTTGGATGATTATTCTAAATTTTTATGGACTTTTCCAATAGCGAAAAAATCTCAAGTTTTTTTCATCTTCTTAAAATTTAGAGCTTTCATTAGAACCCAATTCGAACGTGAAATAAAAAATATTCAATGTGATAATGGCAGAGAATATGACAACATGGTGTTTCGGGAATTTTTTGCAACTAATGGGATCAGTTTTCATTTTTCTTGCCCTCATACGTCTTCGCAGAATGGGAAAGCCGAACGCAAAATTCGTACCATTAATAACATTGTCCGAAATTTATTGATTCATGCTTCCCTACCCCTTTCGTTTTGGCATCATGCTCTCCAAATGGCTACATATCCCCTTAACATTCTTGCTTCCAAAGGTTTGATAATTTCTTCCCCCTACAAATTTTATATAATAAGACTCCTTCGTATTCCCTTCTTAGGGTCTTTGGGTGCTTGTGTTATCCGTTATTTTCGTCCACCACAATTAACAAACTTCAAGCTCGGTCTACTCCATGTGTGTTTTTGGATTTTCCGTCTAATCATCGTGGTTACAAATGTTTTAATTTATCCTCTAATAATATCATCATTAATCGCCATGTCATTTTTTATGAATCCCAATTTCCGTTTGCTAAGGTTAGTAATCTCGGGCCTAGTTCGTATAGTTTTTTGGATGATGGAATATCCTCGTATATTATTCACCATTTTTCGGACATATCCCGCACCCCAAATCCTCTAACGGACCCACTGCCCGATGGTCCCACTTGTCCGTCGCAGCCACTGTCCCCAGTCTTGTCACTGGGCCAATTTTAGCAATTGGGCCAGTCCATCCCAACACTGGAACTGGTCCAATCCCTGCATCCTCGATTTACCGCTCGCGGTGTTGGGCCAAGACGCCATCGCACGCCGGCGATGCATTCGCGTCCAAAAAATTTTCAAAATCCGCCCAATTCTTCCCCAAGTCATCGACCGGCCACTCGTAGTCAACGGGGTATTTTTAAACCAAAAATGCATTTTAATTTAAATTCTAATGTTCTTAAATCACCCTTACCCCGTAATCCCGTGTCTGCATTAAATGACCCGAATTGGAAAATTGTTATGACCGATGAATATAAAGCTCTTATTGAAAATAAGATGTGGGAGTTGGTGCCCCGTCCATCTGGTTTGAATATTATTAGGTCTATGTGGATTTTTGCTCATAAGGACAATTCAGACGGTTCGTTTGCACAGCATAAGGCTCGGCTTGTGGGTGATAGTAAGACTCAGCAGGTTGGTGTGGATTGTGGGGAAACGTTTAGTCCGGTGGTCAAGCCGGCTACTATTCGCACTGTACTCAGCTTGGATCTTTCGAAAGCATGGCCCATCCATCAGTTAGATGTAAAGAATGCTTTCTTACATGGTGATCTCAAGGAAACAGTGTATTATGCATCAGCCCTTGGGGTTTAGGGACCCCAAATATCCTAATCATGTATTTTTTTTGAAGAAGTCCTTATATGGGCTTAAGCAGTCTCCACGAGCCTGGTATAAGAGGTTTGTCGACTATGTTTCGACTATTGGGCTCATTCACAGCAGGTTGGATAATTCCTTGTTCATATATCGACGTAGTTCGTCCTTGGCTTATATACTATTATATGTGGATGATATTATCTTGATTGCCTCTTCCGATGCCTTACACCAGTCTATCATGACAATGCTCAGTTCTGAGTTTGCTATGAAAGACTTGGGGCTCTTGAATTATTTTTTGGGGATTGTTGTCACTCGTCATGCAAGTGGATTGTTCTTGTCACAGAGGAAGTATGCAGCTGAGATCATTGAGAGGGCTGTGATGTCATCATGTAAGTCCACTTCCACTCCAGTTGATACTAAACTCAAATTGGGTGTTGTGGCCGGCGTACCATACGATGACCCGACCCGCTATCGCAGTCTTGCAGGGGCCCTTCAGTATCTCACATTCACGAGACCAGATATTACGTATGTCGTACAGCAGGTGTATTTGTTTATGCATGATCCCAGGGCTGAGCACATGAATGCTCTCAAACGCATCATTCGGTATATTCAGGGTACACTTGACTATGGCTTGCATTTATATCCTTCATCGACGTCCACACTTGTCTCGTATACAGATGTTGACTGGGTGGTTGTCCGGACACCAGACGGTCTACGTCTGGCTATTGTATGTTTCTTGGCAATAACTTGGTCTCATGGCCTGCGAAACGTCAGTCGACTTTGTCCCAATCCAGTGCCGAGGCCGAGTATCGAGGGGTAGCTAATTTGGTCTCGGAATCATGTTGGTTACGTAATTTGTTGTTAGAGCTTGATTGTCTTATTCATAAAGCGACCTTGGTTTATTGTGATAATATTAGTGTCATCTACTTTTCTGGTAATCCGGTTCAGCACCAACGCACTAAACATATCGAGATAGACATTCACTTTATTCGCGAAAAGGTTGTTCGTGGTCAAGTACGCGTCTGTCATGTCCCGTCTATGTATCAAATTGACGACATCTTTACAAAGGGTCTTCCCTCGGTCCTTTTTGAAGATTTTAGGGACAGTCTCAGCGTTCGAAGACTGCCCGCTATGACTGCGGGGGTGTGTTAAATATCCATAGGATATACACGTGTATATCCTATGTTTATTGGGCCTCCGTTTTGTATATTTGACTGTGTATATGGTCTAGATTTTAGGTAGTATTTTAGTATCCGAGTTTAGGTAATGTTGTGGTGTAATTAGTATTGTACACATTTGTATTACCATAATTGTATAGTTAGTGTCCAAGTAGAATAAGGTTTTAGGGGTAGAATAGGAATAAGATTCTCCTATTATGAAAATATGTAAATTGTATATATACTCTTTCAATTAATGAAAATAATCAAGGGATTATTGGAGGGGGTTTCAAGGGTGAGGAGGAGGATAGAGTCAAATTCAGAATTTGAAGTTTATGAATTTCTCTAGGATTTCAACTTATTACTTCCTCCGTCTCAATTTAAGTATTTTTTTTATTGGTCTGTCCTAAAAAAGGTGTCTCTTTCTATATTTAGTAAGTTTAATTTTTCAATTCCAAGGTAAGTTTAAGAACATAAGATTTAAAAGACCTCACATCTTTAATTTAATACCACAAGATTCAAAAATCTCTCTTTATTTTTTAAAGAGAAAATAGTCAAATGAACCCCCAACATTTCAACGAAATTCCAAATGTTGGTGTAACTTTTTAAGGGGTAACAATTCTGTTTTTAATTAATCCGAGGGTAATAGGACTCTCGCAAAAATATTGTGTGTAGTTAGAATTTCAGTCAAACGTTAGGAGCTCATTTGGCTTTTTTTTTAAACTATGTGTGAAGTTAAATGAAGACACTTAAATTAAGATGAAGAGAGTATAGAATAATAATTAGTTCACATTCAAATATTTAATAAATTTCTTAATATGTATATAGTCCGACAAAACCTATAGAATTCATGTGAACCCATCGGTTACCAACTGGATTCGCCTGGTGGAGGGAAGCGGTGCGGATCTATAGTGTAGAGTTCAGAGTTTTGAATTTACCATTTTTGGCTTAATTATATACCTAAAAATGTTGAAAGGTATTGAGTATAAAGATATTCAATTTTAAATTAATATTATAAAAGAATTAATGTAAATTTTTTAAATTTATTAAATTTAAATTATGAATTTGATTGTGATCGTGTTTTGAATTGATAACATATATATGGACATGCTTGGTATGACCTTAATGATAGCTAGGTGAAGGTGTTAGTAAAGTGAGCTTGATGGCAAAGTCACATGTATTTCTATTGGGGATCATGACTCATCATATATCTTCTGGAATTGAGGACGTTTGTTGACAAATTAAATTGATGTATCCGTAAATATATGGTATTGGTATGACTACGCCTTTTTGACTTACAAAAGTATTTTTTTATTCTACTTACATGCACATGACACATCGTGGTGGAAATTTTACTTTAACTTGCATGCTCGATACAGAAATTGATTAGATTTCAAGTTTCTAAGAAAACTTTAATGTTTCTTGTAATGATTAAGGTAAATAATAGATCTTGAGCCTAACTTAATAATATTCCCCGCACGTCCAGATTTTGTTATCTGGAGCGTGGATATTATAATTTCGGAGCCCAACATCGGTGAACAAAGAATTGAAATGAGTTTGGTTCTGATACCATTTAAAGAATGAATCTTGAGCCTAACTCAACCCCAAAAACTAGCTTATAGGGTGAAGATTGTCCAAGTTCATATAAGGAGTCCATGTTTCCATTACATATCTGATGTGAGATTTTTAACAATTAATGTTTGAAGATTTAAAGCGGTAATTTAAAAAATGTTGGGTTTAAATGATAGATTGAATGGGAAATGGAGGGAGTTCCCTCTTGTTTTATAAAATAAGCATTTGTCCCTCATCGGTAGTGGAAAGAAAAGTTCTTCTACTTATAAGTAGAAGTACTCCTTGTTGCTAAAGGGTTAAGAAGAGGGTCTCCCCTCGCGCCGTCGTCGTCGCTCGGCTCGGCTCGGCTTTGGCTTCGGCTTCGGATGATCTGATTGATTGATAATTTTTTTGGACCAAATTTTCTTTAATTTTTAATTATTTAATTAAATTAATTAACTTATCCAATCCTACCCGTTAGTGACCCGGATCCGCGTGTTTGACCCGCGACCCAGTTTCTTTCCCATATTTAAATTTCCCATCAGTTTTTAGTGGTTGTTCAGAAGGATTGCAAACCTTCAGAAACAGTACTTCCATGGCTATAAATTCATTTGATTCCTCATAATTTTACTCACTAATTTTCTGAACTTCTTCTTCTTCTGCACAAATAAATTCCAGTGTTGTGATTTACTGTTGTTGAGTGGTTTGCAGACACCGTTGTTCTAGGTACCGATACACCGGTGAGTAAGATCGTTCTATCCTAGGAGGATATATTCCATTAACCTCGGGTACTTGATGGGAATAATTTCCTTAAGGACACACTGTGCATTCAGTGGGCTCGATTTTTTCATTCTTAAATATTTTTCAGAATCTGTTCTTATTTTCCAGAATCTGTCCAGGTTTTTTATTTTCTGGTTTCAGAAATTAATTTTACTGCTTCATCGGTTTTGCAATACAGTATAGCAACAATCTTAAGGAAATTATCTATAATATTATAATCTGTATTCTGTTTAAGGAGATTAAAACTTGTGTAGTTTCTACTCCATATGAATATTTGTATTCTGACTCGAAGATAGAAAAACTTCGTTGGAATACCAAAGTTCATAATTATACTGCGATTTGAGGAAATAAAATCTTCATCGTTTAAGTTTGTGATCTAATTGCTATTCTGGTTTTATTAACTAAAACAGTTTGTCGATTTGACAATAATGATGGCAATTGAGACTGGAACTCCCTCTGCGGCTGGATCTTCCTCTCCGAATATTGCACCAGCGGTTACTCCTACAACCCGTACCGATGTGCCACCGGCTGAAAAACCTGCGAAGTTCACCGGTGCCAACTTTAAAGGATGGCAACAAATAATGTTCTTTTGGCTTACCACCCTTGGTATGCAAAAGTTCACCAGTGAGGACCCTCCCGTGCCTGCCGCCGACATGCCTGACAACCAAAAGTTCATGGTTACTGAGGCTTGGAAACATGCTGATTTTTTATGCAAAGGCTACATTTTGAGTGCCTTAGAAGATGACTTGTACAACGTCTACAGTGCAGTAGAGACCTCCAAGGAACTATGGAGTGCACTTGAAAAGAAGTACAAAACCGAAGATGCTTGCTTGAAGAAGTTTGTGGTTGCCAAATTCCTAGACTACAAAATGGTGGATGGAAAAACCGTTGGAACCCAAGTTCAAGAGCTTCAACTTATCTTCCATGACCTTATTGCTGAAGGTATGGTAGTGAATGAAGCATTCCAAGTGGCTGCAATGATTGAGAAGTTGCCGCCCTCATGGAAAGATTTCAAGAATTATCTTAAGCACAAGCGCAAGGAAATGAAGTTGGAAGATCTTGTGATTCGTCTCAAGATTGAGGAAGATAACAAAATAGCCGAGAAGAAGTCGCGGGGGAATTCAACGATTATGGGAGCAAATATTGTTGAAGAGGTTGCCCTAAAAAGTAAGAAAAGAAAGAAGTTCACTGGACAAAAAAGGAGCAAGCCAAGAAAAAGTTCAAGGGCAACTGCTTTAATTGTGGGAAAGCTGGCCACAAAGCCCCAGATTGTCGTCTCCCGAAAAAGAACAAGGGAAAAGGACAAGCCAATATGGTGGAAAAGAATGATGACATGGATGATCTGTGTGCAATGCTATCAGAGTCCAATTTGGTTGGAAACCCGAAGGAGTGATGACTTGATTCTGGTGCCACTCGACATGTTTGCGCTGTAAAAGAAGCATTTGCAACCTACGCTCCCGCTGGACCCGAAGAGGTACTGTTTATGGAAAATACTGCAACAGCCAAGGTTGAAGGATATGGGAAGATACTTCTGAAAATGACTTCCGGCAAGGTGCTGACTCTCAACATTTTTTCAATCTTTTCGACTTTGGTTTC
>CM056490.1:50460556-50720128 GCA_029783415.1 Anisodus acutangulus
CAAATCGTCTTACCCTGTGAATAATCATGCCTCTTCCTGATCCAAACTCGTGGATGTATTTTTGTCCCCGAGTGTGGATTCGAGAAAGATGAGAATGACAACCCTCTCTTTTCCCAAAGATACGAACTTTCTATCTCGACCAGTAGGGGTTGCAAGCTACCTTAGGCCTCTGATTTCAGAGTCCGATGAGGAGAAAATGAAGAATGTCTCATGAAAATGCCTCTTCAACAAAGGCATGCACGCATCTGATCGGGTATCTTCGCCGAACCTTTTCTTACTTGCATTTATACTTGTCTTTTTCTTTTAACTCTAACTCGAGTCCGACACATATTTTTGTAGTCATCCATTTTGGTCGGGGAAGGCTTCCTCCGATGCCTCAATGAAAATGAAGATCTTAAGGTCCAAAAGGATGCCCAAGATAGAAAGATTCAACATCTCAAAAAAGTCCTTCAGCAAAAAGATGTTCAACTACAATGGGCCGGTGACTTATTCGCTGTTAAGGTTGAATTGGACCGGTTTAAGGGTTACTACCTCCGGGCCATGAATGATCTCGAAGTCATCCAAGAGGAAAATAAATCCTTGGACAAAGAGAATGATAACCTCTACGATGATGTCCATGCCCTCACCCGAGAACTCGAAGAGCAAGAAGAGGTATGTCACTATCAAACACAGAAGGAAGAGTTCCTTAATGCCGAGATCGACCGCCTCATCACCGAGCTTACCATACTTAATGCGGAGAGAGCCGCTGAGTAGGCTGTTATGAATTAGAATTTTGAACGAGACTTGGAAATGTCCCAAGACCAAGTCCGCCAGCAGACTCAGACCATCGAAGAGTTGAGAGCCGAGCTCGAAGCTGCTTCCCAAAGGAACGCTGAGATTTTAGCCCAGCTGAACCAAGCCTTGGCTAAACGGGATAAAGCTCTTGTCGATGCTGAGGTAGAAGTGGCCCAGACAGTGCTGAAAATCGCACATAACTTATAATATACTAAGGTTCACCTTGGAACAAGCTCGTGAGGGGATCCCAGACTTGGATGCAAAAATTATTGAAGCTAAGGCTCTAGAGGTCGAAGCCTTCTGTCGGTTGAATAGTGATAGCACCGAGGAAGATCCCGAAGACTCCAAGCCTGAATCTGGCTGATCTGCTGGCTTTCCTGCCTTTGTATTTTTTGTGCTTCATTTTTCCTTGTGTATATTTTTGTTTTGGCCGTTTTTCGGCCTTCCTTATGAATACATATATTAGACTTCCTTTTTCCTTATTGGAATTTTCCTATCTCTTTGCATCCGTTATTGTTTTCATTATTTTTAATAACCTAGCAAAACATACTTAGCCTAACTCGAGCTAATTTTCCTTCGACTTCAAAGTTTTAATTAAAACAAACCATTACTTAGTTGGCCCTGATCTGGGTAAAAGTTCTTCCGATCTTAAAAATGACTTAATCAACTTTGAATACAAACCTTCACTTTAGTTTTTTCATACCGGGAAAAAATCCTTTCGGTTTTGGGTCATTTTATGACTAAGTGTAAGGACCTTACTTTTATGCTTATGAATAAAACATCTCCTATTCATTTCGGGCATGAATGTTGGAATTCTATTTATTTACAACACTTTAGATAATTCAATTGGCTTTCAAATAGGTTAGATTCTTTTATCTGATACCTTAGAAGCATAATTCAAATCATTACTTTATTTTGTTCCGGATGCTTTTATTGACGATAATCCCCAGTTCAGGACTTATTAACTTCAGCTTGTAAGCTTAATGCCTTTGCCAACTGTCCGGAGAAATACCTGTAAAGAAGAAACACGAAGGTAAACTTTTGAGGCAAACTTTGAACAAAGTGTAATTTTATTTATACTTTGCTTCAGACGAATCAACTGGGCAAGATTCATTCGATCCTTTTGCCTTTACATGACTTTCTTGTAATCATTAACACTACTCGGGAAAAATTCATTTGATCTCTAACCCTTACAAAAATGTTGAACTAAAAAGTTCAAAAAACTTTGAATCATTCACTTGATCGATCAGATCCGGGCATCTGAGGGTATGCCACCCCCTAGTGTTTGTGTTTGAAGTATGATAACCCAAACACTACTTTAGCCTTCAACTGCCGGATAGTCCCCAGTGCTTTTGTCCGATTCTCATCCATTTAGTAACACACTTTACATTTTTGCCTCATTAAAAACCTTACCGGAAAAAACCCTTTAGGGATAAAATTCGTGCTAAGGGAAAAATAGTGCAACATGTATTTTCAGACCTAATTCTAATTCTCCGGCTACTGGCTTATGACTCCAACTTTTTCCCTGTAAATGTTAGTAATTCTGAAATAAATAAAGTTCAAATAATTAACCGAACACATACCTTAGCAATAATACAGCTTCAAGTGACCGATGTTCCAATTGTTCGAGAACTTTTTTCCATCTTCAGCTTCTAATTGGTACGAGCCTTTACCGGTTATTTCCGACACTTTGTAGGGTCCCTTCCAGTTTGGGCCCAACTTCCCTTCATTTGAGTTTTTGGTGTTGAGAGTTACTTTTCGTAAAACCAGGTCTCCTACTTGAAAGTGCCTAAGATTAGTCCGCCGGTTGTAGTATCTTCCCATCCTTTGCTTCTAATCCACTAGCCTTAGCAATGCTATCTCGCGATGTTAATCCATTAAGTCAATATTGATGTCTTTGTCTTCGTTATTTGACTTTTCAGTTGAAAGATTGAACCTTAGACTCGGTTCCCCAACTTCTACTAAAATTAGTGCTTCTACACCATAAACCAAAGAGAACGGTGTCTCTGCCGTGCTAGATTTCAGCATTATTCTGTACGCCCACAATACCTCCGATAAAATTTCTCTCCACTTGCCTTTTGACTCCTTTAGTATTTTCCTCAAGTTCTGAATGATTGTTTTATTTATTGACTCCGCTTGTCCATTTTCATTCAGGTGATATAGACTTGAAATTATTCTCTTAATTTTCAACCCTTCGAGAAAATTTGTTACATTCTTCCAAATAAACTGACGATCGTTGTCGCAAGTAATCTCTGTTGGTATGCCAAACCGGCAAATGATGTGATCCCAAATGAGATCAATGACTTCCTTTTCTCTGACCATCTTGAAAGCCTTTGCTTTAACCCACTTATAAAAATAGTCAGTCATAAACAAAATAAAGCGTACCTTTTCGAGTGCTCATTGGAGTGGTCCCACAATATCCCCCATTTCATGAACGGCCACGGAGACAAAACCGGATGCATTAAATCTGTTGGTTGGTGAATCATTAGTGTGTGCCTTTGGCATTCATCACACTTTCGAATAATTCTTGGTGTCTTCCTCCATATGATACCAATAGTACCCGACCCTGATAAGTTTTCGAACCAACAATTCTGCTCCTGAATGATTTCCACAAGTCCCTTCGTGAACCTCGCGCATAACATAATTTGTTTCTCCAAGTCCTAAGAACCTTGCTAAAGGACCATAAAAGGGCCTTCGGTACAATTGGCCCTTGACTTCTTTGGATCAGTAGGAAACTTTCCATCTCAAAGGTAGTCAATGTATTTATTCCACTAGTCCTATGTCAAACTCGTGTTATTCACCTCGGCGTGGCCACCATCAATTTCGGAGCTCAACAGCTGCACTGCAGTACCAGAGTTAATATCCTCAGCTTCCACGGAAGACCCTAAATTTACCAATGCACCCGTTTCATTATTTTGCTCTCGAAAAACATGTTTCATGGTCCATTCTTTGAACCAATGCAATAATACTTGAATTTTGTCTAAGTATTTTTGCATTCTTTCTTCTTTCACTTTGAACACGCCATTCACTTGATTGACGATCAGAAGCGAGTCATATTTTGATTCGATGACTTCTGCTCCCAAACTCTTTGTCGATTCCAAACCTGCAACCATAGCCTCATAATCGGCTTTATTGTTAGTCAATTTTATAATTTTTATCGATTGTCTAATAACATCACCCGCAGGTGTCTTGAGCATTACCCCGAATCCAGACCCTTTTATGTTCGAAGTTCCATCCGTGTATAAGGTCCAAATCCTCGAAGTTGTTCCCGAGGTTATTATAATTTCTCTTTCTACCTCGAGAATCATTCCGAGCGTAAAAGTCTGCTAAAACCTGAGACTTTATAGCCGTTCTTAGTTTATACTCTATGGCATACCCACTAATTTCTATTGTCCACTTGGCTAACCTACCAGACATTTCGGGTTTGTGCATTACAGTTTTTAGCAGATAAGTTGTTTCTACACATATAGGATGGCATTGAAAGTACAATCTCAGTTTTCTAGCAGTCATTATCAAAGTTTCTCTAAGTGGAGATATCTGGTTTTTGCACTAGCTATTGTTCTACTTACATAATAAATAGGAAATTATGTACATTTCTCTTCCCGAACCAAAACAACACTTACATCTACTTCGGATACTGCCAGATACAAGAATAGTTGCTCATCCATCTTTTGCTTATGCAACAGTGGCGGACTAGACAAGTACTTTTTCAAATTCCTCAATGCTTACTGATATTTTGGAGTCCACTCGAAGTCATTCTTCTTTTTTAACAAAGAAAAAAATCTATTAATTATCTCTGAAGACCGAGATATGAATCTACTCAGGGTGACTAGCCTTCCGGTGAGTCTTTGAACTGCTTTCACATCCTCAAGCACGTTCGGAATTTCTTTGATAGCCTTGATCTTATCTGGATTGATCTCTATTCCTCAGTTTTAAACCAAGAAGCCCAAGAACTTGCCCGAGCTGACTCCAAAAACACACTTCTCCGGATTTAACTTCGTATTATACTTCCGGAGAATGTCAATGTCTCATGTAAATGCTTTAAATGGTCCTATATTTCAAGGGACTTAACTAGAATATCATCAATATAAACATCCATTGTGTTACCTATTTGGTTTTCGAACATGCGATTGACTAGGCGTTGGTATGTTGCTCCGACATTTATTAAACCAAATGACATCATGTTATAGCAGTAAGTCCCGTATCTAGTTATAAAAGAAATTTTCTCTTGATCCTCCAAATTCATCCTGATTTGGCTGTATCCAAAGTAAGAGTTAAGAAAACTTAGCATCTCGTGCCCTGTCGTCGCATCGATCATTCGATCAATGTGCGGTATGGGAAAATAGTCTTTCGAACAGGTTTTCTTTAAATATTTAAAATCTATACACATTATTAATTTATTACCTTTTTAGGTACGACTACTATGTTTGCTAATCAATTCAGATACTCTACTTTCCTGATGGAACATATATTTAATATCTTTGTTACCTCCTCCTTGACAAACTTATGCTTGTAGTTGGCCATCAACCTTCTTTTATTCTTTTTCGGAGGGAAGCTTGAATCCAAACTCAACTTGTGAGTCGTAATCTATGATGGGATACTTGTCATGTCTAAATAGGACCAGACAAAGCAATCGACGTTAGCTTTAAGAAATTTAATTAATTTAAGATGAGCTTTGGGGATAACCCGGTGCTCAGGAATACCTTTTTTCTGGTAAATGCACGAACAAGATGACTTGCTCCAGCTCCTCTATAGTTGACTTTGTGGCATATGAATCGCCCAACAACAAAAATGACATCGGGATGCGATAATAATCTTCTTCTTCGTAATTTTCCTTCTCTCCCTTTTCTTTTTCTGACTCGACGATCCCGAATCATGTGATTGATATTTAACTTCTCTACCCTTATTCTCATCCTTCACTTCTTTTGGTGCTTGCACCGACTCCTCTACCACAAACATTTCTCTTGCCGCTGGGTTCTCTCATCAAATTGACTTAATTCCCTTTGGAGTTGGAAATTTTATCATCATGTGCAATGTCAAAGGTACGACCTTCATGTCATGTATCCAAAGCCAGTCGAACAGTGCGTTGTACCTCATTTAGCCTTCAATGACATAGAACTTCGTTTACCGAATTATCCCTACTACATTGACTGGAAGAGTGATTTCCCCCTTTGTAGTCTCGCTTGCCATATTAAATCCATTGAAAACTCAAGCTGCTGGTACAATTTGATCCAATAACCCCAATTGCCTAACACCTTCCACCGGATGATGTTGGCTGAGCTACCTGAATTAATTAAATTCGCTTAATCTAAAATTTATTAATTAAGATAGAGATTACCAGCGCATTATTGTGAGATTGAATGATGCCCTCCTCATCTTCATTCTTGAAAGATATTGTTTCCTTCGATAAGAAATCCCTAGACCTTTTTCTCGAGTTATCGAGACTTTGTATTCTTTGCAGTCATGACGGATCCCTTCGGAACATCCATCCCTCCAATAATCATGTTTATGTATGCCGGGGTTCAACCGGATCTGCTTGTTTGTTCACTTCTCTATTCCTGTAATTTCCCTTTGTTTAGTTATTCAGAAATTCCCGCAGGTGACCATTCTTAAGAAATCGAGATACTTCATCTCTCAACTGGAGACAGTATTCCTTCCGGTGACCATGAGTTCCATGATAATCACATATCAAGTTTGGGTCTCTCCAAGTCAGGTCTGTTCAGAGTGGCCTTGACCATCTTGTCTTATTGATGTGTCCAATAGCTGAAACAAGTCAAGCCGCATCAACATTGAAATTATATTCTTAGAGCCTCGGGCTTTCCATACTGTTAGAAGATGAACCACCGGTATCATTTTTAAATTACAAGCTCCTACTGGTAGACCCTAGATCATTACATCTCTCTTCTTTCTCTGTCCGATGAGAAGTTATGATTGTTGCGGTCCCGATCTGATTTGAAGTTTGACCTCTCAGGTTGTCCGTATGGTTGATAACTATATTTTATGGACTTCAATTCTGACTTAGCTACCCTTTTCGACTTATCAAGACTCTTGTTCCACCCTACTGACCCCGGAGGATGTTCGAACTAATCATCTTCCATACGATTTTGGTCTCGTACCTATTGTGTACGTCCACCTATTTCTCTTTTAATTTCAACGAGGCACTGAAGCTCCTAGGATTTAACCCCTTGGTGAAAGCTTCAACTGCCCACTTATTCAGTATCGAGCGTAGAAGTATCCATTCCTTCTGAAACCTTGTCACGAACTCACGCAGCAACTCCGTATCCTTCTGACCAATTTTGAATATGTCTGTCTTTCTTTCTTGGACCTTCCGTTCTCTAGTATGTGCTTTTATAAAAGTCTCCAAGCATTTTAAATGAGTTAATAGAGTGTTCAGAAAACACAAAATACCATATCATTGCCTCTTTGGGTAGTGTTTCACCAAATTTCTTCAGATACACCGATTCGATCTCATTTGGGTGCATGTCATTGCCCTTCACTGCATATGCTCTTGCGAATCCGCAGTTCCATCCTACTTCGAGAGATATGACATTTTGAACCTTTGTGGTATCAACTTCGGAGCTACTCTTGGTGGGAATGGAAACTGAATGTATCTCTTCGAGTCCGATCCCTTCAGGATCAGAGGCAATTCAGGAATCTTGTCTACCCGCGAATTGGAGGTTTCAACCTTCTTTTCATTTATTTTCATTCTCTTAGTCAAAGCTTGGAACATTTTCAAGACATCCAAGGACTCATTTTCCCCCGAACCAGTGCCATCTCATTCGACTCGATCCTCTTCTCTAACCTGATCTTCATCCCGGATGGGATGAGTTTCGCCCGCCACACTTGCCTCAATGCTCTTCTTTTGCAACTGAGTAACATCCTCCTATTGATTCTTCAGTATGTTAAAGATTCAAGCCAAATATATTTCACTGACTTCATCATCGTTCGGTGTTTTCTCATGTGACCTTCTAGACCCCTGGGTCGAACCATGGGGTTATGCTGATGCTCGCTAGTTCTAGGGTCAACAGGCGGGCCGTTGTTGTTGTTATTGTTATCGCTAACTTCAACATGGATTTCGCTAACCATTTTGCAAGTGTTTGGTATTATCCTATTTTCACATAATCTTAAAAGAAACAACTGAAATTTAACTTTGAATAAATTGCCACTATTATCCTTAGCCCCACGGTGGGCACAAAACTGTTTACCCCAAAAAAAGGTACAGTTGAATTTGTAAGTGATTTTAAGGATACGTGGTTTGATTTGCAATATAAAATGATAGGCAATTAACAATAAGTAAGTAAAAGTAAGTAGTAAGTAAGAAAATTGGCCTGTAATGCAGTAAGCTTGATTGAAACTTCTCAGTAAGATTGGTCCGGTCCTTAGCTAGTTTGCTTTTGGTTCGAGCCAACAATGAGAGCTAATGACTGTAATTTCTATAAGTAAATTGTACAAGTGTGAATAATGAGAATTTGATGCCCTTCCAACATGAGGATTGAACTCCTTTTATAGCTAAGAAACAAAGTGTTAATGACCAAGATTTTCTCTCCAATTAAATGCAATAAATGTCAATTAAAGTCTCTTAATGACGGAGGAGTAATGATTGACACCATATCCGGAACGGATACACGTTGGACACCTCCGGTTCCTCACCCGATGTCAATTGGCTTGGTTACTATCCAGTCTTGTCTCAACATCCGATCTCCCCCGATGTCACTTGCATCTGATGTGGAACTTAACTGCATCTCTCGAACTCCATGTCTAAATCTTACCACGTGTCGTGTCGGTTTTCATCGTATACACGTGGGTTTATAGATGGTTAACTTTGACATAGGAAAATAAATAAAATACTAGTACTATATAATATAATACATATAAAGTTAAAAATAACCGTTTAAAGAAAGGAAGCCTATATACCATTAATGAATAGAAGCTACTCGAAAAGAAAAAAAGGAGGCGTATGAATTGTTTCATTTGGTCAGAAATTATATGAATTTAGTCGTGGAAAGTCCAATATTTTTATGAAAATTCAAAACTATGAAAACTAGTCAAGAATCGCTAAACTGCCAGTCAAAGAAAAAGGTCGTTGGCTGATCCGCATTCTTTTTATCCATATACTAAGAATTTCTTCTTTTTTTCTCTCTAAAAGTTCTAGATGGTGGGTCATAAAACAAAGAAAAGAAAATTTAGGTCCATTATAAGTTTTAAACCTTTTGAAGGATTCATTTCACCGGTGTACGTAACACTATGAACATTTAGGGTGTGTTTGGTATAACGGAAAATATGCTTTTCTAAAATATTTTTTGAAGACATCTTTTAAATATTATTTTTCAGACTAATTTTGTCTCGCTATCCAACAATCTTCAATTTTTAAAAGTTATTAAGTCAAATGGATTATTGATAAATATATGAGCTAAAAATCTTTTTTTTTCTTATTTTCTACGTAATATATTTAATATTTGATTACGAAAAATATTTATTATAATCAAATAACAAAAAGTGTAACTCAGGAACCCCCTTTGGTTGTAAGCGAACGTTGGAACTTGTGTGATCCAACCTAGCCTAAGCCTAGGGTCTATCTTAAGGTTTTCGACCAACCTTACTTGGTTAGTATTCGGGCTTGTACGTAGCAACTCCGGTCTAGTCCTTGTTAAATTGATCACCCTCATCAAGGTGTCGACTTGGGCATTAAAACCCCCTTGTAATTATCCTTGGACATATCTTTCATATCTCACTAAAACCAAAATTACTAAACATCCAAACCGAAGCAACCAAACCAACACTTAGCCAAGAATCCCTCATTGCTTGACTCGCGTTGTATCCTACAACTCGTGTTCAACCTTCACTCAAAATACTATGTACCGGTTACCCCTACCTCCCACAATATCTCATTTACACCTCCACCAAAAGTCATCACCCGAATCAGTCCACAAATACCCACCCCATCCAAACACCACCAAGTAGTCCGCATAATACATTTATCGAGAACCTTACTGTCCCAGTACTGTTCCGGCATCCTACCGTCATCCCATCACCAAGTCCCAAGTGTATCCCTAACCCTTAACCCACTCATAACAACCCCTCAAAACGCCATAAGGCAACTCCCACTACTTTCACTCGAAACAGCTTCCCATACACCACACACACGACCAATCGGGAAACCAAAACACCCCTGCTTGTGCCTTAATCTAGGGTCAACCCGAACATCCTCCACACCCGACCCACTTAACCAACATCACCCCTTCTTATATCCATCAGATATTTGGCAGCTATTATAACATCCCGTACTTTTGGGCCATGGTTTGAATCGCTAGACGTATGTAAATAGACCCGAGCGTTGGAGAATTTTTTTTTATATTCACGTATGTAAATAAAGAAGCTTAGTATATAAAAGGATCTGGTCCCAAAATAATTTAGGACTTAAGAAGTGTGATGACGGGGATCAATAAATAAGTTAGTGGTTGGTGGATGAGTGGCAAGACCTTGCCACTTGATTTAATTAGGAAGAAAAAGGGGACAAGTGGTAGAATTTCCATGTCCACACGACATTATGAAAGAAAAAGTAGCAAGTGACTATGCATTAGGTAATGAGTGGAATCTTTAAGATAGATAATCATGTAGATAGACCCCACAATCCATGAATAAGAGATATGTTTAAAGACCACTATAGTGGAAAAGTTCAGCAATTTATTTATAGCATATGAGCTTTCATTTTGTCACTATGAATTGTACAACTCTTAACTTAGTTTAGTCTCTAACTATGCAACAACTTCCTTTTTCATTTGAGATAATTAGACTAGGAAACCAACATCTAGCAAACATGTGTTAGAGCAAAACATTCAACAAATCTTTTTTTTAGAACAAACATTCCAACAATATTCTTAGAGAAAAATATGTTCCTCCAAGTTATGATAAGTTATTATGGAAAGAGATATTCTCGACCAACCCTCATTTTGAGATTTCAAGCAGCTCGTTATTGTAAGATCGGGGCACAACGGGCTAGTTTCATTTTTGTTTAAGACTAACGTGCAAGAAAGGTCAAGTTCTTAGTCATCGATAGAATCGACAGTAGAGGTATGTTAAGGAAAATTATTTCTTTCTTTTGGCATGTTCGAAGTACAAAACGTAAACGTAATATTGTCCCATAAATAATTCTACTCTTAGTAGTTAAGAATGTTCATGTTATTCATTCCTGTTGTCAAAGCATGTCTAAATATGTTCCTAAATCCTTATTGAGGTATATGGAAAAGATGTTAGTAATCATAATGTTAATCGGAGATGAAGCAACATTATATCACTCCGACAAACTTATAGTGTCATATTATCATATCATTCATGCATTACATTCATGTACATACCTTGACCTCAAAAGAGTTATATACTCTACTATATGTATGCATTATATATATGTATGGGGAATGGGAAAAGGGATACGGCATTATATATGCACACCACCTGCAGCTGGTACATATATACACAAAAATAATTATGCCCACAGAGGCTAAAGGGAGACGTCGTTATATACGCATATGTGCATGACCGCATTGTGCATGTCATTTAGGCATATTATAGCCCTCAGAGGCATTCTACACAGATATGATACTTATGCATATTATGGCCCTCAGAGGCACTCTGCACATGTATGATACTTATGCATATTATGGTCCTCAGAGGCATTCGGTACAGGTTGGTTGTTTCTTGTCTCAGATTACTTTCAGGTCTCTATTATGCTATTTTTCCTGCCTGACATACTCGGTACATCAGTAGTACAAACGTTCTTTTTGTTGGGGGATGCTGCATTTCATGCCTGTAGGCTCAGGCAGACAGGGCGACGGTCCGCACTAGTAGGATGCTAGTCCAGCTGATATTTGAGCACTCTATTTGTTCCAGAGTTTTATTCTAGTTATGGTATAATATTTTTGATATGCATAAGGGTATGGCGGGGACATGTCCCAACCTCATGATGTTACATGTTCCTTAGAGGCTTGTAGATAGATGTCCTGTATATAGTAGTCATGTATGACCTTGTCGGCCTTGGTATATATATGTATGTAGGTTGGGTCCTTCTGGTTACAGGATTTTACATAGCTCTTTTTCAGTTTACTATTTCCATATATCAACGGGTATCTCGTGGTAGCCCTAGTGGACCATGAGAAATTACGGTTATATGCTAAATATATGATTAGTGGTACTCGATATGTAAGGTCTGGGTACCCATCATGACCCTCCGGTTTGGGTCGTGACAAATATGTTATCACATTAGATGATGGACGCCTTACGCAAGGGACACTGGAGCTCTAAAAGTAGATTTCAGAGCCAACAGATCTCAGCTACAACATTGGCAACGCCTCGGTACTCTGCTTTGGCACTCGAAGGGGATAAATTGGCTTGCCTCTTGGCAGACCATGAAATGAGATTATCCCCTAAGAATACACAATAGCCGGAGGTGGAGCGTCGTATGTCCGGACACCCTGCCCAATCTGCATCTGTATATGATAGCAACCTGGTCGGTGCAGAAGGGTATAGATGCAATCCATAATCAAGTGTACCCTTAATGTATCGGATAATACGCTTAAGAATAGTGAAGTGAGACTCTCTAGGGTCATGCATAAATAGACACACCTGCTAAACAGCATACGCAATATCAGGCCTGGTGAAGGTGAGATACTAAAGTGCACCTGCAAGGCTCCTATAAAGAGTTAGATCGGAGATTGGAGCACCATAAAAAACACTAACCTTTGATTTAAAATCTACCGGAGTTGGCATAATTTTGCAATTGACCATCTTAGTCTTGTACACAATCTCCTCTGGATACTTAAGTTGACTCAAGAACATAGTATCGACAGACCTGGTCACTGATATTCCCAAGAAGTAACTCAACTTGCCCAAATCAGTCATAGCAAATTCAGTTTTAAGTAAAGTAATAATCTCATTTTTCAACCCATCAAATAAGGCAGTGAGAACAATATCATCCACATATAGCAGTAAGTAAGCAGTGCTACTACCTCAATGAAAAATAAAAAGAGAATTATCACACCTGTTGCATACAAACCCAATCTGCGTAATGTACTTGGCAAAACTTTCATCCCATGCTCTGGGGCTTGTTTCAAATCATACAGTGACTTACGAAGATGACATACATATTGAGGGGTTGGTGTATGGACAAAGCCAAAAGGCTGGTGCATGTAAACTGTTTCCTTCAAGTTCCCATGTAGAAACACATTTTTTACATCAAGCTGATGTATCGGTTAATGCTTACCCATGGCTAAAGTCAGAACTATGCGAATGGTAGCCGGATTGACAACCAAACTGAACGTCTCACCACAAAAAATAGCATACATGTCACGACCCAAATCGGAGGGTCATGACGGGCACCCAAACCTTACTTTCTGAGTACTACTAATCATATTTTTAGCATACTACCATAATTTTTCATGGTCCACGAGGGCCGCCACGAGGTACCATGCTGATATATGGACATAGTAAACTGGATAAGAGTTATATAAAATCCTACAACCAGAAGGACCCAACCTATATACATATACATACCAAGGCCGACAGGGCCATACATGACTATTATACACAGGACATTTGTCTACAAGCCTCTAAAGAGTATGCGACATTATAAGGTCATGACAGGGCCCCGCCATACCCATATGCATATTAAGAATATCGTAACACGACTAGACTGCAACTCTAGAACAAGTAGAGTGATCAAATATCAGGTAAACCAGTAACCTACTAGTGCGGACCGTCACCCTCTCTACATGAGCCTGCGGGGATGAAATGCAGCGTTCCCCGAAAAAAGGGACGTCAATACGAATAATGTACCGAGTATGTCAGACACGAAAAATAGCATAATAGAGCCCTGGAAGTAACATGCGACAAGAAACAACCAACCAGTAGAGACTTCAATTCTTCTATCTGCCAATATTATATGTTAATAAATATTCTTCCTCCTTTATTTTACTTTGAAGAAAGTCCACATTCAACAATGCGACAAAACGGAACTACGAGATAAAAACGGTGAACGAAACAAGTAATATAATTGAATAATGTTGCAGCATGTTAATTAGTTTTCTGCTCATAGTTTTCTCCTGTATAAATATGATATGATTGTTTCTATCAATAGAAATCAGATTTGTTGCCTCCCTTATTTTATATGAAACAATAAGAAAGTGGAATAAGAAATTAATGAATCCTTATCCTTTACATGTGTAATGTTTTTGGCCAAACTTTCTAATATGTATCACTAGTGTTGCCACATAGCCTTATGTGCATGCATATAATACACTTGTTTCCCACTTATTATTGATACAGGTGCACTACGTTCACATAATATTTCTCCGATAATCTTACTTAATTTTTTACTTCACTATAATCTCCCATTTAACTAGTTACACGCATAATTAATTTCTTGATCCCATTTCACTTAAATCTTAATGACTTATAAAACGTTCATATACTTAATGTCATAATTATGCGATATAACACTAGTCCATAACCTCTTTTGGAATATACAACTATTATTTTCAATTCCCAACACATGTTCTTATCATAGAAACATGAAAGGTCGGATGAACAAACTCTAACTCCGGAAGCAAGTCCAATTCGTAAGCTACTTGGCCGATTCATCGAATTATGCGATATGACCCAATATATCTTGGGCTAAGCTGTCCCTTTCTCCCAAATCTCATTACACTCTTCATAAGAGAGATCTTCAAAAGGACCCAATCATCCACTTGGAACTATAAGTCCCGCCGCTGCATATCTAAATACGATTTCTGACGATTCTGAGTGGTTAAAAGTAGCTCTTGGATAAGCTTCACCTTCTCTATGGCTTGGTACACTAAGTCAGGCCCATCCGATAGGAGATTTATATTTTCGTCCATACAAAGCTTTATATGGAGCCATCTTGATACTAATATGATAATTGTTATTGTACGCAAATTCAATAAGGGATAAATGATCATCCCAACTTCCCTTAAAGTCCAATACACAAGCTCGTAGTATGTCCTCGAGCATTTGAATCGTACGCTCAACCTGCCTGTCTATTTGAGGGTGGAAAGTTGTGCTAAGATTAACTTGGGTGTCCAAACCTTTTGAACGATCTCCAGAAATTAGCTGTGAAGTATGAACCTCGATCATATATAATTGAAATAGGCATACCATGAAGGCGAATAATCTCCTTAACGTACAACTTTGCATAGTCCTTGGCTGTGTAGGTAGTTTTGATCGCCAGGAATTGAGCTGATTTGGTCAGTCTATCAACAATCACCCAAATAGAATCAAACCTATGATAAGAGCAAGGTAAACCCGTAATGAAATTCATATTAATCATTTCTCATTTCTACATCGGGATTTCAATGTTCTAAGTCAAACTGCTGGGCTTTTAGTGCTCTACTTTTACTTACACTGAGCTACAAACTCCGCAATGTTCCTCTTCATGTCATTCTACCAATATATACCCTTAAGATCATGACACATCTTAGTAGATCCAGGGTGAATGGAATATCGTGAGCAATAGACCTCTGTCATAATCTTGTCTCGTAATCCTGCTACATTTTGAATACACAAATGGACCTTTCACCTAGGGGTCCCTCTCCCATTATGCTCAAGGGTCGCAATTTTTCTTTTGTTAGATATTTTTCTCAATATTCCCTAAAAATAGGATCTTTATCATGACGTTTATTTTTTTCCAATATGAGGGATGACCCTGCTGTATTCTGAGTCATAGGTCTATCACTATCTAAATCCTCCAATTAGACTCCCACTTAGCTAACTGATACATTTTCCTTAGGTCAACTTCTCTCCTTAGTCCTTACATTAGTCAAGCCGCTTGTGGGTGAATGATTCTATTATCAAACTTAGCTTTGTTTAATAACTGGTGTGCTCAAAACTCTTATATGTGTAGTATCTCAATCGTGAATACTTTATAGACAATGTCATTGAATCTGAAGTGCGCATATCATCGCAGTTAACTCTCATTCATGGTCTGAAAGGAATTTTTTTTGTACTTTCTCACTACTCATAATTATTATAAACAACTTCTTTTCTTTACTTGTTTTGACACTTGTTCACTCATTTTATTACTTGTCGTACTCCTCTTAGTTCTAGAATATTCTGGTATACATATATAATCTCAAACATTGCTCCTAATTCCAATCTTTGGCGTTACTACCCATTAAAAGACGAGTTGTTAACTTATTCCCTTATTCATTACGTGGAATATTCTGGAGAATTGCATTACATGACGTTGACCTACTATATCCAAGCCTGATCATTATACTTAGATTCAAATTCCTTCACTCGCCTCATTGCTAAGACTATCTGTCAATGGCGCTTTGGGAAAAGATTTCCTTGATCTCGTTAAGCTGTAAACCCATTACTTTATCTATCTCGTAGAACCTTTGGTCAGTTCAAAAATGCTTATAGACATCTGTATTTGCCTGACATTTTATCTTCATTATAATGTCATTATCTCTTGACGTATATCTTTATTGTCTACCTTGTAACCATAGGCGTGATTGGCCCATTTTCACCTGTTTAGGCGCTAAACTCGAGCTTTACTCACTGTTACTTCCGTTTACCTACTTTGTGAGAGGTATGACTGCATATGTTATGGAATCGATACTTCGTAGTTTTGGATCCAATTCACGATGTTACATGATCCCATGGCTTGTCAAACTTCCTTGTTTTATCATTATTAGATCTCACATCGACCGAGTGCTCATTCATCTTACCTTTACATTTCTATTTCAAGTTGCCTTGGGGGTCTCTTATCTCAAAGTATTTCTCATACTATCTTCCTAACTATCAGAGGTTCGTCACATTTGGCCGAAGAGTTCTTACTGTCCCTCCTCTACCGTTGATCCTTACAATGTTCTGGAGTAATCATACCTTTGTGAATCCTGCATAACTATAATCTCATTCACCTTTATCTTTTTTGTTAAAATCCTTTCTTCTATTCGTCGAAAAACATTTCTGCAATCATACTTGATCATACCATTCCATTCATACTTATTAATTATTTTCATACTTCTTATAACCATTCTCTGATTGTTCAATAGCTTTCGTCCTCAATTGACCCAACAAGCTAGTGTTATCCACAGGTTATTTAGAATTGTAACATGCTACACAATGAAGTCGAAGACCTTACCAGTCCAATACCTATAGCATGCCTTAGCTTACTAACATTGATACATGTAATTCTCAATAATACGCAGTATCGCCCTTTACGTAAGGACGAGAGGCTTATGTCCCCTTCCACTACTGTAGATAACTCGATCTTTATATATGACTTGGGCTCACTATTTCAAGTACGTCACTTTACGTGATCTTCTTTAATTTACTGATGGTCACTTTTTACACGATTCGGTTGAGACAATCCATTCTCGTTAATGATATCCTGGGACAATTCTCAATCTATTCTGGGTAAGACATTATAATGTAGGTCGCACGTACATAACATATTCCCTCATTCTAATCAGCATGAGTCGCTATAAAACGTGTAGATTTTCATAACCTACTAAACCTTCCAATGATGTCTTCTGTTTTTCACATGTACAACTCATAATCATCTTATCCTTACATTTGCGCATCAACTTGGGACACTTTGAAATATCGTAGCCATGTTTGCCATACTAAACCAACCCTGTGTACCTTTGTGGCATAATTTGGCATACACTCGACTATACTGACTACAAGATGGTCAGGGCGGTCTCATTCGACCTTTACAACTTTGACCCTAAGATATTGACATCTTTGAACCCTTTAAATATCAGCGATCCCTTACTAATAAACTCCCTGGGTTATGAGCTCCCTAACCCCTCAAGGGCCTATCTCTGTCATATGCTCCAGGATGAAGTTATTCCTGGGGAAGCAACTTACTCATATTCTCTGACGGATCTATCTCAATAGAGAGCATACTGCTCGTATTTACACTCAATCCAAACTCAATCTCCCTGCTAATCATATCCCTATTAGAAAAAAACATTGTTGTAATCATGAACACGATAAGATTTACAATTAGAAGTCTTACAACTCAGCTCTATAGCTCGATTTTAGATCAAGAAGGAAGGTAACTATCATTCTAAATGCCCTGTAGTCTCCTGTCTATAAGTGTGGTGCACAACACACCCATAAACAAGACTCTACTAGACACGGCTTGTAGACTCCCTAGGACAGACCTGCTCTGATACCAAGTTTGTAACGATCCAAATCAGAGGGTCATGACGGGCACCCGGACGTTACTTGCTGAGTACCACTAATCATATATTTAACATACAACCGTAATTTCTCATGGTCCACGAGGGTCGCCATGAGATACCATGCTGATATATGGACATAGTAAATTGGATAAGAGCTATGTAAAATTCTGCAACCAGAAGGACCCAACCTATATACATATACATACCAAGGCTGACTAGGCCATACATGACTACTATACACAAGACATCTGTCTACAAGTCCCTAAAGAGTAAGTGACATCATAAGGTCGGGACAGGGCCCCACCATACCCATATGAATATTAAGAATATCGTACCATGACTAGACTGCAACTCTAGAATAAGTAGAGTGATCCAATATCAACTAAACTAGCATCCTACTAGTGCGGACCGTTGCCCTGTCTGCCTGAGCCTGCGGTTATAAAATGCAGTTTCCCCTGACAAAAGGGACGTCAGTACGAATAATGTACCGAGTATGTCAGACACAAAAAATAGCATAATAGAGACCTGGAGGTAACACGAGAAAAGAAACAACCAGCCAGTAGAGGATGCATTTGAGGGCCATAATATGCCTAAGTACCATGTTTGTGTAGAATGTCTCTGAGGGCCATAATATGCATAAGTATCATGTCTATGCGATGTGACTCTGAGGGCCATAATATGCCTAAATGTCATGCAAAATTCGATCATACATATATATGCGTATATAACACCGTTTTCCATCATATCATTTCGACCTCTGTGGGCATAGTCATCCTCATATACCAGCTGATCAGGTGGTGTGCGTATATAACGTTGTATCCCTTTTCCCTTCCCCTACATATATATAATACAACCATATAGTAGTGTATATAACATATATGGGTCCAGGGTAATACATGAATAATATGCATGAATGATAATAAAACATTATGTGTTTATCGGAGTGACGTAATATTGCTTCATCTCCGATTAACATTATGAATACTAATATCTTTTCCATATACCTCAATAAGGATTTATGAACATATTTAGACATGCTTTGACAATAGGAATGAATAACATGAACATCCTTAACTACTAAGAGTAGAATTATTTATGGGACAATATTACGTTTATGTTTCGTACTTAGAACATGCAAAAAGAAATAAGGATTTGCCTTAACATACCTATGTGGTGACACTCTATTGTATGATATCGACTTCAATTCTTCTATCTGCCATTATTATATGCCAATAAATATTCTTCCTCCTTTATTTTACTTTGAAGAAAGTCCACATTCAACAATGCGACAAACGGAACTACGAGATAAAAGCGGTGAATGAAATAAGTAATATAATTGAATAATGTTGCAGCATGTTAATTAGTTTTCTGCTCATAGTTTTCTCCTGTATAAATATGATATGATTGTTTCTATCAATAGAAATCAGATTTGTTGCCTCCCTTATTTTATATGAAACAACAAGAAAGTGGAATAAAAAATTAATGAATGCTTATCCTTTACATGTGTAATGTCTTTGGCCAAACTTTCTAATATGTATCACTAGTGTTGCCACATAGCCTTATGTGCATGCATATCATACAATTAGTGCCCATTTATCATTGATACAGGTGCACTACGTCCACATAATATTTATCCGATAATCTTACATAATTTTTGTCTTCCACTATAATCCCCCATTTAACCAGTTACACGCATAATTAATTTCTTGATCTCATTTCACTTAAATCTTAATGACTTATAAAACCTTCATATACTTAATGTCATAATTATGCGATATAACACTAGTCTATAACCTCTTTTGGGACATACAACTATTATTTTCAATTCTCCAATACTCGGGTCTATTTACATATGCCTAGCGATTCAATCCATGGTCCAAAAGTACAGGGTGTTACAATACCTCCCTAGATCACCACTGTCTCCGAATTTGGGACGAAAGAGCCACATGCAATGGATGACATTCACCCCCTCCGGTCTAGGAACCAAATTCCACGTGTGCTGTTTTGTTAAAGTATTAAATTCCTCACACATAGTCGTATTCCAATTAGGGTCAAGTTTGGCTAATTTAGGGTTTTTGGGAATTGGGGAAATTATTTGTGTGGATAGGTTAAAATGGACTTTGGGCATGAAAATCCCGTGTTGGGCACGGGTTTCCATTCAGTGTGTAGGGGGCAGTGGGTGAGTGGTTTGTTGGGTGGTTTGCTGGTTGCGGGTCACAAAACTGTTATCTATGGTCGGGTTGTGGAGTGGTGGAACAGGGCAGTGGGTGAGGTGAGGAGCGGTGTGGTGGAAGATCTGGTGGGGTCGATGATGGTTCGAGTATGGTCGGAGATGAGGGTTGGGTGATGTGTTATGCGGTAGGTACCGTCGGGTCAGGGGACGGTGGTGGGTTTAAGATGTGGCGCTGATGCGTAGGTGTGGTGGTGGTGTTACCAGTAACTGGCTGGTCGACGGGGAATAGGTGGGTAGTTGGGATGTTGGAATTATCAGTTGGGGAAGGTGGCGGGGCAGTTGGTGGTGGGTCAAGGTTCTGGGTAGTTGTCGGTTGGAGGACCGGCTGTAAGACAGGGGAGCTGGGTCGGATGCCAGTGGCGGTGGCAATCCGCGACGGGTTCACTATTTCTGAATGATGCAGTTGGTTGAGAATAACGGGGGAGATGTCGGGAATGTGGTCTCGTCAAAAGTGACGTGATGAGAGACGTGGATTTGACGAGTGGACAGGTCATAGCAAATATAGCCGCTATGATTAGACAGGAAACCTATGAAGACACACGAAGTAGTTCGAGGTGCTAATTTGTGAGGGGAAGTGGATCCAAGACTGGGATAACACAGGCAACCAAATATTCTTAGGTGGCCGTAAGAAGGAATCATTTGGTATAGAATTTTGGTTGGAGTCATATTGTGAAGGGTGCTAGTTGGTAAAAATATTTAGAACGTATTCTACTATTTTGTCGGCATAGACCCAGAAAGACGGAGGAATGGAGGCATGAAACATGCGAGTACGAACCATGTTATTAATGGTGCGGATAATTCATTTGGCTTTACCATTTTGAGGCGATGTGTGGGGGCACGATAATCGGAAAACCATGCCATTATTTCTACAGAACCGGTGAAATATGGAGTTGTTGAATTCACGACCATTATCACACTGAAACGATTTTATGCACTCTTCAAACTGTGTTCTGATAAAAATATGAAACTCAAGAAATTTGGCAAACACTTCTGATTTAAATTTGAGTGGGTAGATCCAAATATAATGAGAAAAAGTATCTAACAAGACAATATAATATTTATGACCAAGTGAACTAGAGATAAGAGACGTCCACAAATCAGCATGAATAATATCAAAGGGAGAAAATGTAATACTGGAAGATGATTTAAAAGGAAGACGAACATGTTTGCCTAAAGAACAAGAAACATAGTGTTGGGCAAGTTTTCCATTATTACATTTTATAAAATTATTGCCTCTAAGAAAATTAAAAATTGGGGCTCCTAGGTGGCCAAGCCTATTATGCCATGTGGACGGAGAGATAGCAGTAAGAGAAACATGAGAGCATGATCTAGCAGCGGAGGTGGATGGGAATGGATAGAGATCCCCCGTACTATTACATCTCTTAAGAGGTGTTCCCGTACGAAGATCCTTCATAGTAAAACCAAAAGGGTAAAAATCAATAGAGACAATATTATTACGAGTAAATTTGCTGACAGAAATTAGGTTCTTAATGATGTTTGGAGCATACATGACATTGTTAAGAGAAAATAGTGGATGCGGATGTTGTGTGTAGGAGGTACCATAGCCCTGTATTGGAATGCGGTGACCATTGCCAGTTGTAATGTACTGAGGATACTTTAATCGAAATAGTTTGGGAATATTACCTGCTGCCAATTTTCATCGGGCTGTTGTAAGTTCAAACTGCTAAAGTCCTGGCCCAAATCAGTCGGGGCCAGACCAGAGAAATGCTGCGGGCAATGGGCCTGCATGAAGTAGGTTTGGTGTGGCTGATAGTGGGCTGACCGAATGGATGGAGCGTGACCCAATAATCCCTGCTGTGGGTGAGAGAAGTGGGCCAGTACTTAGGCAAGAGAGGAGGCCCAGTTTCCATTCTAATATGGGGCAACTGGACCGATCCAATGCGCATATGGACTGGGCTGAGACGGCTGTGAATTCTGCTGATGGCCGCGTCCCCATTTCCCATATCATTTTCCACTTTTTCCACCGCATCGGCCTCAACCGCCCCTGCCGCCGCAGTTCTGCCGTTGCTGATTATTTTCCGGCGGAGGCTAGCTGGCGGTAATGTTGTTTTGGGGAGACGTGTCGACTGCTAACGCCTTTTGATTGTGATCGTCCTGCTTTGCACGACGGGTTTTTTCTAGCAATAATTGCGAGCGGGTCTTATTGAAACCGGGTAACGGATCAGCCTGCTGTATAATGGTGGCTAAAGTGTCGTACTCACCTTTTGGTAGGCCTGCAACTAATTGTAGGACCATTTTTGTTGTTGAGACAGGCGTGCCGACGTTGGATAATTGGTCCGCGACAAGTTTCAACTGCTTGCAATAATCGGACATGTTAGAGAAATTTTCAAGGCGTGTATTATTAAATTGTTCTTCCAAGTACACAACACGATTGTGTTTGTTATCTTGAAATATTTCCTCTAACCGAAGCTATAAATCACGGGCAGAGGCGCTGGATTTCATTATAGTAAGGAGCTAGTCCTGACAGATAGTGTCATATATCCACTATAATGACTCCTCCTACAACTCCCACAGTAGCCTCATCCTCCACCGTCGTTACCCGTGACATACCAAAATCATCATTTTCACCCTCTGTCCATCCATCCCTCACCATCACCAACATCAAGAATTGTCTCCCCATAATTCTTGATCAAGAAAACAGTCAGTACTCTCCATGGGTTAAACTTTTTCGTATTCATGTATGTATCTATAACGTGCTTAACCATATCGACAAATCCTTCCCTCGCCCCCCTGAGGTTGATGACTCAACATGGCTTCGTCTAGACGCCGTTGTCAAACAGTGGATATATTACACTATCTCTCAGGACTTGGAGTCATTATAGTGGATAAATTTTATCAAAGTAGGAGAAAGAAGACAAGGAAGAACAAAGAAAGAGACGGTGGTCTTCTCAGCCAATAAGTGGTGGCCGCCGGGAGAGATCCGAGAGGGGGGGCGACAGAATTAATTTAGAGAAGACCTAGGGTTTTGGCTCTTGATACCATGTAAGATTGTAATAATCTTCCCTAAGGAGTCTTCTCATTATTACAAAATATATATAGTGTGTACAATGAGGGAATACTAATACAGTAAGAATCCTAATATACCATAAATATATAATACTCATAATTACACAATATATGGTGAATATATGGAGAATATTCGCTAATAAAAGTGATAGGAAAAATAGAAAAAAACAAAAGTGACGGAAGTGAAAGAGGGTTGTCCCAACGGCGGGAAGAATAGCAAAGGGGGGACATTGGGAATTTGGATTTTTTGTTGAAGATAACTGTGCAATTTATAACAAGTGTCGCTTTGTGAAAAACTCCTTCATGGTTAGTCTTTCCACGTACGTAATAGGGTTTTAAGACACCTGTTAGAATCCAATCATGTGTATATATTAAGGCTGGCCAGTGGGCCGGGTCGGCCCTGTCCCGCCCCGACACAGCCCCGACACCACCCCGAACCGGACCTTTTTAATTTTTTTGCGGTATCGGGACTCGAACTGGGATGGGACATGGTCTCGTTTCGGCCCGCCCCAATCTCGCCAAGCCCGACCCGCTCCCGGTCCCATCCCGATCCCGCCCGAAACCACCCCCCCTTTTGCACAAATAACCATTCCACCAACGACCATTTTACATTTTGGTCGTTGTGCAATGACCATTTTTGGCCTCCCCTCTACCCACTTAATATTTATTTTAACCCATAAGTTATTATATTTACACTTTAACTAATTTTCCAACTATAAATACCTCATTTTCTCTTTATGTTTCTCACAAATCTCCTACAATCTCTCTAATCTCTAAATCTATCTCTCTACAAGTCTACATTGTCTACTAATTATTCAATTTTATTTATTCATTTGGGAGTGAAGTTGGCAACTAGCTTGAGCATTTTTCATAGAGCAAACTTTCAATTTTCAACCTCTCGATTACACGTCGACGTTACGTCGGCGTTTGGTACATTCGTTCTTTCATTAAATTATTATTGTATGTTTATTTTATTTAACGTACTTAATTTAATTTACTTTAATTATTTATTAGTATAATTATAAATTTATAATGGAAGGATTTAAACGAATGCTTACGGGTAGAAGTCATGCTTCTTCTAGTAGGGGCAACAAGGGCAAGCGTACTTTTTCTAGTCATCTTATTTATAGACAGAATCCTATTCCTACACAAGATGATTTTGTTGATACTGAACATTTTCCTACAATACCATTAGATTTAGACGAGGAGTTATTTTCTGGAACTCAGGAAGACTTTAATTTAGACGATGATCTAGATGATACACCCACTAATGTAGATGACAACACACCCACTAGTGCACCTTCAACTGAAATGCCTCATATTCCCCTAGTTTGAGACGAGGTCCAGCAAAACGAACATTAAAATCAGATGCATGGACATTTTTTGATAGGGACATAGAGAATCAAGTAGCTAGATGTAAAATTTGTAAAGATGTTTTAAAATTTAAAACTGGAAAAGGTCACGGTGGGACGGGGGGTTTAATGAGACACGTAGCAAGGGCTTATCCAGCTAGATATGTCCAATACGAGGCTTCAAAATCGGGTGTGCAAACGTCCACTCCATCGGGACAAGGTTCACATACTGTCCCAGACCAAGTACAGAGTCAAATTAACCCTATAACGGGGGGAATTGTAGGCCCTAAATACGATAAACATAGAGATAGGGAAGCAATAGCAAAATTAGTTGATATGGAGGGTTTGCCTTTTTCATTTTCTTCATCTCCCGATTTTATTCATTACATTAGAGATATGTATAATCCTGCTTTTAAAGGTTTTCCTAGAAAAACTGTTAAGAGAGATGTATTTAAATTCGCACATGAATATCAACAATATTTATGTTATTCATTATATCATTTTAATGGAAAAGTGGCTATCACTTTTGATATAGGCCGTAGTACTAACGGCCATGATTATTTAATGGTAATCTGTCATTGGATAGATTATAAATGGTCTATGCAAAAACGTATCTTAGCGTATAGATATATAGATGATAAACACACTAGTACTTTTATTGCAGAAAATATTTATTAAGTGTGCGATTATTATGGAATAACTGATAAAATTATGACTATTACATTAGATAACGCTTCTTCTAACAATTACGCTATTACAATTTTAAAAAATAGTTTAACTCCATCTTTTCCAGATCATTTTCATATAAAATGTGTGTGTCATATATATAACTTAATTATAAATGATGGTCTATCACTTTTGAAGACATTCTTAGTAAAATACAATTTGCTATAAACTTTATTTTAAAAAATAATAGAATGCAACGAAGAAAAGAATATAAAAAACTTGTCACGATTGCCAACTATCTTATAGAAAACTTCCAGAAGAAGTGCCCAGTAGGTGGAATTCTTTATACGAGCAACTACTTGTTGCTTATGACTATAGAAAACCTATAATTTTATTTTTTAACTCTCATAATCAAAATTCAGCTGATATGGTTGTAGATAGCGATTGGGGAAAATTTTCTGAACTTATTGTATTTTTAGAGAAATTTTTCAAGCAACAAAAGAATTTTCCTGTATATATTATCCTACTATTTCAACTATGTTGTTTTATATATCTCTAATATTTTTACTGCTTAATGAATATATGGATAAACCAGCTTATTAGGCAGCTATTAAAAAAATATTTATCAAAATAAAAAAATACTTTATTCATATTTTCACTATTTATATTATTGGTGATGTATTAAATCCGACTATTAAAATAGACGGTACTAAATCACTTATTGAAACTATTTACGATTGTATAACAGTACTACCACCTCCAAGTCCCAAAAATTCAAATCACCCACCACCTATTGAACAAACTAAAGAAGAAGTGTTGTCTAGAGTAGAAGACGAATGCAAAAATATATATAGGTTTTACCAACAAGAAAGTGCTAGCAACCTACCAGCTTCCATACCATCTTCTTCTTCTTCAACACAAACTCACAAAAGACATGATGTTTCTGCGGTTAATATTGAAAGTCTCAGAAATAGAATGTGCGGCGGCCGTACCGCTACTAACCAAATTAGCGAGTTTGATATTTTTATTTTGCAGGGTTCTGTACTGTACCAAGAAGTTCTCAATGAAGGACGTGAAGACTTGCTGAAATACTGGAGGGGGAATGAGAAGACCTTTCCGACACTTTCAATGATGACCCGAGATATTTTGAACATTCAAGTGTCATCAACGGCGTCTGAAAGCACTTTTTTCTGCCGGCAAATATCAAATAGGAGAGCACAGACACTCATTAGCCGAAGACATCTTGGAGATTGTAGTATTATTCAGAGATTGGATACGAGCGGAGCGGAGCGGAGAAGGTGCGGTCAACCGGAGATCAACGAAGAAGAAGACGAAAACTACAACGAAATCTTATCCAAAGGTGGTGGAAGAGACGTGGAGCAATTTGACCAACAAATACCAATTCCAACCGAAGAACCACAGGAAATTATCAAGAAACTAGAACAGGTTTTTTTTAAATGTAATATTTTTTAATTGCAATTTTACTATGTAATTTGCAATTTTTGAACAATACCACAAAGTTGCAATTTTGACAATTGTATTTGTATTACAAAAAAAATCATATGTCTATTAAAAATATAAGAGGCACAAAAACATCATTGGGATGTTTTTATTACACTATCTTGTTTAATTATTGACTTTTTTATATATATATGTTATTTTTTAAATTAAGTGCAAAAAAAAAAAAATGCCCCGGATCCCGTTCCCGCCCCAACCCTATTCCGACGGGATCGGGATCGGAATCGGGACGGGACTTCGGCAAATCCCGCCTATCCCGATCCCGCCTGACCCGATTCCGCTAAACCCGACCCGACCATCTCGAGCCCGGCCCACTGGCCACCCATAGTATATATAAAGTGGTACTGGAAATTAAAGGTCAGTGAAATGTGACTAATAATCATGAATACTCCTATGTGTACTTCGTTGGGGGGTGAGGAAAGGTGCATGGGTTGAAGAAGAAGATGTTCTTTTAAGAAAATGCATTCAAAAGTTCGGTGAAGGAAAGTGGTATCTTGTTCCTGCTAGAGCTGGTAAACTAACTACTCTTTGTCTCATTTTAGTCATAAAATTTAAAAAGTAAAGAAGATTTTTTAATTTTATAATATTAAATTAAAGATATATAGAGTATATCAAAATATTTTTAAATTTTATAATCTTAAACATGACATGTATAAAGTTAGAGTTAAAAAAGTTATCAAAAAAGGAAGAGACATTCTTTTTAAAACAAACTAAAAAAGAAAGTAAGACAAACATTTTTGAAACAACGTAGTACTTAGTATTCTTCTGGCGCATTTTATGTGAAGTTTTTTACTCTTTAGTCTTCTAAATAGAATGATTATATTTTTATATTTATAAAAAGTTTACCTTTAATTAATGATACTATAATTTGTGGTCACACCAAATGTTTTACGGGCTTATTTTAGATATTAAGCTTCAAAGATTTTTATTTCTTTTGTAAACTTCGTTTTTTTATAATCGTGGTGTCTGGATCAGCTTACGCGCACCTCGACTAATTCCACGAGATACCTGCCACCTTCCATCAACAACATATACCAGATAAATCTGTCTACCAAAGCTAAGAAAGATGAAGAGAAATCACCTTGTATTCTTTATCTCTGCTTAGATTTAAACCTGAAACTCATTACTCCTAATATCTAATAAAATATTAGTAGTACCATATAAGTTGGGCCTAAAGTGATGGCATAGATTGCAGAGTAGTAATTTTTCTCTTCATATACCCATATGTTTATCTGTGAAAATGTGCAGGTCTGAATAGATGCAGGAAGAGCTGCAGATTAAGGTGGCTGAATTATCTAAGGCCACATATCAAGAGAGGTGACTTTTCTTCAGATGAAGTAGATCTCATGTTGAGGCTTCATAAGCTCTTAGGCAACAGGCAAGTTTAATTTATGTTCAAACACTTTAATATCTCATATTACACTCACCCATGAGATTTAGCAACCATTTCATCCAAAAGTTTATGATGTTTGAGATCTACATTACAATTAATTTTTACTACATAATTATATTACTCCCTCCGTTCTAAAAAAGATTATCATACTTTGACTTAACACAAAATTTAAGAAATAAAGGAAGACTTTTGAAATGTGTGGTACAAAACAAATCTTAGATAATTGTGTGGTTGTGAATGATCTCATAAAGTTAATTTTTTTTGGGATAAACTAATAAGAAAAGTAGGTCAAACTTTTTGGGACGGAGGGAGTATATATGTCTCAACATGCATGCCCTCTCGTGCAGAGACAAATGATTCTATTATACATGTTAAAACATACAAACATATTTGGTTGTTTTTAAGATGGCGGTATGATTCAAACAATATAAACAATATTGTTGCACGAGGAAAAATCAGCACCGTTAAATGGTGGAGCCGATTGCATGCTAAAAGGACAAAGTGATGGTTGGGATGACTTTTCTCTTGACATTGACATATGGAATCTACTTAATTAGCTGAGATAAAATTGCATTGTAACCTTTTAATAGGGATACATTCGTCATTTACACTTTATATCCCTATTACAAGTTGTTAGGAAGTAACTTTCAATATTGTGCCGAACATGTCTGATTCTGGGCCGAACATGTCGGATTCTTCACTGGAAGGGAAGAGAAAGGGTAGAAATAAGCAGAATGGTAGTCCATCTTGTGGGCCGATATTTGGTAGGAGGTATTAGTTAATCTCAGAATAACTTTTACACTAAAATGATGGGATTAGTTATCCCATAGACAAGATGGGATAACTAATCCCATGAAATATCCCAACTCATGGAATATCTGGGGATATCCCACCTCTGTACCAAACGACCCCTTATTACTACAATGGTGGCCATGAAATATCCCACCTCATGGAATATCTGGAGATATCCCACCTCTGTACCAAACGACCCCTTATTACTACAATGGTGGCTGACAGTTCCCAAATATATCCATGATTTCTGCTTCAATGCATTCCTTCTAAACTTTCTGTTGGAAATTTGTCTTTGGTGGGACCGTCCACCCATATTTAATTAATTAAACACTAGAGTTTCGCATGTTGGAGGCTTTGTATCTTTACACGTGCATAATCTACTAAGTGAGTAGATGGCCGTAGGGCTAAGAATCGTTAAATTTCAATGAGAAATAAAAGAGATAGTGGTCCACGAAGTAAGGTGTTTGAGGCATGGAAATATGGTGTTGGACAAATCTACCACATCGGTGGAAAAAAGAAGAATTGCTCTATTTATAAGTCTCAAAATTGGCTAAGGGTTTGGGACCCCAAGGGGTAACCCATGTGTTTAAAGGAGGGAGGACCTAAATGTGCTTGGGTTCAAGGCTAAGCCCACACGCGCGCCGCCGCCCGCCCGTCCCGTCCGGGCTCGGGTCGTGGGTGATTAACTCCCTCCATAAACAACCATTACTTGGTTGATTAACTCCCTCCTCCAATGACCATAAACAACCATTACTTGGCTCAATTGTGTGAGAGAGAAAGACACAGAAAAATGAGACAACATATATACACAAAGAGAAACAGAAAGTCCAAAACGTTGGAACAAAAAAATAGAAAATTCTTCCTTCCTTTTCTATTCCTCAGCAAGTCATTTCGTGTTTGTTTTCTTCGTCAGAATCAACGTATTTGCTTTGTAGTGTTGATTAGTTGTTATTTTATCTTGGGAGACTATTGCCCATTAACGTAAAAACATATATGCGGGGCAATCTTATCTTAAAGACAGAGAGCTATCTCTCGACTCAACCACAGTTGTAACAATTCAAATTTTAGTGCTTGAAAGATGTCGGTCGAAAGTTGTGTGACCAAATCTGGATATGGCTGTGGTTTTCTGGTAGAAGATAGTGACGGTTATACTGTTGAAGGTCAACGTGTTCATGGTGTCACCGCTCCCGAGAGTGGTGGGAACAAGCGCCCATGAGAGGCTGAGGATGTCAACTGGGACAAGAGGAGAAGGCTGAAGATGTTGTTCTATCTTGTAGTAGAAGGCCTATATCTGTCCCAGACAAAGGATCCGAGTTATGGTAAGGAGCAAATGGACACTCAGTCTGATGAAGTGACTGAAGTGGGCCAGAATCTGAAATTGGGATAAGTAATTTTTCTTCCTTGTCAAGAATAAGATTAAATGATGTCTGATTAAAAAGGGTTTAAAGTAAGGAGGAATATGAAAATATTTTCACAAAATAATTTATATCCCTTACGCTTTAAAATCAAAAGTTTAATCTCCTCTTCCTTCCCGTTTAAAGATTGGATTTTTTAAACGACTTAAAAATATCCGTTCTTTTGAGTGTAATTATTAAAAGTGTGTAAAGTATGTTCGCACATACGAGGGAAAAGATCCACTGACTGTGCGAAAACTGTTACCACTCTTAAGTAAGCGCCAACAATTGTCTGGGCACCAATCTCAAGGGAAGAAGACTAAAAGATAATGTCTTATCTTAAGACGTTGACCCTGTCACACTATTTGACAGAAGATCCTTCATTTGATAGGATGATATTGGACACTCAGTCGTACAAAGCCTATGGGCGACTGGAGTGGGCCAAAATTCCTTTGATAGGATGATATTGGACACTCAGTCGTACAAAGCCTACGGGTGACTGGAGTGGGCCAAAATTCCTTTGATAGGATGGTATTGGACACTCAGAAGCCTATGGGCGACTGGAGTGGAGACAGAATTCATTTGATAAGAAAAGTAATGGACACCTAATAAGGTGGGCCAGAGTTTCCAGGTCTTAAATGATCTGAAGGCCTAAAGAAAGACAGAAAAGAAATTGGACACTTAGTCTGCCAAAGCAACTGGAGTAGGCCAGAGTATCCAGATCACATATGATCCGGTTACGCCCTAACCACGGGCAAGAGGTTGTTCATGTAAAGCAACGCCACCTCTAAAGTAGAAGGGGTTGGAGAGGTTGTCCTCAATATGACTTCAGGGAATGGGATCACTTTAAAATGAGGTGATACATGTCCCAAACTTGGTTTAAGGGATGCTGTTGGTCAAGCTGGTTTTGAGACTAGTCCAACAGGTCTGTAATAACTAAGAATTGTACCGTATGTCTGTAGCCAAATGAATGATATATTTGTAATCCGTGCATCTATGCCATCATAGATTAAGACACGTTAAATAGAAAGTCATTCAAAAGCTAGTGAAGTTGAGATTGTTGCCTTCTTTCGACATAAACCCTCAAAATGAATGTGAGGTAGGCGAAGAGGCAAAATCACCTTTCCAAGTTCCGTCAAGGGAATAGCGAAAGAAGCACCGCTCCTCTAGAACTTAGTCACACCTACTTGGGTGATTTGAAGTTTATACAAAATAGAGGGGGGAGACAAGTACTTTGTGACCTTAATTGATGATGGTACAACGTATTACATCCTTTGTTTGTTGAAAAGCAAAGATGAAGTTGTTGAAGAGAATAAGCGCTACAAAGCAGAAGTTGAAAATCAACTAAGCCTATGGATTGAGAAATTCATAGTGAAAGAAGGGGAGAATGTGAAGCATCGTTCATTAAACGACTGCTCATTACTCACCTCAGTCCAACGGTGTTAGCCAAGTGCAAAGCCATACGCCCAAAATATGTGGGGCAAGGTGATCCTTACCGCTAATGCGATTCTCAACAGAAATACGCATAAGGATAAGGATAACTCTCCGTGTGAAACATGGAAATGATCTCACATACAAATATTGTGATGTGGGGTGGCTTGGTAAAAGTTGGAATACTGAAACATGTCAAGTTGGACCTAAAACTGTAGGTTACATATCCACTGGATCTGCAAATAACAGTAGTGTTTATCGCCTCTTGGTGTCAAAGAATGCTGAATTCTTTGAAGATAACTTTCCTTGAAAAGGAAAAAGAAGTAATTGCTCAAGGTTAACAAGAACCCGTGAGTGTCTGACTGTCTGAAACTAGACGTTCCGTATCTAAAGGACTCGAAAGTTGTTGTCTATCCGGAACTTAATATTCCAGATCTACAGAACTCAGGGATTCTAGAAGTTGAACCGAGACAGAGCAAAGAGGGGACAAAGACTTGTTCCAGGCCTTCTAGCTTGTATGGTTGAGAATGAACCATGTACAATTAACAAATAATTGTCATCTCCAGAAGCGCTGCTTTGAAAAGAAGCTACAAAGAGATAAATAGATTCCATCATATAGAACCATACTTGTGTAATGGTTGATCTTCCCCCGGGAAAAGAACATTTGGGTTGTGAAAAAGGATACTCAAAAGTGAGTACAAAGTAGATGGATCTACTGATGAGTACAAGTCCTCGGCTACTTGTACATGTGCTTTCCTGTGAATAGCTTAACATCCAGGGCCATTGTAGTCTTGTGTCGCATGGATGTTGAAACAGCCTACCTAACCGGAGAGTTGGAAGGGGAGGATCAGAGTTGGATTGCTGGACTGTTGGGCTTCTTCCTGAACTTTCATTTTGGTCCCTGAAATGTTTACATTTTGGTCCTGGAAGTTTATGATAAAACAGAAACAATGAATCTGACCACAGAAATATTGACTCTGAAGTTAGAAAGTCAACAGTTGGAAAATCAACAGTCTAAAGTGGAAGTTATATTGAAACAAAAGATACGGGTATCACAAATGACATCTTAGGAATTGTATTTCTAAGACATCTAACGGACTGGTCTAACTCCAAACTCAGTTGTGAGATAGTTGACAGTCTCGTTGAAGCCACCAATGGATATGAATCATAGAACTGATTGGAATCATGGTGCACCCATAGACAATGAGTGATATGGGCACGTCACATGTAGTTCAATGTATTGTACACACTATAACCGACCTAGTATCGACCTACAAAGCAGATCAGTTGAACTAAGGTTCACTCGTGATTCTGGAAATAATCGATAGTAGGCGTTAAGCCGGATATGACAATATCTGAAATATTCGCTTATCTACGGATTAAGGTATTATAGATGTCCAACGGTTCTGAGAGAACACAGTGATGCAAACTGGACATCAGATGTGAAGAACACCAAAGCCATAAGTAAATGTGTTTGGTGGGTCTTGGAAAATCCTCTAAGCAAACTTGCATCGGCGATTCATGATGGAATCGAAGTTTATCGCTTTATACAAAGCATGAAAGAAGTTGAGTAACTTCATGACTCCTTAGAGGACGTCCCTTATTGGGAGAAACCCGTGCCTTCAGCAGTTATACACTGTGGCTAGCCGGTTGGCTTCAGGAAGGACACGGATGACGGCGTCTGGACATATTTGTCAGGATCTGTCAAAGACATAAGACCGTATGGCAGTTGATCATCACGGGTGTCACTTCTTTGATTACTAATCAAAGGATATAGCGGACCCTTTTAATAAGAGACTACCCGGAGATCAAGTGTTTTGCCTGTCTAGGGGAATGATCTTAAAACCCAAACAATACGAACCTTTGCGGTGGTAACCCAACCATACTGACTGGAGATCCCAAGAATTTGGTTCAATGGGAAAACTAAGCTGCAAAAGGTTCAGTTGAGCGGTTCGGTGGAAGCAAGAGCACTTCGGATGATGATTTCTGTAGGGAAACATGAATCCAAAGTTGTTCCCGCGATAGACATTAAAGTGCTACCTGCATGGTGGGTAAAGGTTAAGCTTCCAAACCTTTAACGATCCTCAAACGGTTGAGGTTAAGGTTGAGAAATCTTTTAATAATTCCTAACACTTGTGAAGTGGGGTATAGCAGGATACCTTGTAGGAGATCACCTATTTAAGTGCGAGGACAGGCCGCCTCAAATGAACGCACTTAAGAATCCAAGTGTGTCCATGGCCACAACCGACAGAACAATAAGAATAAAAATGAATAAGGAGAGTTATTGTGTTGGTATCATTGTCTTGGCTTACACTAAACATTGACGGTTCAAGACATCACGTTCACCGCGCAGTAAGTAAGTCCGGTGGTATTCAACTAGGGAAGGTTCAAAGCAGAAGCTACCTCTCCTGATGCAATATCTTTTCTCTGAAAGATTGCAGAAAGTAGGCACCATGCGTGTACGCCAAAATCTCTTTCAAGAGGGGATTGTTGGAAATTTGCCTTTGGTGGGGAGGTGCGTCCACCTATATTTAATGAATTAAACACTAGTGTTACACATGTTGGAGGCTTTGTCTCTTCACACGTGCATAATCTACTAAGTGAGTAGATGACCGTAGGGCCAAGAATCGTCAAATTTCGTTGAGAAATGAAAGAGATATTGGTCCACGAAGTAAGGTGTTTGAGGCATGAAAATATGGTGTGGGACAAATCTACCACATCGGTGGGAAAAGGAAGAATTGCTCTATTTATAAGTCTCAAAATTGGCTAAGGGTTTGGGACCCCAAAGGCTAACCCATGTGTTTAAAGGAGGGAGGACCTAGATGTGTTTGGGTTCAAGGCTAAGCCCACACGCGCGCCTCCGCCGCCCGCCCGTCCGGGCTAGGGTCGTAGGTGATTAACTCCCTCCATAAACAACCATTACTTGGCTGATTAACTCCCTCCTTCAATGGCCATAAACAACCATTACTTGGCTCAATTGTGTGAGAGAGAAAGACACAGAAAAATGAGACAACATATATACACAGAGATAAAACAGAAGAGAAACAGAAAGTCCAAAACGTGAGCAGAAACGTTGGGACAAAAAAATAGAAAACACTTCCTTCCTTTTCTATTCTTCAGGAAGTCGTTTCGTGTTTGTTTTCTTCATCAGAATTAATCTATTTGCTTTGTAGTGTTGATTAGTTGTTGTTTTATCTTGAAAGACTATTGCCCGCTAACGTAAATGCATATATACGGGACAATCTTGTCTTAAAGACAGAGAGACATCTCTCGACTAAGCCACAGTTGTAACAATCCAGATTTAAGTGTTTCTTGATTTCAGGTTATCAAGAGTCAAGACTCAACAAGCTTACAGCAGTTCTGAATTGCCTATTTGTTTATCCTTTCGAACACTTGTAATATTTATTTGGTTCTCGTACTGCTTTACAATATCCAACACTTTCTTGGGGAATGTTAAATTCTCGGATTACAGGGTTATACAGCTGGTTACCAAGCTTATGACTTTGATCCTCAATAGACTATCTTTGTTTCAACTCAAACCAATAGTAGAAGATGACATTGTGAGAAGTAAGAAAATGAAGAATGACGCAGTAGGAAAAAAAGTAGTTGTGGAATTACAAAAATTTTAAGAAACAAACATATGGAATAATTGTTCTCCTAGCTATTGTTAAGACTCCTCTGCTAATTAAATTATATCATTAATTTTAAATTATGACATGTGTCTCACATTCAAGTAAGAACTTGAGAAAATGAAGACAATAAAAATGAAAAGAAGCTGGATCCTCTAATTAGAATTGTAAACTACAAAAATTCTTTAACTATGTAGTTTGACTCCTCAAAAGTTCTTTGCATAAATCAAAGATCAGATATTGAGAATATTATGATTTGTAATTAAAAATTTAATATCACATATTATTCAGTAGATTTTTTAATTATAATAATTTTAATTTTTAAAATTTCATGTCCAGTTAAATATCATTATTTTATATGAAAGTTAATAGATAAAAATATTTAAAAGGATACTATGCTTCACCTTGACCAATTACACTCATGCTACATCTTGACTCACATGACTTTGTTGGAAATCTTAGCATATTTCATTTAAATGGAGATATGTAGGACTCTCATTATTATTTCTTTCAAATGATATACATTTTTGGTTCTTTGAAAGTACTTTGTGTTGGTGAAAATATAATTATTATAATTAAAAAATAAAATAAATAAGTTATAAATAAATATTCAGGCTCTGCTCACTAGCTAGCCGGACTAGTTGGGGCCCTATTTGGAGTCATACTGAAAACCATGCCTTTCGAACCGAACGCAATGCCCGTCTTCCAAATCAAGAAAAGGGCTCGTTGGGAAGAAAGATTACGTGCGGCCTGTAGAGCACATGTTAGGCACGGTCGGGTTGGCATGAATATATCTCGCTGTCGTTAAAGAGTTTCAAGTTAACTATGGTAAAAACTTCACCATCAAATAGTAATACTCTAAACTTGTCCCCTTCAGAATGCAATAGCCCTACAATGTCGTATGACTCAAACTACTCCGGACTATTTGTGAGACTAAAGCTTCACCACAAAAAAACGCCTTCCTTACCAAATTAATTCTTAGTTTTTTGGAAAATAAGTTGGAGACTTGGAATATTTTTCTTTGTCTCATGAACTTTCTCTTTCACTACACCAACCTCCAATTATAAAAAAAAAGAGCAGCCCGGTGCACTAAGCTCCCGCTATGCGAGGGGTTCGGAGAAAGGCTGGACCACAAGGGTCTATTGTACGCAGCCTTACCTTGCATTTCTGCAAGAGGTTGTTTTCACGGTTTGAACCTGTGACCTCCTTGTCACATGACATCAACTATAAGAACAATACAACATTATTAATCATCTACAACAGAATATTTGTCATACACTCGCATCCTTCGTATATGTGTATGATTTCTTTTTATGGAGTAATTAGTATGAGATAATGGAGAGAGTATGTCATATTGGTTTTGGGAGCTTGAATGACTACTTGTTGGGCTAGTCAGTCTGCAGATACTCTAAATATAGTGTGATATTGTCTGCTTTAGGCCAAGTCCGCACGTTTTTTCTCAAAAGGCCTAACACTATTAAGATATTCATGCACCTTATATGTTGACTCCCAATCTTTTCAGCTATCGATATTGGATTTTGTTCGCACATCCAACACTATTATATCTACTTTATGTCCACTAATATGTTATGCACTTTAATATTTTAATATAAAATGCTTCTAACTCTAACACTAAAAGAGAATAATCTCCTGATTATTTCCCAATACAAGACTACTACATTTCCCTAATATAAGACTACTACCCTAATTATATATGTACAAGAATTATAATAATTATGGTAAGTAAATATACAATATATACGTTGCCGTGTATATTCTTTCACACTCCCGCAGTCATAGCGTGCGGTTGTCGTATGCTGAGACTGTCCCTAAAATCTTCAAAAAGAACTAAGGGAAAACCCTTAGTAAATATGTCAACAATATGGTACCGTGAAGAGATATGCAAGACACGTACTTATCTACGAGCTACCTTTTCTCGAACAAAGTGAATATTCATCTCGATATGTTTAGTGTGTTGATAGTGGACCAGATTTTCAGAGAGATAGACCGCACTAATATTATCGCAGTAGGCTAAGGTAACTTTCTGAATAGAAAAGTGAAGCTCTAATAAGAGATTACGTAGCCAACATGACTCATACACCACATTAGTTACCCCTCGATACTCGACCTCCACACTGGATCATCATAAAGTAGTCTAGCGTTTAGCCGACCAAGAGACCAAGTTATCACCAAGAAACATACAATAACCAGATGTCGAACGACTGGTATCCGGACACCCACCCCAATCAGCATTTGTATAAGACATGAGAGTAGATACGGAGGATGGATATAAGTGCAAACCATAATCAAGAGTACCCTGAATGTAACACATAATGCATTTGAGAGCGTGCATGTGTTCATCCCTCGGATCATGCATAAATAAACACACATGTTGAACTGCATAAGTAATATCGAGCCTCGTGAATGTAAGATACTAAAGAACCCCTGCAAGACTGCGATAGTGGGAGGGATCCTCGTAAGGTGTGCTAGAATTAGCACTCAACTTCGGTTTGGTATCAACCTAAGTAGGAGATAACTTACAGGATAACATGCCAGCTTGCTCAATAATCTCATCTGTATACTTCCTCTGGGATAGAAATAGACCACCTGCATAACGAGTTACAGCTATACCCAAAAAATAACTCAAAGACCCCAAGTCTTTCATAGCAAATTCAGAACTGAGAAGAGACATGATGGACTTGCGCGGTTTATCTGAAGAGGCAGTCAATATAATATCATCCACATATAACAGAATGTATGAACGAGAAGTACCACGATGATAGATAAACAGAGAATAATCATACCTGCTATGAGAAAACCCAATTGTAGACACATAATCTGCAAATCTTTGTACCAAGTCCGAGGGGCCTATTTTAGCCCATACAAGGACTTCTTCAGCAAACAGATATGGTGAGGATGATCGGGTCCCTGAAACCCAAGGGTTGATGCATGTATATTGTTTCCTTGAGACCACCATGTAAGAAAACATTTTTCACATCCAGCTAATGAATTGGCCATGTTTTCTAGTGAGCCAGACTGAGAACTGTGCGAATGATTGCTGGTTTGACCATCGGACTAAATATCTCTCCACAATCTATGCCAAACTGTTAAGTTTTGCCATTACCTACAAGATGGGCCTTATGCCTCTCAAAACAACCATCAGATTTTTTCTTATGAGTAAAAATCTACATAGAACGAATAACATTGACACCAGGCGGATGGGGCACCAACTCCCACATCTTATTTTCAATAAGAGCATTATATTCATCATCCATGGCCATTTTTCAATTCAGGTCATGAAGGGCAGACTCTAGGTTGCGTGGTAGGGGTGATTTAGTGACATTAGAATATAGATTAAAATTCATTTTTAGTTTAAAAATACCCTATTGGCTACCAGTAACGGGCCCTTGACTCGGAATAGAAGTGGGCCGGACCTTGGTCGGTGTAGGGATGTCACGGGATTGGCCAGTAGGCAGTGGACCTGCTAGCCGATGGAGGACATAGAAACTGGGCCAACAGGCAGTGGGCCTACTGGCCGAGAAACTGGACCGAGACCGAGACTAGATGGGCCAGCAGGTAGTGGGCTTGCTGGACAAGAAATTGGATTCGGACAGGCAATGGTCCTGCTGCCAGAATTGGGTCACGGAAATGTTGGGCCAAATGGTGGATAATATACGGTGAGAGCCTATCATCCAAAAAATTATAAGAACTAGACACGGAATTATACAATTTAGCAAACGAAAATTGGGTTTCATAAAAAATGACATGGAGACTAATTATGATTTTATTAGAAGATAAATCAAAACATTTGTAATCACGAGGATTAGACGGATAACCCAAAAATATAGAAGAAGTAGAACGGGCTTGAAATTTGTTAATTGTAGTGGATGGGAAGAGAGGATAGCATAAACGCCGAAATACCCTAAGATGAGAATACAAAGGATCCGTACGATAAAGAATTTGGAGTGGAAATTGGTATGCTAGTACTTTGCTCGGGAGTATGTTAAGAAGGTAAGTAGTTATTTGTAATGCATGATGCCAAAATGAAGGTGGTAATGAAGCATGGGCGAGTAATGTCCGAACAATATTATTAATGGTGCATATTTTCTCTGGGCTTTTCCATTTTGGGAGGACGTTTGAGGACAAGAAAATCGAAAAGATATACCATTAACACTACAAAATTCCCTAAACGACCTATTATTAAATTCCCTCCCATTATCACATTGAATACTTTTAATTTTCCGTTCAAATTGGGTATGGATGAATGCTCTAAAAGATAGGAATGTGGAATAAATTTGAGACTTTTTAGACAATGAAAAGGTCCATAAAAATTAGAATAATCATCCAAAAAAACATATAATAATGATGACCCACGGAGCTCAAAACGGGAGATATCCACAAATCACTATGAATAATATCAAATGACATTAAAGTACTAGAATTAGACGCTACAAACAGTAATCTAACATGTTTCCTAAGCGGACAAGAAGGACAAACATTACTACTACGTGTACTATTACACTTAATAAAATTATTAATTTTAAGAGAGAAAATAACAGACGCTTCCAGATGACCCAAACACGCATGTCACAAAGAAGGTACTAAAGTGGCAAACGTCAACGCTGTGGCTTGATTAGTGGTAGTGGTGATGGTGATGGTATAGAGATCGCCCCGACTATTACATCTCATTAGAGGTATCCCCGTCGTGAAATCCTTCACGGAAAATCCAAAAAGGATAAAGTCAACAAAAAACCCATTTTGAGTTGTAAATTTACGAACAGACACCAAATTTTTAATTAAGTGAGGAGCATGAAGGAAAATTTTCAAGGCTAAAGGTGGGTTCAGGAGATATAAATTTGTGTGACCATAACCGTGAATTGAAATTGAATTACCATTACCAACAATGATGCCACGATTATTGCTCAAATTGAAATAAGACTAGAGATTACTTGGTGCGGACGTCATGTGAGAAGTAGAACTGGTGTCCATGTACCAATTTGCATCAGGAGGATTTAATCGAAGTGTATGCATCGCTGCCTCAATATTCGTGGGAGTTGGGGCCGGTGCTGGGCCCGCAACATCGAATGCCTGCTATGGTCGAGGCCTAAGCAGGCCAGCCTGCTACCAGGGCCCAGTCCGTGACTTTGCACTAGCCCAAGGCTGCGACCAGTGGTGTTGCGGCCCAGCCGGCTGGCCACTGCCACCACGTCCTCCGCTACTGCCGCCACCGCCACTGCTGCGGTTTTTGCCACCATTTTTTTTTTATTTCAGCCCTTTTTGGCACCACCATTGTTACAGTTTTGGCAAGAATTGTCCGAGAATGAGTGAGGGTCATCGGTGTCGCGTGACGTGGCAACCATCATGGCGGAATTGGCTCCAGTTGCCACATTTTTAGCCAAGCCGGCTTCTTCTAAGGTGAGTATGAAACAAACTTAGTAGAACGGCAGGAGAGGATTACTTTGACGAAGAAGCGTCCCAATGCCATTATAAGCCTCGGAAAGGCCTACAACCATCTGATGAACAAGACGATGATTCGTGACGGGTGCGTCAATGTTCTTGAGTTGATCCAATAACTCCTTGAGCCTTTGACAATAGGCTGAGGCATTCAGAAAATCCTCCATGTTGATGTGGGAGAATTCCTTCTCAAGGGTCACGACACATGATTTTTTTTATCCTGGAATATATCAAGCAACCTATTCCAAACTTATATTGCCATAGTTTCGAGTTCAATAATAGTCTGCAAGAGGTCTGTATAGATGGTGGAATAAATTCATTGGAGTACCGTAGCATCAAGAGTCGCCCACAACCCTATTTCATCATCGGTGGTAGGAACACTCTCCTTGATTTTTTCCGGTGGGACGATGTGATGGAGGACTCGACTAGATCGTGCGTGAATTTTAAATAGTTCTGTCCACGTAGCGTATTGGACGTTTTCCATCTCAAGAACAATAGGGATGTTGTTCTTGATAATAGAGACTGAAAGGGCAGGATGAAAGGTGTTATTTTTGGTAGACATGATGAAAGAACAAGAGGAGAATTAGGGATTCGAAAAAAAAATGAAGGGAAGGAGGGGTATGGGCAGCCGAAAAGGGAGGTAGGACGGCAGGAGCAAAATTTTGGAGAAGGAAAAGTTTGCCCTAGACTTCTGATACCATGAAAGAGAATAATCTACAGATTATTTTCATTAATGAAAAGGTTTATATACATGATATACAATATTTAATTATGGAAAATAAATCTACATTTTCCTAATACAAGACTACTATATTTTTCTAATACAAGACTACTACCCTAATTATATATGAATGACTTAGTAAACTATATCTTCTATTTATTATATTTTATAATGGACGTGAAAAAAACTAAAGCCACAATTAAAATGGGAGGGAGGAGTGATACATTTATTTGTTGATATTTTTTTTTAAAAAAATTATTTTTATTACATTTTTGTTGATAGTTATTTGACAGAAATATGGAAATATTTTGGAAATATATGTGGCATTAAGTGGTATCCATGATTTACTACAATGGTGGCTGACATTTCCAAAAATATCCATGATTTCTGCTTCAATGTAGCCAACATATTAAGGATAATAATTCTGAGATAAAGTTTGGGATTAACCTTATCCGATATTTGGTAGGAGATATTAGTTAATCTCGAAATAACTTTTACACTAAAATGAGAGAAGATGGGATAACTAATCCCAGGAAATATCCCACCTCATGGAATATCCGGGGATATCCCACCTCGGTACCAAACGACCCCTTATTACTACAATGGTGGCTGACAGTTCCCAAATATATCCATGATTTCTGCTTCAATGCATTCCTTCTAAACTTTCTTAGGGAATGTTAAATTCTCGGATTATAGGGTTATACAGCTGGTTACCAAGCTTATGACTTTGATCCTCAATAGACAATATCTTTGTTTTAACTCAAATCAATAGTAGAAGATGACATTGTGAGAAGTAAGAAAATGAAGAACGACGCAGTACGAAAAAAAGTAGTTGTGGAATTACAAAAATTTTAAGAAACAAACATATGGAATAATTGTTTTCCTAACTATTGTTAAGACTTTACTCTGCTTAATTAAATTATATCCTTAATTTTAAATTATGACATGTGTCTCACATTCAAGTAAGAATTTGAGAAAATGAAGACAATAAAAAATGAAAAGAAGCCGGATCCTCTAATTAGAATTGTAAACTACAAAAATTCTTTAACTATGTAGTTTGACTCCTCAAAAGTTCTTTGCATAAATCAAAGATCAGATATTGAGAATATTATGATTTGTAATTAAAAATTTAATATCACATATTATTCAGTAAATTTTTTAATTATAATAATATTTAATTTTTAAAATTTCATGTCTAGTTAAATATTATTATTTTATATCAAAAAGAATAGATAAAAATATTTCAAAGGATACTATGCTTCACCTTGCCCATTTAGACTCATGCTACATCTTGACTCACATGACTTTGTTGGAAATCTTAGCACATTTCATTTAAATGGAGATATGTAGGACTCTCATTATTATTTGTTTCAAATGCTATACATTTTTGGTTCTTTGAAAGTACTTTGTGTTGGTGAAAATATAATTATTATAATTAAAAAATAAAATAAATAAATTATAAATAAATATTCAGGCTGAGGCATGAATATATCTCGCTCTTGTTAAAGAGTTTCAAGTTCACTATGGTAAAAACTTCACCGATCAAGTAGTAATACTCTAAACTTGTCTCCTTCAGAATGCAACAACCCTACAATGTCGTATGACTCAAACTACTCCGGACTACCTCGATGAAAAATGAAAAGAGAATTATCACACATGCTGCATACAAACCCAATCTGCATAATGTACCTGACAAAGTGTTCATACCACGCTCTAGGGGCATGTTTCAAACCATACAGTGACTTAAGGAGACGACATACATACTAAGGGGCTGCTGGATGGACAAAGCCAGGAGGCTGGTGTATGTAAATTGTTTCCTTCAAGTCCCCATGTAGAAACACATTTTTTACATCAAGCTGATGTATTGGACAATGCTTGCCCATGTCTATACTCATAATTATGCGAATGGTAGCCTGTTTGACAACCGGACTGAACGTCTCACCACAATCAATACCCTCCTGCTGGTTTGTGCCATTAGCCACAAGTCTTGCCTTATACCTCTTTAGATCACCACTGTCTCTGTATTTGTGATGAAAGAGCCACATGCAACGGATCACATTCACCCCCTCCGATCTTGGAACCAAATCCCAAATGTATTATTTTGTTAAAGCATTAAATTCCTCACATATAGCCGCATTCCAATTAGGGTTTAGTTTGGGTAATTTAGGTTTTTGGGAATTAGGGAAATTATTTGTGTGGATAGGTTAAAATAGACTTTGGGCTTGAAAATACCGTATTAGGCATAAGTTTCCATTCGGTGCGTGGGGGCAGTGGGTGAGTGGTTAGTTGGGTGGTTTGCTAGTTGCGGGTCACAGAACTGTTGTGTATGGTCGGGTTATGGAGTGGTGGAACAGGGCAGTGGGTAAGGTGAGGAGCGGTGTGGTGGTAGATCTAGTGGGGTCGACGACGGTTTGGTAATGGTCGGAGATAAGGGTTGGGTGATGTATTGTGTGGTATGTACCTCGGGTAAGGGGACAGTGGTGGGTTTAGGATGTGGCGCTGATGCGTAGGTGTGGTGGTGGTGTTGCCGGTAACTGGATGATCGACGAGGAGTAGGTGGGTAGCTGGGCTGTCAGAATTGTCGGTTGGTGGAGGTGGCAGGGCAGCTGGTGGTGGGTTAAGGTTCTGGGTGGTTATGGGTTAAAGGACCGGCGGTGAGACAGGGGAGCTGGGTCGGATGCCAGTGGCGGTGGCAACTGGCGACGGGTGTGATTGAGAGGTGGCTATGGACATTGCCGCAGAGCTAACGGCGATAGTCGCAGTGATGGGTGGAAGAGACGGGTTCACTGTTTCTGACTGATGCAGTTGGCTGAGAATGACGGGGGAGATGTTGGGCTCGTCAAGAAAGGTATAGTCCATTTTTCAGAATTTTTAGAGATTCGAGAAAGAGAATGTGGTCTCGTCAAAAGTGACGTGACGAGAGATGTGGATTTGATGAGTGGACAAGTCGTAGCAAAGATAGCCCCTATGATTAGACGAAAAACCTACGATGACACACGAAGTAGTTCGAGGTGCTAATTTGTGAGGGGAAGTGGATGCAAGATTGGGATAACACAGGCAACCTAATATTATTAGGTGATCGTAAGAAGGAATCCTTCGATATAGAATTTCGGTTGGAGTCATATTGTGAAGGATGCTAGTTGGTAAAATATTTAGAACGTATTCTACCATTTTGTCGGAATAGACCCAGAAAGACGGAGGAAGGGAGGCATGAAACAGGAGAGTACGAACCATGTTATTAATGGTGCGGATGATTCGTTCAGCTTTACCATTTTGAGGCGATGTGTGGGGGAACGAGAATCGGAAAACCATGCCATTATTTCTACAGAATCGATGAAATATGGAGTTGTTGAATTCACGACCATTATCACACTGTAACGATTTTATGTACTTTTCAAAATGTGTTTAGATCCAAATATAATGAGAAAAATTATCTAACAAGACAAGATAATATTTATGACCAAGTGAACTAGAGATATAAGACGTCCATAAATCAACATGAATAATATCAAAAGGAGAAAATGTAATACTAGAAGATGATTTAAAAGGAAGGCGAACATGTTTGCCTAAAGAACAAGAAACACAGTGTTGGGCATATTTTCCATTATTACATTTAATAAAATTATTGCCTCTAAGAAAATTAAAACTAGGGCTCCTGGGTGGCCAAGCCTGTTATGCCATGTGGACGGAGAGATAGCAGCAAGAGAAACGGGAGAGCATGATCTGGCAGCGGAGGTGGATGGGAATGGATAGATATCTCCCGTGCTATTGCATCTCGTAAGAGGTGTCCCCGTACGAAGATCTTTCACAGTAAAACCAAAAGGGTCAAAATCAACAGAGACAAAATTATTACAAGTAAATTTGAGGACAGAAATTAGGTTCTTAATGATGTTTGGAGCATACATGACATTGTTAAGAGAAAATGGTGGATGAGGCGGTTGTGTGTAGGAGGTACCATAGCCCTGTATTGGAATGCGGTGACCATTGCCAACTGTAATGTACTGAGGATACTTTAATCGAAACAGTTTGGGAATATTACCTGCAGAGCGGGTGAGGTGAGATGTGGCCCTCAAGTCCATGTACCAATTTTCATCGGGTCGCTGCAAGTTCAAACTGCTAAAGGCCTGGCCCCAATCAGTCGGGGCCAGACCAGAGGAAGACTGCGGGTACTAGGCCTGCATGAAGTGGTCTTGGTGTGGCTGATATTGGGCTGACCGAGCGGATGGAGCGTGTCCCAATAATCCCTGTTGTGGGTGAGAGAAGTGGGCCAGTACTTGGGCAAGAGAGGAGGCCCAGTTTCCATTCTAATATAGGGCAATTGGGTCGATCCAATGCGCATATGGACTAGGCTGCGGCGGCTGTGAATTCTGATGCTGTCCGCGACCCCCTTTCCTATGTCTTTTTCCACCTTTGCCACCACCTCGGCCTCTGCCGCCCCTACCACCGCGGTTCTGCAGCTGTTGATTATTTTCCGGAGGAGGTGAGCCTGCGTTAATATTGTTTTGGGGAGACGTGTCGACTGCTAACGGGTTTCTTCTAGCAATAATTGCGAACAGGCCTTATTTAAACTGAGTAACGGATCAACATGTTGTATCATGGTGGTTGAAGTGTCGTACTCACCTTTTGGTAGGCCTGCAACTAATTGTAGGACCATCTTTGTTTCTGAGACAAGCGTGCCTACGTTGGATAATTGATCCGCCACAAGTTTCAACTGCTTGCAATAATCGAACATGTTAGAAAAATTTTCAAGGCGTGTATTATTAAATTGTTCTTCCAAATACACAGCACAAGTGTGCTTGTTATCTTAAAATATTTCCTCTAACCGAAGCTATAAATCACGGGCGTAGGCGCCGGATTTCATTATAGTAAGGAGCAAGTCCTGAGAGATAGTGTCATAAATCCACTATAATGACTCCTCCTACAACTCCCACAGTAGCCTCATCCACCACCATCGTCACCCTTGACATACCAAAATCATCATTTTCACCCTCTGTCCATCCATCCCTCACCATCACCAACATCAAGAATTGTCTCCCCATAATTCTTGATCAAGAAAACAGTCAGTACTCTCCATGGGTTGAACTTTTTCGTATTCATGCATGTATCTATAACGTGCTTAACCATATCGACGAATCATTCCATCGCCCGCCTGAAGTTGATGACTCAACATGGCTTCGTCTAGACGCCTTTGTCAAACAGTGGATATATGACACTATCTCTCAGGACTTGGAGTCATTATAGTGGATAGATTTTATCGAAGTAGGAGAAAGAAGACAAGGAAGAACAAAGAAAGAGACGGTGGTCTTCTCGGCCAACAAGTGGTGGCCGCCGGGAGAGATCCGAGAGAGGGGGGGCGGCAGAATTAATTTAGAGAAGACTAGGGTTTTGGCTCTTGATACCATATAAGATTGTAATAATCTTCCTTAATGAGTCTTCTCATTATTACAAAATATATATAGTGTGTACAATGAGGGAATACTAATACAGTAAGAATCTTAATATACCATAAATATATAATATTCATAATTACACCATACACGGTGAATATATGAAAAATATTCACTAATAAAAGTGATAGAAAAAATAGAAAAAAACAAAAGTGACGGAAGTGAAAGAGGGTTGTCCCAACGGATGGAAGAATAGTAAAGGGGGGACATTGGGAATTTGGATTTTTTGTTGAAGCAACTCTGCAATTTATAACAGGTGTCGCTTTGTGGAAAACTCCTTCATGCAATTTATAACAGTTGTCGCTTTGTCTTTCCACGTACGTAATAAGGTTTTAAGGCACCTGTTAGAATCCAATCATGTGTGTATATAAAGAGGTGCTGGAAAATAAAGGTTAGTGAAATGTGACTAATAATCATGAATACTTCTATGTGTACTTCGATGGGGGTGAGGAAAGGTGCATGGGTTTTAGAAGAAGATGTTCTTTTAAGAAAATGCATTCAAAAGTATGGTGAAGGAAAGTGGCATCTTGTTCCTGCTAGAGCTGGTAAGCTAACTACTCTGTCTCATTTTGCCTTGTCATAAAGTTTAAAAAGTAAAAAAAAAATTTAATTTTATAATATTAAATTACAAATATATAGAATATATTAAAATATTTTTTAATTTTATGATTTTAAACATTATCATTTATAAAATTAAAATTAAAAAATTATAAAAAAAGACATTCTTTTTTAAACAAATTAAAAAAAAATTAAGACAAATATTTTTAAAACAACATAGTACTTAGTATTCTTCTGGCGTATTTTATGTGAAGTTTTTTACTTTTTAGTCTTCTAAATAGAATGATTATATTTTTATATTTATAAAAAGTTTACCTTTAATTAATGATACTATAATTTGTGGTCACACCAAATGTTTTAGGGCTTATTTTAGATATTAAGCTTCAAAGATTTTTATTTCTTTTGTAAATTTCATTTTTTTATAATCATGGTGTCTGAATCAGTTTACGCGCACCTCGACTAATTCCACGAGATACCTGTCACCTTCTATCAGCAACAGGTATCAGATAAATCTGTCTACCAAAACTAAGAAAGATGAAGAGAAATTACCTTGTATTCTTTGTCTCTGCTTAGATTTAAACCTGAAACTCATTACTCCTAATATCTAATAAAATATTAGGAGTACCATATAAGTTGGGCCTAAAGTGATGGCATAGATTGCAGAGTAGTAATTTTTCTCTTCATATATCCATATGTTTATCTGTGAAAATGTGCAGGTCTGAATAGATGCAGAAAGAGCTGCAGATTAAGGTGGCTGAATTATCTAAGGCCACATATCAAGAGAGGTGACTTTTCTTCAGATGAAGTAGATCTCATGTTGAGGCTTCATAAGCTCTTAGGCAACAGGCAAGTTTGATTTATGTTCAAACACTTTAATATCTCATATTACACTCACCCATGAGATTTAGCAACCATTTCATCCAAAAGTTTATGATGTTTGAGATCTACATTACAATTAATTTTTACTACATAATTATATTACTCCCTCCGTCTCAAAAAGATTGTCATATTTTGACTTGACACAAAATTTAAGAAATAAAGGAAGACTTTTAAAATATATGGTACAAAATAAATCTTAGATAATTGTGTGATTGTGAATGATCTCATAAAGTTAATTTTTTTTGGGACAAACTAATAAAAAAAGTAGGTCAAACATTTTGAGACGGAGGGAGTATAATATGTCTCAACATGCATGCCCTCTCGTGCAGAGACATATGATTCTATTATACATGTTAAAACATACAAACATATTTGGTTGTTTTTAAGATGGCGGTATGATTCAAACTCACTAGCTCTTGTCTACTCTATATGTTGAATATGTATGACCGTTTCATAACGTTAATTAATACCTTTACTATGCTATTTCGTGTAGATGGTCACTAATTGCTGGGAGACTTCCGGGAAGAACAGCAAACGATGTGAAAAACTATTGGAACACTCACTTTCAAAAGAAGTTAAATATTGCTTCTCATCATCATAACGAGCAACAAAAGATTAAGAATAAGTGCAGAGGCATTACTAAGAATGAAATAATAAGACCTCAACCTCGGAACTTCTCAAGCACTAAGAAGAATGTTTCTTATTGCTGCATCAACAAAAGTATGATCACAAACACAGTAGACAAAGACGAAGGCAATAAAGAAACAATAAGGACTAGTACTAGTGAGAAGCAAACTACAGACAATGAAGTTCAATGGTGGGCAACTTTACTGGAAAATTGCAATGAAATTGAGGAAGAAGCACCAACAGTAATGTTGCACGAGGAAAAATCAGCACCGTTAAATGGTGGAGCCGATTGCATGCTAAAAGGACAAAGTGATGGTTGGGATGACTTTTCTCTTGACATTGACATATGGAATCTACTTAATTAGCTTAGATAAAATTGCATTGTAAACTTTTAATAGGGATACATTCGTCATTTACACTTTGTATCCCTATTACAAGTTGTTAGGAAGTAACTTTCAATATTGTAGAATTACTAAGTGCATGCACTCATATTATTCATATGATTTGTAGGTTGTACATTATCTTTATGTTTTCTAAGTACATGCATTATCTTTATGTTATCTAAGTACATGCATTATCTTTATGCTATATAAGTAATATCTGAAAAGACAATATATTTGTTTTTTTTTCCTAAAGAAAGCAAAGAGGACAGTTTCATAAACTTCCAAAGAAAGAAGTCTCGTCTCTGTTCCCCCAATGGAAGGACAACTTTTTATCCTTCTTTTGTCAAAGAAATAAAAAGATAAGTACTGTCCCTGGCATAGCCGGAAGTGCTAATTATCAGAATTACTCTCTTCAGAAATAGTCATAGTCGGGCATAATCTGATAAGTTGAATATAGAAAAAAAAAGATAAGTATTTTCTTATGTGATGTACTATGTAGTTATTTAATATTTTACTTGTTTAAATTTATATGATGTAGTTTGACTGGTCACGAAATTTAAGAAATAAAGGAAGATTTTTAAATCTTGTAATCTGAAATAAGTCAAAAATATTTGTGTTGTTAAGATTATCTCGTTAAATGTAAAATGTAAAGTTTAAAGTTAAATTGTTGTCAAATAAGAAAATGTGTCATTCTTTTTGGGACTGACTAAAAAGAAAAGTGTGTTATATAAATTGAGACAGAGGGATACTTATAGACTTGTCAATTTGCTTTTTATTACAAGGCTTGGAAAAAAGATTTTTTAGTAATAATTTTTTTTTATTTTTAGGAAAAAAGACTTGTCAATTTATTTTTAGTTCAACACACCTCAACAGATACTCTTGGAAGCTAGGGGAGAATATGACATGGACAGGTTACATTTTCCAGAAGGAAGTACAACTACAAATCCATTGAAAGGAACAGGGATTTAGATAGATTTACTCTTTTGATATGTCTTCAGGGATAGGGATGGCAATTGGGCGGGGTCGGGCGCTGATATTCCTTTCCCGCATCCGTATCCGTCAGAAAATTTTATATTCATCACCTACCCGTCATCCGTAGCGGGTAAGTTTTCAACATACCCGCCTAGGCGGATATATTTCTAAATCCACACCCGCCTAGGCTGGTATATTCCTAAATTCACATCCGCCTAGGCGGATATATTCCTAAATCCACACCTGCTCATCCACCCAAGTGGATATCCGTCACCCGCCAATACCCGTCTGCCATATTTTGTAATCAATTCATTTTTTATCAATTAGTGATCAACATGATCCAAAAAATTCAAATTCCAAAAATTATCCCAAAATTTTGAGTCAAGAATCAATACTGTCACTGTCTCATTTTCTTTGGGAGAGAGGGAGGAGAATTCCAAATTTTTTCATCATCAGAATTTTCATTTTTTTCACATCTTCCCTTTTGCACAACAAAGAATCAAGAAAACAAAATTTTCAAGAAAACCCAAAAATTATTCACCCAAATAACTATATATTACAAATGTAGACAAAATTCAGATGGGGTAGGCGGGTATGACTGCAAATCTACCACCTACCCACCTATCCGTGACGGGTACATTTTCAATACTCATACCTGTCTATTACCCTCCAAAGTCATACCCGCCCCAACTAGAACGAATGCGGTGCGAAACTCGCAAAATTATACCACCTGCCATCCCTATTCATGGATCTACAAAGGGATTATCCTTCACCATTTTTTGTGAGTTTATAGTGAAATCCTACAATCTATGTAATATATGGAGCCTGTTCCATTCAAGTAGGTGAAGGTTGTTGGTATAGTCTTTTTTGTACTGGTTTATTCAATAAAGTGCAGTTTAACTAAAAACAATTTATCATTGCTTACTGATTTTTAATAGACTATTTATAGTTATTAAATAAATATTTAAATATAAATACAAAATTCGAATGAAAACTACTTCCTCCGTTTCATGTGAACCTTTTCGAAGTACGTGAATCAAACTTTATAATTTTAATCTTAAATTTTGACATAGATTTTTCAAATTTGTAAAAATAAAAGTATATTTAGAAACTACATTAAAAGTAATATAAGTCATGATAATTTATAATTTAAATAATTTAAAAAAATATAAGAAAAACGTGATAAAAAAACCACCTTGTAGACTCCCAAAATAGTAAATGGTTCACATAGAAACAGAGGGAGTATTAAATTTGTCGAACTCATAACTTTAAAGCGAGCTCGCCACTAAATATAACTACTATATACCGGGTTAAAAAAAAAGAGATTTTGTACGAGGGGAGTCCCCATAAAAAAATGGAGATTTGAAAATGGATAGCTACAGAACTTCCATCTGTTTTTTTTCCTATTTTTGTGTTTTTGTGAACGTGACGTCCCTATAATTTTTTGGGTGGTGAAATTGGAAATAATTGTTCTAAAGTCATAAAAATGTGATGTCCCTATATAATTTGTGGGGTAACGAAATTGGAAGCAATTATTGTAAAGTCATAATACTCGCCGTCGGTGAAATTGTTGCTATCTTATAAACATGGTTTTCGTCAATTTTGAAAAGACAAAAAAAACCTTAAATTACTAATACAATTGGCTCAAAATATACATAAGATTATATCAAATAGAATGTACAACAATTTTAATCAATAGAATGTACAACAATTTTAATCAGTTTTAATTAAATAATTTTTTCAGACTTTTTCCATATCTTTTCACTTTTTTCTTACATCAGGGGATCATTTGGTTCACATAGTTATATGAGAATTATAACACAAAAATGAAGGAAATACTATGCAATAATTAATAATAATGAGATTGTTATACATGGATTAATTACTTTTCTTTAAATAGTGTAATTCCCTCATTGTTAATATTGATAGGAAAACAACATTTCGGCTTAATTCAAATTCAGAAAGTGAAAATGGAATGGGTTGGCCAGTTTTTGGTTCGGTATTTAATTTTAGTGACCTGGTTTATATTAAATTTATATATATATATATATATATATATATATATATATAGTGTGTGTGTGTTAAACAGTCCATCATCACAGCCCATCACGGGCAGAATTCAGCCCATCACGGGCAAAGGAGTCTTGGTATATTAGGAATGTATATGGTAGTATATTGTAAAGAAAAGGATACCTTAATTAGTGTTATACTATTACCATAATTGTATAGTTAGAATTATGGTAGAATAAGGATTTAGAAGTAGAATAGGAAAAAGATTTTCCTATTATGGAAATATGTAACTTGTATATATATCTATTCAATCAATGAAAATAATCAAGGGGATTATTTCTTTCATGGTATCAAGAGACTAGGTCTAAACAAAAGTTTTCTTCTCTCAAACTTTTGCCTCTTCTTCTTCTTTGGCCGAGAAACCCCCCCCCCCCTCCCTCGGGTTTTTTCTCTCCAAATATCTCGTCTTCCGCTCTCAAAAACCTCTCTTAAATTTATCCTCCTTCTTTGTTCTTTCAAATATGTCTAAGAACAATTTTCACCCCGCCTCACGGTTTCCAATATCAAGCTCGGTCCCTATTGTCCTTGAGATGGAAAACGTTCAATATGCAACGTGGGCGGAGTTGTTTAAAATTCACGCTATCTCTTATCAAGTTCTTCACCACATAATTCCTCCCGCTAGACCCCTTCCTGCGGAGGATCCTGAGGTATGGATTACACTTGATGCTACCGTTCTTCGGTGGATATACGCCACTATTTCAGTGGACCTTCTACAGACGATTATGGAGCCCGATACCACGGCTATGGCTGCATGGAATAGATTGCGTGACATATTCCAAGACAACCAACATTCCCGTATCGTCACACTCGAGCAGGAATTCTCTCTCGTTCGAATGGACGTATTTCCGAACGTTTCTGCATATTGCAAGAAACTAAAGGAATTGGCGGATCAACTCCGTAATGTTGGAGCACCAGTGACAAATAATCGTCTAGTTTTACAGTTGGTTGTCGGGCTTTCGGAGGCCTATAATGGTGTTGGAACTCTCCTTCGCCAAAGCAACCCTCTTCCCGACTTTCATCAAGCCCGCTCCATGCTGACGTTGGAAGAAGCCGGTTTGGCTAAAAAGGCGGCTACCGGAGCAAGCCCAGTTGTCATGGTGGCATCCTCTCCTAGTTCTTCGGGTTTTGTTAATAATTCGGGCCAAAACCATAATAATGGTGGCGGCAAGAATAATCGCAAAAATAACAAAAACCGCGGGGGCAAACGAGGTGGTTATGGTGGCAGTTTCGGCGAGCAACAAGCAGGCAGTGGGTGTTGACACCCAATTTTGTCCCGTCTTTTCCAATTTATTTGCAATTTTAAATATTTTTAACACCTCAAAAACAATTTTAATATATATACATACATGCGTATATATATATATATATATATATATATATTATAATTCTCTTATTATTATTATTATTCTCATTTTTTTACCATCATTTGCATTTGTTATCATAATCATAAGTTTTATCCGAAAATTTCTATGTTATTTTATTCTCGCAAAATTGCATCGCATTTCCATTTTTTTATTAAGCATAAAACATTTCGCAAATATTATATTTTATTATTATCACATCGTTATGTTATTTTAAATAATTCACATCTTTTACAAAAAACAAAATATTTTGTTTTAATATTAAACCCTTTTTATATTTTTAATCCATAATCCATTTTCATTTTCCCAACACAAAACAATTCTACCCAAACAAAATTCACCAAAGCCCAAAACACCCATTTCCCCTTTACTCTTCAACCCAATTCGCCACCCAAAGCCCAATCGAAACCCAACCCATCTCCCTTTATTTTCCTAAATCCCCAAACCAAACAAAACCCTACACACTTTCACCCATTCCCCACACCCCACCATCAAGCTCCACCCGCTCGGCCCAATCGGCCAAACCCAAGTGAAAATCCGACCCATTCTTAAAACCCAACCCCAAAACTTTAAAACAAAACATAACCCAAAAATCAAAAAAGGAAACCTAAACCCTACTCTCCCAAATCACCGCCACCCTACCCCCACGCCGCCACCCTACCCCTACGCTTAACACCACCAGTCGCCACACCGCCTTTGACACCACCAATCTACCCCATCACCTTTCTCGCAACACACGCCCCAAGAACACGCCTAAAAATCAGATTTTGTGTTCCCCTTTATTTTGAAATTTGAATTGCTTAAGAGAGTATGAGGGGGGTTGAATGTGGGGGGGAGTATCTATAAAAACCCTTCCTTGCTCACTGATTTCGGGGTCGGATTCTGAAATTTTCGGGTCATTTTATGTCCGAAATTTAAGAAAATCCGAAATCTTTGTTTGTTCTTGCATGTGTTCTTCAACTTAAAGATTCTGAAATTATTTTTTTTTGTGTTGAAGAATCTGGATTTTTAGCTATTTTTTTTCACTGTTTTTCGGTCCAAATCGGGTCGGGTCACTGCCGGGTCGGGTCGGGTCACTGCCGGGTCGGGTCGGGTCATTCCGGGTCGGTTCAAACATCCGAAAAATCAGAAAACAGAGTCCTATTCCCAGAAAAATCAGAATTCATAAAAAATCTACAACAAAATCAGAATTCTAACATTTCCGAGCGGATTCGACGATTCAAAACACGCCTCGGTTCGCTACCCGGAAAAGGTTAGACTCGTTCCAATTCTTCTATATTTCTTAAAGCTTATTTGATTGTGTTGTTTATGCTTGATTTAGTATGATATTTTGCTAAGTAATGTAGTCTTGATTAATTAATATGATAATGAGACGATTTTGCTTATATAATTGTATTTATGTTGTTGGGACATTTCTGATTTGGAGTTGATACGTGATAGATGATATTGCCTCGATTTTTTGGTTAACTAATTATTGTCATTAGCTTTAGTAAGGTATCTTGGGTTCATTGTTAAATGCAATACGGATAATGTAAGATTAATATGTGTTTGGAAGAGCTATGGCTTGATTAAATATTCTTAGGACACTTAACGATTTGTTGATATTCAAAATTATTGTATGTTGTAGTTTGGTCGCTGCCTTTAAATCAAACAAATGAGCATACTTTAATTGATTCAAATGACGATATTTACATGTTATATTCTAGATTAATATGTGCAATTTTAAAAGGAATATATTATCCATGTTTAATATAATAGTATGTGCGTCTAGTTTAAGTTTATGAATGTTATGCTTCTTTAAGAATTAAGATTAGTCCAACGGAATTTATTATGTATGTATATATAATTTATACATTGGTCTTCCTTACCTCTTTTATTTTTGTTTAAATTTAGAACCGGTTGTGTTATCATATAGTCTTTCTTCGGCTACTTTAATGTGCCAAAATCTGAAAAAAATAATGTCTTAAGTATATGTAGAATAGAAGGCCATGAATATTCATTCCTATGTACATTTAATGTTGTATATTTCGTGTATGTATGTATTAGGAATATTCATGTGTTGATATTTTCGTTCCGTCTACTAATCCTTTTCTTTTTCTTTTATTTACATGAAATGCATCGGGAGTAACGAAGAGTCTCGTTATGAGACTCATCATGACTTCGTCCAAAATGAAGAACCACATTCACATTCCTTGCATTCTCCGGCCTCGGAATTTCTACGCAAATAGGGCGGGATGACATCATCATCCTCCCTAGTTTCCTCTTTTATTATTATTCTTCAATTTCGTTATTTCTATTCTTGGGCATGTAATAATTATTTTAATGCTTGTGTGATTGTTAGAATGCTTAGAATAATTAGGCCATGAATAGATGAATGAATAGGATAGTCTAACCGCCGTTAGTTTATTTCTTAGGATCGTTTGAAATCGAAACCAACCGCTAGCTTTATTTGTTTAGGACCGTCTTGTGTGTTCCAAACTTAGCCTCTAGTTACTTTGTTCTATTTTTAGGTTAGTTATGCATGCTTTAATATCTTTCAAAAATAATTTGGCTATCTATGTTTCATTTTCTTTAATCCCAAAAATAGGGTTTGCATTCTATCATATTTGCAACCTTGAAAGATTTTTTCATAAAAACTTGGTTCTTTTATTATTCAATTGCCAAATATGTATTTTTTCTATAAAAAATATAACTGGGGCAATGATGAGGCTTAAACCTTTTTCCAAGATCAACATGTTTAGTAGGCGAGGTGACTAAAATAACCAACAAGTTATATATTCGCAGCCACGACGTGATTATAGTGTTCTTTTCTATTTCACCGAGAGACCAACACGTTTAGTAGGCGAGGCAATCAAAATAACCACATTAGTCATATGTTTGCAGCCACGACGTGATTGGAATGTTCTTTTCAAAATTTAAGTTCTGAGCCCTCCGTGATCAAAACATTCACTGCTTTGAATACGGATATGAAGTTATTTGTATTTAACTGCTTTCTAACCGCTTGCTCTTGTGACTTACGAGGTGATTAAAGTAAATAACGGTGAATTATTCCTCGGAGTTTATTTATTTTATTTCTTTCTTTAATTCAGCTTTTATCCCGCTTTATATCGTAATATTATTTATCGCACTTATGTAACTATTGAAATGCTTAGAATATGCAAACTTATGATTAATTCATAGGGTAGTTTAAGATTTGAAACCCGTCACTAGCTTATTTATTTGTAGGCTCGGTTAAATTCAAACTTAGAAATCCTTCGCTAGTTTATTTATTTTAAGCTCGTCATGCATATTTAAAATTTTCAAAATAAACTTTGATCATTTTCTATTCATTTTATTAATTGTACAACTAAAAATGATTTTCAAAATTACTCCTTTGGCATTACAAATGAATTGCTTTTCTCCTTATTACTGTCACAAATATATACATGTACAAAAAATGCATCTCTTTCATTAATTATTTGCAAACATCTTTTAACTTCATGCTTCAAACATGCATTTTCCTAGCAATAATTAACCTGAGTTTGACCGGATAACCGCAAGTTAGCGGATCTTAAAGGATGCCTAACCCCTTCCCTTTAGGATAATAAAGAACCCTTACCTAGAATCTCGCTAGTTTCGCAGACCTTAAAATTGGAGTTTACATTGCAGCACATAGTTTAATATTTAGGTGTCCTAATTCACCGTAAAAAATAATTAGGTGGCGACTCCTCAATCCTTTACCCAGGAATCACCCAGAACACGTCCGCGCTCCGCTTTGACCCGAGCAAGGTCAAAATAGGGCGCTACAGCATGGCGACTCCACTGGGGAATTCAGGTTCTTAAACCATAGCAAGTTCGGATTAATTATTGCTTTACTTTTGTTCTTTATTTGATTTAGTGCTTTGATGTGTTTCATTTATGAGATTTTTGCATAAACTGCTTTAATTGCTATATTGTCTTACTGCTTTCCTTAAATTGGCATTCCGCTCATATTTCTTCCACTCTGGAAAATTGACACTATCACACACTACACGCGAGGTGTGTTTTGCGCACCCGCAAATTTCTTTCAAATTTCCAAATTTTTAGGAGAGTTGGTATATGCGCGGAGCGTCCGGACCATCCGGTTGGCCGCGTAGCCTTCTCACTCGAGTAGTCCGCTCGGGAACCTTGAGTCTAGTCAGCCAAAACTTAGAAAATTTAAGATAGAGCTATACCACCCTTTATTTTAAGTCATGCATGCATACACCTTAGGTGGGTCGATCCTTGGTATCGACTCCACAATTAAGAAATCCGCCAAAGATGTCTACGGGTCTCACAACCCAACGATCAATCATCATATTATGTGTAGCGTGATAAGGATAGACTAATCCAAGACTAATCATGACATGCTGAAATTGGAAAATGTACATTCATTTTGTCTCATTTCCGACAAAGCATTGCAGTTTAGCAGCTTGGATCAAATCTGTCGTAATCCCGCATATCTGGCGTTTAGGCCCACCTCCGGCATAAGAGAGGCCCCATGCATATTAGGATGCGCATTTAATTGTCTTACAATCATTTTGTTATTTTCTACTGCTTTCCACTATGTGTATATTATTTGAGTCAATAATTACTCACCTTATACTAATTTGGCTTTCTTCATTTTTCAGGAGATTCATTTTGCCTTATTTATTTCCCCAAAAGTTGATTCGTGTTGACTAAAACTGACGGAGCACCCCATCTGTTATTTCCCAATCCTGCCTATCCAAATTGTATTAGTACTTAATGAAAAATGTGATTTAAATTGAGGCCTGAACCACATTTTATGCAGTTTAATGTATTTTGCCTCCACCTTTTGAAAGCTTAAAATGACAAATCTTCATTGCTTTGGCTATTTTAAAATCTGCTTTGTTTAATAATTTTCCTTTCTTTTTTGCAAACTAATTTGTCAGCAATATGTGACATATAATGAAACAAGCAAACAAAGTCTCGAACAATGAACAGGACTTTGAAGAGTATGAGGAAGACTCGCAGCCAGAAGAATTGACAGAGGAGTTGGAACATTTTGAGAATAAACCAAAGCCAAATTTAGAAGAAACTGAGGCAATAAATTTGGGGGATGCAGAAAATGTGAAAGAAACAAGAATCAGCGTCCATCTGAACGCCCCACAAAGGAAAGAACTGACGGATCTTTTGAGGCAATATATCGACGTATTTGCTTGGTCTTATGACGAGATGCCAGGGTTGAGCACGGATATTGTTTCGCATAGATTGCCTATCGATCCATCCTACCCTCCGGTGAAACAAAAACCAAGGAAAATCAAGCCTGATTTGAGCTTAAGGGTCAAGGAAGAGGTGTCCAAGCAATTCGACGCAAAGGTCATTCGGGTCACAAGATACCCGACTTGGTTGGCCAACATTGTACCTGTGCCAAAGAAAGATGGAAAGATACGAGTGTGCGTGGATTATCGGGATCTCAACAAGGCCAGCCCGAAGGATGACTTCCCTCTTCCAAATATTCACATACTCATTGACAACTGTGCAAAGCATGAATTACAATCATTTGTTGATTGCTTGCGGGTTACCACCAAATCTTGATGGATGAGGAAGATGCAGAGAAGACAAAGATTCACTACACCTTGGGGGTATCTTTGTTATCGAGTAATGCCGTTCGGACTCAAGAATGCAGTGCCACCTACATGAGGGCCATGACTACCATTTTTCATGATATGATCCACAAAGAAATAGAGGTCTCACGTAGATGACGTTATTATCAAGTCGCGAAGGACTTGAGATCACTTGATGATTTAGAGAAGTTTTTGACCGACCGAGGCGGTATAACCTGGTTAAATCCCGCAAAGTGCGATTTGGTGTCCTATTTGGGAAGGCTGTTAGGTTTCTTTGTAAGTAGAAGGGGTATTGACTTGGACCCCTCGAAGGTAAAAGCTATTCAAGACTTGCCTCCTCCAAAGAGTCGAAAGGACGTAATGAGTTTCCTTGGTCGCCTCAACTACATCAAGAGTTCATAGCACAATCAACGGTGATATGTGAGCCAATATTCAAGCCATCAAGAAAGACGCCGCTACCAAGTGGACATCGGATTGCCAAAGAAGCTTTCGATAGAATCAAAGAATACTTGTCTAACTCCACTGTTTTGGTGCCCCGTAACCCTAAGGCCGTTCTTTATTATATCATGCGTGTTAGAAAATGCATTTGGGTGCGTGCTGGGACAACATGACGAAACAGGAAAGAAGGAGCAAGCCATATACTACTTAAGCAAGAAGTTCACACCGTATGAAGCTCGGTATACTTTGCTGGAACGCACTTGTTGTGCCTTAACGTGGATTGCACAAAAGTTTAGACATTATCTGTCTGCATATACCACTTATCTCATCTCCAGAATGGACCCACTCAAATACATCTTTCAGAAGTCCATGCCCACTGGGAAGCTAGCAAAGTGGCAAATCTTGCTAAGTGAATTCGATATCATATATGTTACCCAAAAGGCTATCAAAGGACAAGCACTAGCCGACCATCTTGCTGAAAACCCCGTAGACGAAGAATATATGCCCCTCCGGACTTATTTTCCGGACGATGAGGTATTGTTTGTTGGGGAAGATATTTCTGAAGAATACCCGGGTTGGAGAATGTTCTTCGACGGAGCCGCAAACTTCAAAGGAGTTGGTATCGGAGCAGTTTTGATTTCAGAATCAGGCCAACACTACCCAATCTCGGCAAAGCTCCGATTTCCGTGCACCAACAATATGGCGGAATATGAAGCTTGTATACTCGGACTTAGAATGGCCGTTGATATGAACATTCAAGAATTATTGGTTATAGGTGATTCAGACTTATTGATTCATCAGGTGCAAGGCGAGTGGGCGACCAAGAACGTTAAGATACTTCCTTACCTGCATTGCGTGAAAGAATTATGCAAAAGGTTCAGCGAAATAGAATTCAAGCATATCCCACGAACTCAAAATGAGTTCGCCGATGCTCTGGCAACTCTGTCCTCCATGATTCAACATCCGGACAAGAATTACATTGATCCCATCAAGGTGAACTTATCGGATCAGCCGGCCTATTGTTTCCATATAGATGAAGAGTTGGATGGGAAGCCCTGATACCACGACATTAAGAGGTATCTCGAAGCAGGCGAATATCCAGAAAGCATAACCAGCACCCAAAAGAAGACACTTCGGAGGTTAGCAAACCATTTCTTCATAAACGGAGAAATCCTTTATCGGAGGACTCCAGATCTAGGTTTGTTAAGATGTGTCGATGCCCGAGAGGCGAGCAGTTTAGTTGAAGAGATACACGGAGGCACGTGCGGGCCTCATATGAATGGTTTCACTTTAGCAAAGAAGATTCTAAGAGCAGGGTACTTTTGGATGACCATGGAAACCGATTGCATTCACTTTGTGCAAAAATGCCATCAATGTCAAATTCATGGCGATTTAATTAGGGTACCTCCTAACAAACTCAATGTGACGAGCTCTCCTTGGCCATTCGCAGCTTGGGGCATGGATGTCATTGGCCCTATTGAACCTGCTGCATCAAATGGACACCGATTCATTCTAGTGGCAATTGACTATTTCACAAAGTGGGTAGAAGCATCATCCCACAAGTCAGTGACAAAGAAAGTGGTAGTTGATTTTGTCCGCAATAACATCATTTGCCGATTTGGGATTCCTGAGTCGATTATAATGCATAATGGAGCCAATCTCAACGATGTCGATGAATGAGATATGCGAAAAGTTTAAGATCACTCACCGCAATTCCACTCCATACCGACCTCAGATGAACGGAGCAGTCGAAGCAGCCAACAAGAACATCAAAAGGATACTGCGAAAATTGATTGATAATTACAAGCACTGGCATGAGCATTTGCCCTTTGCACTTTTGGGCTATCGCACTACAATCAGGACTTCTACTGGGGCAACACCGTATCTTTTGGTCTATGGAACAGAAGCTGTGTTACCAGCAGAAGTGGAAATACCATCTTTGAGAATTATCCAAGAAGCCGAGCTGAGCCAAGCGAAATGGATACAGAATCGGTACGAACAATTGATGCTGATTGATGAAAAGCGATTGAACGCAGTCTGTCACGGACAACTTTATCAAAACAGAATGGCCAAAGCTTTCAACAGGAAAGTAAAACCAAGGACTTTCAAACCAGGGCAATTGGTGCTAAAACGCATATTCCCGCACCAAAATGAAGCTAAAGGAAAATTCGCACCTAACTGGCAAGGGCCTTATATGGTTCACCGGGTGTTGACTGGAGGAGCATTAATTCTAGCTGAAATGGACGGTGAAGTATGGCCAAAAGCTATCAACGCAGATGCGGTGAAAAGATACTACATTTAGGATTTTTCTATGTAATGCACTTCTTATGTTGTAAAAGTCGCGCTCCCTGGCGGGATACGCAAAGAACCCATGTCGGGTTCCGTTTCTTAGATTGCAAATTTCCCCAAAAACACATTTCTTTGTAACATGAACTACGTTATGACCTGATTCCCTCGGAGGGATACGTAGGCGGCCACATCGGCTTCGGTCCCATCTTTAGAAATCCTTACAATCCCCTTTTGCTTGTAATGAACTACGTTATGACCTGATTCCCTCATGGGGATACGTAGGCGGCCTAAATCGGCTTCGGTCCCACCATTAGGAAATATTTTCTCCTTCATCTCACAAATGACAAAATGCACCCATCTGATCACCCTGATAGGACAGGCAAGCAAACCACACAAGACTCGGTGGTCGGTTCGAAAGATCATCGTCTTCACATATCGGAAACTGGGGCATTTTTTTTAGGGATCACTACCAGAGGACGCCGTCAAACATGGAAAAGCATCGGCAAAATAAGTCTTCACGGAAAGAATTTTGGATAAGACGTTTGTTTTGTTTCACCGCATGTCACCGCCGATGACATTTATATATATGCATACCTTTTTATAAGCAAATTATTTTCAACAAAACATTTTCATTAGAGTTCAACAGAACATACTTGTTACAAACAAATTGTTTTCAACAAATATTTTCATTAATAACTATCCAATACGGGGGACCAGAGAGGGGCTACAGGTCCGAATCAGCAGGACATACAAGTATCAAGACCAAAGCTACAAAGTCAACGCGAATCAACTCCCCCTCCCCAAACTCATAAATTTATTTGAGTACAGGCTCTTCAGGTGGAAAGCAGCAGGGAAGCTGCAATATTTATGAGCAAATTCGCAAGGGATCTCCGCATCGCAGCTCACCACAAGGATCACTTTCCTATTTGGAGACTATACAAAGACATCATGCTAAATTACATGTTCCCAACCGTATTGTGTCCACGCAAAGAACGGTATTTCGACTTACAGGGTCGCATTCTCATCTACTCAACTTTTGCATCGCTTTTATTATGGCATAGCAGTTCGACCATAGGGTCACACTTTACATTACGTCAACACGACGACATAAATCAGGCGCCCACCTTCAAATGCGGGTATGTTTAAATCAGGCACCCACCTTCAAATGCGGGTATGTTTTAAATCAGGCGCCCACCTTCAAATGCGGGTATGTTTTAAATCAGGCGCCCACCTTCTAATGCGGGTATGTTTTAAATCAGGCGCCCACCTTCTAATGCGGGTATGTTTTAAATCAGCGCCCACCTTCTAACGCGGGTATGTTTTAAATCAGCGCCCACCTTCAAACGCGGGTATGTTTTAAATCAGCGCCCACCTTCTAACGCGGTATGTTTTAAATCAGCGCCCACCTTCTAACGCGGGTATGTTTTAAATCAGCGCCCACCTTCTAACGCGGTATGTTTTAAATCAGCGCCCACCTTCAAACGCGGGTATGTTTTAAATCGCGCCCACCTTCAAACGCGGGTATGTTTTAAATCAGCGCCCACCTTCTAACGCGGTATGTTTTAAATCAGCGCCCACCTTCTAACGCGGGTATGTTTTAAATCAGCGCCCACCTTCTAACGCGGGTATGTTTTAAATCAGCGCCCACCTTCTAACGCGGTATGTTTTAAATCAGCGCCCACCTTCTAACGCGGGTATGTTTTAAATCAGCGCCCACCTTCTAACGCGGGTATGTTTTAAATCAGCGCCCACCTTCTAACGCGGGTATGTTTTAAATCAGCGCCCACCTTCTAACGCGGGTATGTTTTAAAAGTAGGCGCCACCTTCTAACGCGGGTATGTTTTAAATCAGCGCCCACCTTCTAACGCGGTATGTTTTAAATCGTGCGCCCACCTTCTAACGCGGTATGTTTTAAGTCGCGCCCCACCTTCTAATGCGGGTATGTTTTAAATCAGCGTCCCACCTTCTAACGCGGGTATGTTTTAAATCAGCGCCACCTTCTAACGCGGGTATGTTTTAAATCAGGCGCCCACCTTCTAATGCGGGTATTTTATTTTAAATCAGGCGCCCACCTTCTAATGCGGGTATGTTTTAAATCAGGCGCCCACCTTCTAATGCGGGTATTTTATTATAAATCAGGCGCCCACCTTCTAATGCGGGTACATTATTTTAAAGTATGAACCGGCGCCCGCCAACGGCGTCATCTGCACGATATTAAGCAACGACATCATTTCAACTTACCAAAGTCATTTCTCACAATACATATCTTATGCAACAGTTGTGCACTAACTTTTATCTTAGCTCTAGTCCACAGGAATTTGAATCGGCGGGAGCTTTCAGCATAACGTGGAACTATCTCTTATGGCGAGCCGAGGCAATCTTGGTCAGCAGCCTACTTTGAACGTCGTTCCGCTCTTCCCCAATAAGTTTTCACATCTGCGACCAGTGTCATCATAACTCGACACCGGGGCAATATTTCTTGAATCCGCACCAACTTTTTCAATTCTCTCCCCTTCGGGATTCTATTTCTACCAAGTGCACCCCTACTCCTCGTTCAAAGCCCGAGGGTCAGGACAAAATTGGCTACTCAATCAACTTCTTTGGCCGAAAACTCTTTCATCGTCTCCGCCCAAAGAGGGGCATCTGTTGACACCCAATTTTGTCCCGTCTTTTCCAATTTATTTGCAATTTTAAATATTTTTAACACCTCAAAAACAATTTTAATATATATACATACATGCGTATATATATATATATATATATATATATATATATATATATATATTATAATTCTCTTATTATTATTATTATTCTCATTTTTTTACCATCATTTGCATTTGTTATCATAATCATAAGTTTTATCCGAAAATTTCTATGTTATTTTATTCTCGCAAAATTGCATCGCATTTCCATTTTTTTATTAAGCATAAAACATTTCGCAAATATTATATTTTATTATTATCACATCGTTATGTTATTTTAAATAATTCACATCTTTTACAAAAAACAAAATAATATGTTTTAATATTAAACCCCTTTTATATTTTTAATCCATAACCCATTTTCATTTTCCCAACACAAAACAATTCTACCCAAACAAAATTCACCAAAGCCCAAAACACCCATTTCCCCTTTACTCTTTCAACCCAATTCGCCAACAAAGCCCAATCGAAAACCCAACCCATCTCCCTTTTATTTTCCTAAATCCCCAAACCAAACAAAACCCTACACACTTTCACCCATTCCCCCACAGCCCACCATCGGCCCACCCGCTCGCCCAATCGGCCAAACCCAACCTGAAAATCCGACCCATTCTTAAAACCCAACCCCAAAACTTTAAAACAAAACATAACCCAAAAATCAAAAAAAGGAAACCTAAACCCTACTCTCCCAAATCAGCCGCCACCCTACCCCCACGCCGCCACCCTACCCCCTACGCCTGACACCACCAGTCGCCACACCGCCGCCTGACACCACCAATCTACCCCATCACCTTTCTGCAACACACGCCCCAAGAACACGCCTAAAAAAATCAGATTTTGTGTTCCCCCTTTATTTTGAAATTTGAATTCGTTTTAAGAGGGTATGAGGGGGGTTGAATGTGGGGGGGAGTATCTATAAAAACCCTTCCTTGCTCACTGATTTCGGGGTCGGATTCTGAAATTTTCGGGTCATTTTATGTCCGAAATTTAAGAAAATCCGAAATCTTTGTTTGTTCTTGCATGTGTTCTTCAACTTAAAGATTCTGAAATTATTTTTTTTTGTGTTGAAGAATCTGGATTTTTAGCTATTTTTTTTCACTGTTTTTCGGTCCAAATCGGGTCGGGTCACTGCCGGGTCGGGTCGGGTCATTCCGGGTCGGTTCAAACATCCGAAAATCAGAAAACAGAGTCCTATTCCCAGAAAAATCAGAATTCATAAAAAATCTACAACAAAATCAGAATTCTAACATTTCCGAGCGGATTCGACGATTCAAAACACGCCTCGGTTCGCTACCCGGAAAAGGTTAGACTCGTTCCAATTCTTCTATATTTCTTAAAGCTTATTTGATTGTGTTGTTTATGCTTGATTTAGTATGATATTTTGCTAAGTAATGTAGTCTTGATTAATTAATATGATAATGAGACGATTTTGCTTATATAATTGTATTTATGTTGTTGGGACATTTCTGATTTGGAGTTGATACGTGATAGATGATATTGCCTCGATTTTTTGGTTAACTAATTATTGTCATTAGCTTTAGTAAGGTATCTTGGGTTCATTGTTAAATGCAATACGGATAATGTAAGATTAATATGTGTTTGGAAGAGCTATGGCTTGATTAAATATTCTTAGGACACTTAACGATTTGTTGATATTCAAAATTATTGTATGTTGTAGTTTGGTCGCTGCCTTTAAATCAAACAAATGAGCATACTTTAATTGATTCAAATGACGATATTTACATGTTATATTCTAGATTAATATGTGCAATTTTAAAAGGAATATATTATCCATGTTTAATATAATAGTATGTGCGTCTAGTTTAAGTTTATGAATGTTATGCTTCTTTAAGAATTAAGATTAGTCCAACGGAATTTATTATGTATGTATATATAATTTATACATTGGTCTTCCTTACCTCTTTTATTTTTGTTTAAATTTAGAACCGGTTGTGTTATCATATAGTCTTTCTTCGGCTACTTTAATGTGCCAAAATCTGAAAAAAATAATGTCTTAAGTATATGTAGAATAGAAGGCCATGAATATTCATTCCTATGTACATTTAATGTTGTATATTTCGTGTATGTATGTATTAGGAATATTCATGTGTTGATATTTTCGTTCCGTCTACTAATCCTTTTCTTTTTCTTTTATTTACATGAAATGCATTGGGAGTAACGAAGAGTCTCGTTATGAGACTCATCATGACTTCGTCCAAAATGAAGAACCACATTCACATTCCTTGCATTCTCCGGCCTCGGAATTTCTACGCAAATAGGGCGGGATGACATCATCATCCTCCCTAGTTTCCTCTTTTATTATTATTCTTCAATTTCGTTATTTCTATTCTTGGGCATGTAATAATTATTTTAATGCTTGTGTGATTGTTAGAATGCTTAGAATAATTAGGCCGCGAATAGATGAATGAATAGGATAGTCTAACCGCTAGTTAGTTTATTTCTTAGGATCGTTTGAAATCGGAAACCAACCGCTAGCTTTATTTGTTTAGGACCGTCTTGTGTGTTCCAAACTTAGCCTCTAGTTACTTTGTTCTATTTTTAGGTTCGTTATGCATGCTTTAATATCTTTCAAAAATAATTTGGCTATCTATTATTCATTTCCTTTAATCCCAAAAATAAGGTTTGCATTCTATCATATTTGCAACCTTGAAAGATTTTTTCATAAAAAATTGCTTCTTTTATTATTCAATTGCCAAATATGTATTTTTTCTATAAAAAATATAACTTCGGGGCAATGATGAGGCTTAAACCTTTTTCCAAGATCAACATGTTTAGTAGGCGAGGTGACTAAAATAACCAACAAGTTATATATTCGCAGCCACGACGTGATTATAGTGATCTTTTCTATTTCACCCGAGAGACCAACACGTTTAGTAGGCGAGGCAATCAAAATAACCACATTAGTCATATGTTTGCAGCCACGACGTGATTGGAATGTTCTTTTCAAAATTTAAGTCTGAGCCCTCCGTGATCAAAACATTCACTGTTTTGAATACGGATATGAAGTTATTTGTATTTAACTGTTTCTAACCGTTTGCTCTTGACAGCTTGCAGGGATTAAAGTAAATAACGGTGAATTATTCCTCGGAGTTTATTTATTTTATTTCTTTCTTTAATTCAGCTTTTATCCCGCTTTATATCGTAATATTATTTATCGCACTTATGTAACTATTGAAATGCTTAGAATATGCAAACTTATGATTAATTCATAGGGTAGTTTAAGATTTGAAACCCGTCACTAGCTTATTTATTTGTAGGCTCGGTTAAATTCAAACTTAGAAATCTTTCGCTAGTTTATTTATTTTAAGCTCGTCATGCATATTTAAAATTTTCAAAATAAACTTTGATCATTTTCTATTCATTTTATTAATTGTACAACTAAAAATGATTTTCAAAATTACTCCTTTGGCATTACAAATGAATTGCTTTTCTCCTTATTACTGTCACAAATATATACATGTACAAAAAATGCATCTCTTTCATTAATTATTTGCAAACATCTTTTAACTTCATGCTTCAAACACGCATTTTCCTAGCAATAATTAACCTGAGTTTGACCGGATAACCGCAAGTTAGCGGATCTTAAAGGATGCCTAACCCCTTCCCTTTAGGATAATAAAGAACCCTTACCTAGAATCTCGCTAGTTTCGCAGACCTTAAAATTGGAGTTTACATTGCAGCACATAGTTTAATATTTAGGTGTCCTAATTCACCGTAAAAAATAATTAGGTGGCGACTCCTCAATCCTTTACCCAGGAATCACCCAGAACACGTCCGCGCTCCGCTTTGACCCGAGCAAGGTCAAAATAGGGCGCTACAGTGGGACCCATTCGGGGTACAGTGGGCCACCACCACCGTGGCCCAAAGGTGGGGGCTGGTGGCGATGGCACCCGCACCTCCAAAGAAGCCGCCAATGGACGATGGTCTGGCGACCCAAAGAGCCAATACCCAGCATTGGCGGCCCATCGGCGATGGCCCAAAGAACGGCCCCCACGGTAATTCGGCCCAAAGACGGCCAGAGTCCTCGGGCCCCGCCCCGCAAGCCCATCATGCGGCAGCCCCACTCAGGACCGATATCGAGGCCGCGATGCACACATTGGGATTAACTCAACCGGACCCAAATTGGTACATGGACACCGGGCCACTACTCACATGACTTCCGAATCGGTACTCTCTCATCTTATTACAATTTGAGCACCCCTGGGAATAATTGTTGGTAATGGCGATTCAATTCCAATTCTAGGGTATGGTCGAAAACGTTGTCTCCTCCCAATCCACCACTTCTCTTGAAAATACTTTACATGCTCCTAAATTGATTAAAAATTTAGTATGCGTCCAAAATTCACAAATGACAATTACATTTGCTGAATTTGATCCTTTCGGTTTCTCTGTGAAGGATTTCAAGACGGGAGTCATCTCATGAGGTGTGATAGTAGGGGGATCTATATCCTATCATGCCCAGTGTCAGTCCATCGAGTCCAGCCTTGCCATCAGCTTTTGCAGCCATCTCTCCTGCCATGTGGCATGCTCGTTTGGGTCATCCGGGATCTTCTATTTTATCAGTTTTAGATAAAAATAGCTTTATTTCTTGTAAGGGTACGAGTCGTACTCCAATTTGTCAGTCTTGTTCATTAGGAAAAATTGTTAAGTTGCCATTTGTAGACTCCAATTCTCATACTTCTATGCCATTTGACATTATTCATAGCGACTTATGGACATCTCCTGTTCTTAGTTCAATGGGTCATCGATATTATGTTCTCTTCTTAGATGATTATTCTAGATTTTTGTGGACGTTTCCAATTGCGAATAAATCACAAGTGTTTTCCGTCTTCATAAAATTTAGAGCGTTCATACGTACTCAATTCGAAAGAGAAATAAAAAATATTCAATGTGATAATGGGAAGGAGTATGACAATAAGGAGTTTAGAGAATTTTGTGCTACTCATGGGATAAATTTTCGGTTTTCTGTCCTCATACATCTTCACAAAATGGGAAAGCCGAACGCAAAAATTCGCTCCATAAATAACATTGTCCGAACTCTCCTAATCCATGCCTCCATACCTCAAGATTTTTGGCATCATGCTCTACAAATGGCCACTTACCTTCTTAACATAATTCCGTCTAAAGGTCTGACATATTCTTCCCTCTCAAAATCTTATATAATAAAAACCCGTCTTATTCTCATCTTCGGATCTTTGGGTGCTTGTGTTATCCGTTATTCCCATCCACCACAATTAACAAACTTCAGGCTCGGTCTACTCCGTGTGTGTTTTGGGTTATCCGTCGAATCATCGTGGTTATAAGTGTTTTGATTTATCCTCCAAGAAAATCATAATCAATCGCCATGTCATTTTTGATGAAACTCAATTCCCATTTAAAAAGTTCATACTCCCGAACCTAAGTCGTATAATTTTTGGATGACCAAATATCCCCAGATATTATTCGGAATTTTTCGGACATCTCCTGCACCCAAAATCCTCCGGGCCCATCGCTCACCGGGCCCAACAAGATCGCCACACCCGGCTTTTCCAGCCATCGAGCAGTTTCCAAAGAATCGGTCGGCCCAAATTCAGCTCGAACTGGTCCGAGCCGAGTCCACCATTTCGATTTGGGCCAAGAGGCCCATCGCTTGTCGGCCACCCGTCCCGAGCCCAGAAAATTCCCAAAATTCCACTAATTCTTCTTCGAGTCATAGACCGGTCACTCGTAGTCAGCGGGGTATTTTTACGCCTAAAAGACATTTTAATTTACATTCTGATGTCTCTAAATCCCCCTTGCCCCGCAATCCTGTGTCCGCATTAAATGACCCTAATTGAAAAATTGCTATGACTGATGAATATAATGCTCTTATTGATAATAAGACGTGGGAGTTGGTGCCCCGTCCATATGGTATTAATATTATCAGGTCTATGTGGATTTTTGCTCACAAGGAGAATTCAGATGGGTCCTTTGCTCGGCATAAGGCGCGACTTGTTGGTGATGGTAAGACTCAGCAGGTTGGTATTGATTGTGGTGAGACATTTAGTCCGGTGGTCAAACCGGCTACCATTCGCACGGCATTTAGCTCGCCCTTTCAAAGACTTGGCCAATTCATCGCTTAGATGTCAAGAATGCTTTTCTACATGGAGATCTCAAGGAAACAATATATGCATCAGCCGTTGGGTTTCAGGGATCCCAGCCGCCCTCATCATGTCTGTTTGTTGAAAAAGTCCTTATATGGGCTTAAGCAGTCTCCACGTGCCTGGTATACACGATTTGCTGATTTTGTTTCGACTATTGGGTTCACACACAGCAGGTCCGACAATTCTTTGTTCATCTACCGCAGTGGTTCGTCATTGGCCTACATTCTGTTATATGTGGATGATATCATCTTGACTGCCTCCTCCGATGCTTTGCGTCAGTCTATCATGGCCATGCTCAGTTCTGAATTTGCTATGAAGGACTTAGGGCCATTGAGTTATTTTTGGGATTGCCGTCAAACGTCATTCAGGTGGCTTGTTTCGTCTCAACGGAAGTATCTTCTTGAGATCATAGAGAGGGTCGGGATGTCATCCTCGTAAGTCCACTTCCACGCCCGATGATGCAAACCCAAAGCTAAGTGCCACAAAGAGTGCACCATACGAGGACCCGACCCGCTATCGCGATCTTGCAGGGCCCTCCAAAGATCTTACCTTCACCGCACCAGGATATTACGATGCAAGATGCGGTGTGTTTATTCATGCATGATCCCAGAGTTGAGCACATGAATGCAATCAAACGCATTATCCGGTATATTCAGGGGACACTAGACTATGGGTTGCACTTGTATCCGTCCTCTACATCCACACTTGTCTCTTACACGGATGCTGATTGGGGTGGTTGTCCCGACACCAGACGGTCGACTTCTGGCTACTGTATGTTCCTTGGCAACAACTTGGTTTCCTGGTCGGCAAAGCGTCAGGCAACGCTATCACGCTCAAGTGCCGAGGCAGAATATCGAGGGGTAGCAAATGTGGTCTCCGAATCATGTTGGCTACGTAATTTGCTTTTGGAACTTCATTGTCCCATTCAGAAGGCAACCTTGGTATATTGCGATAACATTAGTGCCATCTACCTTTCAGGCAACCCAGTTCAACACCAACGGACCAAGCATATCGAAATGGACATTCACTTTGTCCGTGAAAAGGTTGCAAAGGGTCAAGTTCGCGTATGCCATGTCCCGTCTCGTTATCAAATTGCAGACATCTTTACAAAGGGTCTACCAAATGGTTCTCTTTGAAGATTTTAGGGACAGTCTCGGCGTTTCAAGACCGCCCGCTATGATCATGGGGTGTGTTAAGCGATCCATCATCACAGCCCATCACGGCGTAATTGAGTCCATCATCACACCCCATCACGGCAGTAATCCAGCCCATCACGGGCAAAGGAGTCTTGGTATATTAGGAATGTATATGGTAGTATATTGTAAAGAAAAGGATACCTTAATTAGTGTTATACTATTACCATAATTGTATAGTTAGAATTATGGTAGAATAAGGATTTAGAAGTAGAATAGGAAAAGGATTTTCCTATTATGGAAATATGTAACTTGTATATATATCTATTCAATCAATGAAAATAATCAAGGGGATTATTTCTTTCAGTGTGTGTTGTGCATTTTCTACGTATAAATTCTCATGTTCTTTCTCTAGTTGTTGACATTGTTAGCCATGTAAAGGAATATGGTCAGTTCTACATCAGTTCTCATTGTCACAAGAAATTTAGAACCATATCAGTCTCACGTGGTCATAAAAATCATATACTTTTTTTTATTTATATTAAAGCTTGTTATTAGTTTATATATCAATTGGACATTCCAATAATAGTGTGATTCCTAGATGAAGTTTTAACAAAGTTACCGAAAGTTAACCGAATCATACCGATACCAAAAAGAAACTGAGATAACTGATATGGTTTTGAAACATCTAAATTGTGTTACGCGTGATAGAGTAACTGAAAATATGATATGGTATAATTTTTAAGAATACAACCATACCATTGATATCCCTACTGGTCAATTCATGCCAGAGGGGTGGTGCCGGGGCAGCTCAATAACATTGGTGGCATGAATCTATCTTTAGTGGAAGACCTTATTTAAAAGCAAAAAAACATCAATCATTGTAATATGTGTTATTTGTCGAGGTAAAGATGATTGTACATATATAGTCGGAACTTAAATAAATGAATAACCAAGGTTTAATTAGATATGTGTGACTTATTTTTACTTATTTTGATTATTTTATGAGTTACAAACATGTAACGAAGTGTATCGATCACATCTAACGCTTCCTTGATATTCCTAGTTGGCAAAAACTAACTTGAAGGCAGTCGGGAAAAGGTATTTTTCCTCTGCTATAGTTTTGGAGGAAGATGGTGTAAGAATTCTTGGGTAAGTAGAATATTTTCCTCACTATATTCATCCTTCAAGGGTTCAATATATACACAATATACATCAATTAAGAAGAGTCAATCATGCCTAATCTTCCTAATCAATTCCTAATAATCTTCTACCTAATTAACATAATATTCCTAATGAACATTTTACTACCTACCATATATAACATGATACTACATTAATAGTTTAATACATAATCATACTATTATTAACATAATATTCTAAGACTCCCCCGCAATCGAAGTTGGAGGGTGGTGAATGCTGAGACTGTCCCTAAAATCTTCAAATAATATCAGCGGAAGTCCTTTTGTGAAGATATCTGCGATTTGATGTCGCGTTAGGACATGTAGCACCCGAACTTGTCCGCGAGCCACCTTCTCGCTTATAAAATGAATATCTAACTCAATATGTTTAGTGCGTTGATGGTGGATGGGATTCCCTGAGGTAGATTGCACTAATATTATCACAGTATATTATTGTTGCAGTCGGAATAGGGCAATGAAGTTCAAGTAACAGGTTCTGAATCCAACATTAGTCAGATACAACATTGGTCAGAGCACGATATTCTGCTTCAACACTTGAGCGTGATACCGTGGCCTGCCTTTTTTAGGACCATGAGATTAAATTGTCACCAAAGAAGATGCAATACCCGGAGGTGGATCGTTTTGTATCTGGACAGCCTACCCAATCTTCATTAGTGTAAGTAACAAGTTTGGAAATAGAGGACGGGTATATATGTAATCCATACTCCAAAGTGCCCTGAATATATCGCACAATGCGTTTCAGAGCATGCATATGTTCCTCCATTGGATTATGCATGAATAGACACACTTGTTGCACTGCATAGGTAATATTTGTCCTGGTGAATGTGAGATACTGTAAAGCTCCTGCTAGGCTGCGGTATAACGTTGGATCAACAAAAGGTTTGCTAGAGATGGCACTCAATTTTGACTTTGTGTCGACCGGAGTTGCCGAAGGTTTGCAGAAAGACATCCCAGCTCGTTCCACGATTTCTAATGCATAATTCTTCTGGGAGAGGAATAATCCACCTGTATGTCGGGTCACAGCAATCCCTAGAAAGTAGTGGAGTGGGCCAAGATCTTTCATAGCAAATTCAGATCTAAGTTGTGACATGATATTCTTGCGAAGAGATTCTGAAGATGTTGTTAGAATAATATCATCCACATATAGAAGAAGATAAGCAGTATGATTACCCTGACGATATATAAACATGGAATTATCTGAACGGTTGAGCGAGAAACCCATGCGTGACACAAAATCTGCAAACCGCTTATACCAAGCCCTAGGGGCTTGCTTGAGGCCATATAATGATTTGTTGAGCAAACACACATGGTTGGGATAATTAGGATCCATGTATCCCAATGGTTGGTGCATGAAAACAGTCTCATTAAGGTGTCCATGGAGGAAGGCATTTTTGACATCCAATTGATGAAGTGACCATCCTTTTGAGAGAGACATACTGAGAATTGTTCTGATAGTTACAGGTTTGACTACTGGACTAAATGTTTCCCCGTAAACTACACCAACCTGTTGTGTCTTCTCATTACATACAAGACGGGTTTTATGCCGCTCAAAAGTTCTATCAGATTTTTCTTTATGGCTGAAAATCCACATAGATCGAATTATACTAGCATTAGATGGACGAGGTACTAAATCTCATGTCCTATTTGTAATTAGAGCATGATATTCATCATCCATGGCCATTTTCCAATTCGGGTATTTTAGTGCAGACACTGGATTACGAGGCAAAGGTGATTTCGAGACCTGAGTGTGAAGGCTATATTTGGCATTGGGTTTGACAATTCCATATTGACTACGGGTGATTGGACTGTTTGTTGGGCCAGTGGATTGGACGCCACTGACCGAGGAGTGAGAAACCGAGGGTCCAGTGGGCTGCATTGATGGAGCTGGAATTGGGCCCATAGTGGTAGACTGGCCCAATGGGTCTGAATTACGGTGTTCAACACTAGTAATAGGTACCGAGCTATGAAAAAAATGTGTTAGATACGAAAGCTTATCATTATCCAAAAAGTCATAGTTATGGGTCCCGGTGGCATGTAACTTAGCAAAAGGAAAAATTGTTTCATCAAAGTTTACATGACGACTTATAAAGATTCTTTTGGAATAAATGTCGTAACATTGGTAACCGCAATGATGAGTAGGGTATCCTAAGAACACACATGGAGTAGACCGAACTTGGAGTTTTGTGATTGTGGTGGATGGAAAGAGGGGGTAGCAAAGACAACCAAACACACATAAGTGATGATATGCGGACTCTCGTAGGTAAAATATTTTTATGGGAGCTTGGTATGATAGATTTTTATGAGGAAGGACATTCAACAGATAAGTGGCCATTTGGAGTGCATGATGCCAAAATATAAGGGGAAGTGAAGCATGAGAAAGTGATGTTCTAACAATATTGTTAATGGTTCTAATTTTACGTTCCACCTTCCCATTTTGTGATGAAGTATGAGGACAAGACAAACGAAACTGAAGACCATTTGTTTTGAAAAAATCCCAAAACTGTTTATTGTCAAACTCCCCCCCCCCCCATTGTCATATTGAATATTTTTTATATTACGTTCAAATTGAGTTCGGATGAATGCTCTAAAAGTGGAAAACACTTGTGATTTTTTCGATAAAGGGAATGTCCACAAATAATTAGAGTAGTCATCAAGTATAACCAAATAATATATATGACCAGAAGAACTCAAAACAGGTGATGTCCAAATATCACAATGTAAAATATCAAATGGCAAAAGAGTGCATGATGTAGATGAAATAAAAGGCAACTTAACATGTTTATCAAGTGTGCAAGAATGAGACTTATTCAGAGTCCATGTTTGAGTACAAAAAATAAAATTATTTTGTTTAAGAGAAGCCAGAATAGCCTCTCCCGGATGTCCCAAACGTTGGTTCCATAAAGATGGTGCCAAAAACTGCAAAAACAAAAGGAAACTTGGATTGTTGTGTTGACGGATTTATTGGATAGAGCTCCCCCTTACTATCACATCTCATGAGAAGATTCCCCGTCTGAAAATCACGCACGAAAAAGCCAAAGGGGTCAAACTAGACAGATACCCAATTATCATTTGTAAACTTTCTAACAGAAACCAAGTTTTTGATTAATTTAGGAGCATGAAGGACATTCTTAAAATTAGGGTGGGTTTGGTGGTGACAATTTGCTAAAACCATAACCTTTTATTGGAATTGAATGACCATTTCCGACAATTATTCCATTATCATTGCTCAAATTAAAATAGGACGAGAGATTACCTTGGGAGGACGTCATATGTGACGTCGCTCCGGAGTCCATATACCAATTTGAATCCGGTGGATTAAGTCCAAGGGTGTGCATGGCGGACTCAATTTCCGTGGGGTGGACCCCTGTTTAATGGGCCTCATGCCACTGGGTTGGCTGAGGCCCACTGCCACTGCCTGTGTTCACAGACCTAGAGAAATGGGCCTGCTGGGCCTATTGCTACTGCTGCCAGTGAAATGGAAATGGCCTACTGTTTTGTTGAGGTTGGCCAGTGGGCCTTGGGGGTTGCCTGGCCCAATTTCCTGTTGGGGCTGGGCTGGGTGGTATAGCCAGGCCCTTTGCCCGGCCAGGTGTTTTGCGCCGTCGCCGCCCTTGCCGTCCCGTGCGCATCGATCCGCCTCTGCCGCCGTGCTGCTGCCACTGTCCACCACCGGAGTTGGTGTTGCCGCCATTATCGTCGCCGCTGGAATTTCGGTGGCCTCCACCTTTCTTATTTCCACGATTTCCACCCTTATTTTTATTGTTATGACGTCCTTTTTGTCCCTTATTTTGTTGAGAAGGTTCAAAAAAATTACCATCATGTGAAGGAGTGGCAAGCATGACGGAATTTGAAGTAGTTGAGGTCTTTTTCACCAAGCCCGACTCTTCAAGTACAAGCATGGACCTTGCTTGATAAAATTGTGGTAGAGGATTACTTTGACGGATTAGAGTTCCCACGCCGCTATACGCGTCGGTGAGACCGGCGACCAATTGCAAGACTAACCGGTTATTAGTAACCGGTGAACCAATATTTCGTAATTGATCGGCCAACACTTTGAGGCGTTAACAATATGTAGAAACATTAGGGAAATTCGTCATGTCAATGGTTGAGAACTCCTGTTCCAATGAAACAGCGCGAGAGTTTTGGTTATTTTGAAAAATATCTCGCAAATGTTCCCACGCCGCTATGGCTGTGGAATCCGGTTCCATTATCATATGCAACAAGTCAGTGGAGATTGTTGCATAAATCCAACCAAGGACTGTGGCATCAAGTGTATCCCACAATTCCTTGTCTGCATCGTTTGTTATGTCTTTCCCTTTACCATCTTTTGGAGGAATTATATGATGAAGAACTTTGTGAGCACAACAACATATTTTGAATAATTCCGCCCAAGTCGCATAATGAACGATTTTCATTTCTAGTTTGATGGAAACATGTGTTTTGATGTTTGAGACAACAAGGGCAGGGTGAAAAGATGATTTGGATTCCGACATAACTGGTTGTGATGAAGGATAATCAATAATGGAGTGAAAAAAAGAATAAATTTTCGGCCACTAGGGTTTCTAGGGAGGAAGATGATCGAAAATTTGGAAGAAATTAAACTAATTTTGGATCTTTCCTTAAGCTCTTGATACCATGTAAGAATTCTAGGGTAAGTAGAATATTTTCCTCACTATATTCATTCTTCAAGGGTTCAATATATACACAATATACATCAATTAGGAAGAGTCAACCATGCCTAATCAATTCCTAATAATCTTCTACCTAATTAACATAATATTCCTAATTAACATTTTACTACCTACCATATATAACATGATACTACATTAATACATAATCATAATATTAACATAATATTCTAACAGATGGAACTATGCATTCTTAAGTACTCAAGCTATCTCCTCTTGTGGGTACCCTTTGTTCTCCAAGATCAATATTTTCTCTTTTGCTATGATGAATAAGATTAATGCTTGAAAACATCTTTAAACATTTTTTGACTTCTTATCGAAAACGATCAGACTTATAGCCAACGTATGGTGTAGTTTGTAGTAATATGACTGTATCACAGATAGTTTCTTGCAGCTTCTTTTTCTAAGGCAAAACATGTGCACAAAATTGAATTATTTTTGCATCCTTAAATTTGTTGCCTAGCATAAAATCAACGTAAAGCATTGAATTTTAATAGGGTTTTTGATGATCCAATACTTTGTCATTTTTATCTGTTTACTAGTTCCTCTATATGTGCGTTGCATGTATATACTGAGTCAGGTAATACACGATTCTCTAAATTAATATCAATATTATTAAAGTAAATAATCAAGTAATTAGTTATGCGTGAAAGAATAAGGTACAAGTTTCTCTGAATTATGCATCATTGTATGGTAACTTATTTGTCTAAGTCAAGATTATTGAATATCGTCTGAAGAAAGATGTACATAAAATTTCAATTAGACACATGTAATTTTCTTAATTGTTGTAATTTTGTGAGGTACAAACAGGTAATGAAGCATAAATCATTTAATACTTTCTTATAGATAATTTTCCTTGTGTATGTTCATTTCATCCGTTTCAACTGCTCTATTTGTCGATATTGATATCCCTCTTGAAATTGTACAAAAATATTTGTCATGTGAGAAAATACTTTCCTCTGCAACTTGTCTTGCGTACATTGATTAAATAATTTCAATATACTGAAAGTTTTAATACTTATTGTTTTTTCATTCTCGAAGGTTGATATAATGTAATTTTAGACATTGTAACCTGATAAATATTTTGCAGGATCAGAAAATATAACACATACTTTTGTCCACAATCACCGTAGTATTTTCTGGAGTTATTATATTGTGAGTCATTGTAGGACTATTTAGAGGTACTATATAATTAGATATTTTGTATTCGTATGTAAGCTATTTTTGGAAAGTATTTCACTTCCTCGATAAGGATTTGATCTTTTTAAATAGAAGTTTCAACTAATTTGATTTTTTAAATAGATTTTTCAACTAATCATTGAAACCCTTAAACATAGAATTTTTTTTCATTATTACTATGATAATTTTCAAATAGTATTGTAAAAATGTAAGCCTAATCCAAATTTTACAACCTCGAATTAATCTTCCATAGAATTTTATTCATGCCACCAAACTGTATACCAGTATACTACTAATTTCATTTGGTAAAAGCAGTAACAAAATTAATCTTTAAAATACTTATTCTCAATCATCACTCGCATGCAAATTAGATAATACATTTTGAAATCATCACATAATAAACACATATCTTAAATTACAAATAATGATAGAAAGTTAAAGAAAGAGTAGAGTAGAAAATGTAGGACCCTATTTTATTGTTACTTTCTTCTTGATATAATGGATGAAGAAGAGGAACCAACTACCTGCTTTGTTTTCTCCAAAAGCAAAGATTAAAATCACCAAAGTCATATCCTTTCCGCTTTACAATCTGTAAGAAAGAAGTTAAGAGGCAGGAATTACAAACTTTATAAACAAATTAGACAGATGTAACCATTTGGAAAATAACCGCCGAAATTGATCATTGCTTATGCTATGAGCACATGAAAATATGAATTTAAAGTCATTCCACTTGGTTCTATATATATGGTTATTGGTCAAGATATGCCATTTACAGTATGCCTAAGTACCTGAAATTTTAAAACATAGTAATAAAGTTATATCAGTTTCAACGTGAAGTTTTAATTAAAGTTGAAAGCTAACCAAGATTGAAATTAGGAGAAGATAATGCAGGATAATTAAATGCATATACTGCAATAAAGTCTCCAACTTCATCTCTATAATGGAACACTCATACAGTGGACTTAAACAGAGGCCAGAAATATACCACTTTATAATCTATTACTCTCTAATTTTTACTTGTAAACTTGGCACATCTATTAAGGAATCAAAAATAGAATGATAATTTTACTATATCACCCATAATTATTGCTAAGTAACCTAATGATTGAAATAAATAAAACATACTTTAGAAGTTGTAACCACTAAAATTTCTTTGAACTTGTCAACTCGATAATAAATGATAAGGGTAAAATAGGTATGAAGTGATAAATTATCTTTTGATTTTCTAAAGTGAACAGGTAAAATTGGACAACTATTTTAGTGGACAAGTAAAACTGGAAGGAGGGAGTAGTGAAAGAAATAATCTCTTGATTATTTTCATTAATTGAAAAATAATATATACAATTTACATATTTCTATAATAGGAAAATCATATTCCTATTATATTCCTAAAACCTTATTCTATTTGGAGACTAACTATACAATTATGGTAAGTGTACAATACTAATTACACTAAAATATTACATGACATTGTACAAAGGTTACTGCCCACGGGTGGGCTGTGCAACCCGAGAACATCTAATCCGAGAATCAAATTGTGTATACTTATGTATATTTAACACACCCCCGCAATCATAGAGGACGGTCTTCGAATGCTGAGACTGTCCCTAAAATCTTCAAAAAGGACCGAGGGAAGACCCTTTGTAAAGATGTCTCCAATTTGATACCTGGAAGAGATATGACAGACGCGTACCTGTCCACGAGCTACCTTTTCTCAAACAAAGTGAATGTCCATCTCGATATGTTTAGTGCGCTGGTGCTGAACCGGATTACCATAAAAGTAGATGTCACTAACATTATCACAATAAACTAAGGTAGCTTTCTGAATAAGACAATAGAGCTCTAAAAGAAGATTATGTAACCAACAGGATTCAGAGACCATATTGGCTACCCCTCGATACTCGCCCTCTGCACTTGAGCGTGATAAAGTCGGCTGACGCTTTGCAGACCATGAGACCAAGTTATTACCAAAAACATACAATAGCCAGACGTAAACCGTCTGGTGTCTGGACAGCCACCCCAATCAGCATCTGTATACGAGACAACTATAGACATCGATGAAGGATATAAATGTAAGTCATAGTCAAGTGTCCATTGGATGTATCGAATAATGCGTTTGAGCGCATTCATGTGCTCAACCCTGGGATCATGCATAAATAAATACACCTGCTGTACGGCATATGTAATATCTGGTCTTATGAACGTAAGATACTGAAGGGACCCTGCAAGACTGCGATAACATGTCAGATTCTCATAAGGTGAGTCAGTCGCAGCACCAAACTTGGGTTTAATATCAACCGGAGTGGTAGTAGACCTACAGGATGACATCCCAGCCCTCTCGATGATCTCAGTTGCATACTTCCTCTGAGATAAGAACAACTCACCTGCATAATGAGTGACAGCAATCCCCAAAAAGTAACTCAAGGGCCCCAAGTCTTTCATAGCAAACTCAGAAGTGAGCATTTTCATGATAGACTAGTGTAATGCATCCGAAGAGGCAGTCAAGATAATATCATCCACATACAATAATATATAAGCCAAGGAAGAACCACGACGATAGATGAACAATGAACTATCCGACCTGCTATGAGTGAACCCAATAGTCGAAACATAGTCGACAAACCTCTTATATCAGGCCTGTGGAGACTACTTAAGCCCATATAAGGACTTTTTCAACAAACAGACATGATGAGGATATGTGGGATCCTTAAACCCCAAGGGCTGATGTATATACATTGTCTCCTTGAGATCACCATGTAAGAAAACATTCTTCACATCCAACTGATGAATGGGCCATGCTTTCGAAAGAGCCAAGCTGAGCACAGTGCGAATGGTAGCCGACTTGACCACTGGACTAAAAGTCTCACCACAATCCACACCAACCTACTGAGTCTTACCATCACCTATAAGACGAGCCTTATGCCTTGCAAATGAACCGTCAGAATTATCCTTATGAGCAAAGATCCACATAGACCGAATAATATTAACACCAGATGGACGGGGTACCAACTCTCACGTATTATTATCAATAAGAGCATTATATTCATCGGTCATGGCAATTTTCCAATTCGGGTCATTTAAAGCAGACACATAATTATGGGGTAAGGGTGATTTAATAACATTAGAATTTAAATTAAAATATCTTTTTGGTTTAAAAATACCCCGTTGACTATGAGTGACTGGCCTTTGACTCGGGGCAGAATTGGACGAATTTTGGGAAATATCAGGATATATGATGGACTGGCCAGCAGGCAGTGGGCTTGCTAGCCCAACACTGGAATGCGGTGCTGGTACTAGATTGGTTATCGTTACTGGAACAGTGGCGTTACTGGGCTGTGAAGCTGGCCCAGTTTCCGTCACTGGTCCAATTACGGGAATTGTGGCTGGAACTGTGGGCCCGCTGGTGAATTTGGGTTGCGGGACACGTCCAAAAAATGGTGAATTATGTACGGGAATATATCATCATCCAAAAAAATTATACGAACTAGGTATGAGACTATTTAACTTAGCAAATGAAAATTGAGATTCATGAAATAATACGTGGCGACAAATGATGATTTTATTAGAGGATAAATCAAACATTTGTAACCGCAATGATTCGACGAATAACTCAAAAAAACACAAGGCGTAAACCGGGCCTAAAGTTTGTTAATTATGGTGGACGGAAAGAGTGGATAACACAAGCACCCAAAAACCCTAAAATGTGAATACGAATGAGTCTTATTATATAAAATTTGAAGAGGGGACAAATACGTCAAACCTTTGAAAGGAAGAATGTTAAGAAGATATGTAGCCATTAATAGAGCATGATGCCAAAACGAAGGGGGTACGGAAGCATGAATCAATAAAGTTCGGACAATGTTATTAATGGTACGAATTTTGCGTTCGGCTTTTCCATTTTGTGAAGACGTATGGGGGCAAGAAAAACGGAAATGTATTCCATTAGTAGCACAAAACTCCCGAAAGACCCCATTATCATATTCTTTGCCATTATCACATTAAATATTCTTTATTTTCCGTTCAAATTGGGTTTTAATGAATGCTCTAAATTTTAAGGTGGAAAAAACTTGAGATTTTTTCGCTATCGGAAAAATCCATAAAAATTTAGAATAATCATCCAAGAAAAGAACATAATATCGATGACCCAATGAACTAAGAACAGGGACGTCCATAAATCACTATGAATAATATCAAATGACATTAAAGTATGAGAATTAGAGTCTTTAAATGACAACTTAACATTTTTTTCTAAAGAATAAGATTGACAATTTAGAGTACTACGCGTACCCTGACATGAAATAAAACTATTTTTCTCTAAGGAAGACAAAATAGACGCCCCCGGATGGCCAAGACGATCATGCCACAAGGAAGGAGTAAAAGCGGCAAAAGCTGACGGTAAGGCTTGACTCGAAAGACCGAAACATGGCGTGATAGGATAAAGAGCTCCCCTACTATCACACCTCATGAGATGACTCCCCGTCTTGAAATCCTTCACAGAATATCCAAACGGATCAAATTCAACAGAAACGGAATTATCAGTGGTGAATTTACGGACAGACACCAATTTTTTTATCAATTTAGGAGCATGAAGGGTATTTTTCAAAATAAGAGCTGGATTGGGGGGGGGGAGGGAGACAAGGTTTTATGACCGTAACCACGAATTGAAATTGAACTACCATTACCAATAATTATACCACGATTATTGCTCAAATTAGAATGAGACGAGAGAGTACCTGGGTCAGACGTCATGTGAGTAGTGGTGCCGATGTCCATTTACCAATTTGGGTCCGAGGATTTATTCCAAGTGTGTGCTTCACGGCCTCAATGTCGGTAGGAGTGGGGCCCGCTGTGTAATGGGCCTGGTGGGGCCCAGGCCTTCCTCCCTGCTGACCCGGTACCCCACTGGAACGCTGGACTAGAATTGAGCCAGAAGGATACGTGGGCTTGAATTGTTGCTGGCCAGCCCACTGGCCACTGGACGTGTAACCTGGAAAATATGCATTGTTGGGCCACGATCCACTGCCCCAGCCCTATTGCCATAGGTCCCACATCTGGGACTAGTGGGGTTGGGGCCACTACTGACTGGTTGGTGCTCACTGTCGGTATTTTGTCTACCGCCACAACCACCCGAACCATCGCGTTTTCCTCCGCTATTTTTGACATTATTTTTCCGAGTATTTTTGCCACCACCGTGAGTACGGTTTTGGCCTGAATTATCAATAAAACCCGAAGAGTTTGCGGAGGACGTCATCATGACTACGGGACTAGCACCGGTAGCAGCCTTTTTGGCCAAGCCTGCTTCTTCGAGCGTAAGCATAGAACGTGCCTGATAAAATTATGGAAGAGGGTTGCTCTGACGAAGAAGCGTGCCAACACCACTATAGGCCTCATAGAGGCTTGCAACCATTTGTAGGACCAAATGATCATTCAAAACAGGCACGACAACATTGCGGAGTTGGTCCGCCAATTCCTTTAACCTTTTGCAATATACTGAAACGTTTGGAAAATTTTCCATATGGATGTGGGAAAATCCTGCTCAAGGGTAACAACACGAGAATTCTGATTATCTTAGAATATATCACGTACTATATTCCATGCCTCCATCATCGATGCATCAGGTTCGATAATCGTTTGCAAGAGGTCGGTAGAAATAGTAGAGTAAGAACAGTAGCATCAAGGGTCGTCCATAACTTAGGATCATCCTCTGGTTTGGGCACCTCCGTATCCATAGGAGCCGTGGGGATACTATGATGGATAATTTGATGCGAGTGTGCATGCACTTTGAACAGTTTGGCCCACGTCGCGTATTGGACGTTTTCTATTTCAAGAATGATAGGGATGTGATTCTTGATATTAGAAACAGTAAGGGCAGGGTGAAACATGTTCTTAGCCATAATAGCAACGCAAGATGTGAAGTAGAGATTTGGAAGAAAAATAATTTTCGGGCACGGAAAGCGAGGAAGGGAGCTCGGAATCGGCTGTTTGGACGGAAAAAATTGGGAGAAAATATTAACCTAGACTCTTGATACCATGAAAGAAATAAACCCTTGATTATTTTCATTAATTGAAAGAGAATATATACAATTTACATATTTCCGTAATAGTAAAATCATATTCTTAAAACTTTATTATATTTGGAGACTAACTATACAATTATGGTAAGTGTACAATACTAATTACACTAAAACATTACATGACATAATTGTACAAAGGAGGCTGCCTACGGGTGGGCTGTGCAACCCGAGAACATCTAATCCGAGAATCAATATATACATAAATATAACAAAAGCCATATTACACTCCTGGTCACAACATTGAGCGGCACTTTCTTAATTCCATGTGCTTTTTTTTAAAACATATCAAATTCTGCGAAACACTGCACAAATGACAATCCTCATATACCTAAAACATGTTCATGTTGCTATGTCTTCATGCCCTCGTAAACAACAACTTGGCGATGATGGCGAAGTAGCAAACCATCAAAGTGATAGTTGATGGCTTATGTACCAATTGTTTGGTGAAATACCCCTTATTGAATTAATATTGGTGACTCTTGTATCCCTAATCTTTAAGATTATATTGAGGCATATTTAATTTGTCACTCCTTGAGTTTGTAACTTCTGGGGAAATCTAAAATTTGGCTAATCTAATCACTAACTTGTTTGAGTTGGGTGATATATTATTTGATATGGCCATAACTTTTATAACAATAACGTCATTTAGTCTCATCCAAAGAAGTGATGAGTAATATGTATGGAGTCGGAGTAGGATATATACCTATGATAACTATTGATGATGTATGAATGGATGTATCCCTTGTGCATATCATTAAACGGTCAAGTAACTGAATAACTAATGCACATAATCGTTGCGGCTGTTGGGATTGCCACCACGTCTGTAGGCATTCGTTTTATTTTTATTTTTATTTTTGTGTAAGATATTAAAGTTAAAGAAAAAGGGTATTTCAGTAATTTAACATTTAGATTAGAGAGTTCATACTTTTAATATAGTACTAGTTTCTGATCACGTGTGTTGCACGTTTACTTCATGCAAGGGGTACAAATATGTTAAAATGACAAATACTATTAAAAATGTAATTTCAAAATGATGAAATATTATCTTATTTTATTATATTGTAATTAAAATAATAAAATTAAAATAGCACCAAATTAAAAAAATTTAATTAAAAACGCAAACTCAAATGATGAAACTTTATCTTCTTTTTTTTTTTTAATATTTTGATTAAAATAATAAATTTAAATAGTACCAAATAACAATATGAAGACAAAAATAATACAGTATTTATAATTGACATAATCAACTATCTCATCTAACCCACTAAAGAACAACAATTTCAAGGGTTGTTAAGCGGTAAAACAACCAAAAAAATATCCCTAGACTATGATCGAACAATATCAATTATAGAGCTACCAAGAGGAAGATTTAAGACCAATCATTAGGTTCCGAAGAGTAAATGAAATATAACTAGATAACAAAAAAAAGGCAGAGTTCAAGAATATCATCAAACGATATTTCTTACCACAGAGAGTGCAAACAATAATAAAAGTTGAAATATTTCCTTGACAATCAATGCTTTCTTATGTTGCAAAGATAAACTCTTCACATTAAAAAAATCATAGCTATATAAATAGTGATCTTCCCCACAATATAAAGAAATATATATATGCTAAATAGCATTCCAAAGTATACACATTCGACAACTCCCTGAAAAATAAATTATCATTTAGCAAGTGAGACATATTTTCATATTTGTTAAAAAATATAAAGAAAATAACAAAAAGTAGTTTGCATACCATGATAAACTTTTCAAGAAGTAAAAGGCCGTAACTAGGGATGGCAACGGATAGGATATGGACCGGATCCTACTGGATCCAGATCCAGATCCATTTCTCATACCTGTATCCAGATCCGGATCCAGATCCATCGGGTCCATAAAAATCATATCCAAATCCAGATCCATCGGATCCACCGGATCCACGGATCGGATCTGGATCCACATGTAAAATTTTTTGAAGGCTGCAGTTTACTTCATGTTCAAAAACTCAAATTATGAGAGACAAATAGGAAGGCCGCAGCTTTACTTCAAAGACACAAACAAAGTAAAAACATCAACGCTTTGTCCAAAGCCACCGTTACAAACAACCTAGTGTTTCCTCTAACACATGAAAACTTCAATAATATTGTCAAATGAAATTTTATAAACCAAAATACAAAAAGAACACCAAATAACCAAAAGCGTAACATTATATTGCAGCCTTCTGCTTCCCTTGACCTCCCAGAATCATTTTCTTCTACTTATAATCTGCAGCTTCTGCTTCCCTTGACCTCCAAGAATCATTTTCTTCTACTTATATTCTGCAGCTTCTGCAGTTCTGCAGTTCTGCTTCCCTTGACCTCCCAGAATCATTTTCTTCTACTATTACTATTACATGATTTCATAAGCCAAAAGCTTAAGATTTTTTAGTTTACAACCTCCCAAGAAACAAGGGTAAAAGATCTTGTCCAGTGAGTTGGCATTTCCAGTTTGAGATTTTCAGTTTGGCATTTCCAGTTTGCCAAACTTCATAAACTAGTCTTCAAAATCACTAGTTTCAACGTCATCAACATCCTAAAATAACAAAGAAACAATCATATTAAAAAGAGATTACTAAAAAAAATCATCTCAATAAATATTTATGATTAAATATATCATTTACCATATCAATATAGTCAACTACTTCTCCTTCTTCTTCAGAATCTTCAGTAACTATCGAACAAGCATGTGTGCCCTCCAAAGTACCTTTATTTGAAAGAAATTGAAAAATAAATAGAAGGTTCATGTTAGGGGAAAAATTGATATTAACATATATGAGAATAATCAATACATAAATAATAGATACCTTTAATGTCTTCGATCATCCAATTTTGCAAGCACATTAATGCCTCCACAGTTTTAGAGTGAAGCCTAGAACGATGAGAACTAATCACCCTTCCACCCATGCTAAAGGCACTTTCCGAAGCCACAGAAGAGACAGGAATTGCAAGGATGTCCTTGACAATTTTCTGTAAAGTAGGATACATTTGATCCCTTTTCCACCAATTAAGTACATCAAAATCATCATTTTCGGGTATAGGATCATCCTCCAAGTAATGCTCCACCTCACCCCTCACATTCATCTTTCTTTTCTTTGTTCTTTTAGCTTGAGCATATTCATCCTCATCATTATCACAAGACTACGAAATTCCTCGCTTGCCACTTGGAAAAGGTTCTTGACTTTTATTTCCCTCACTTCTCATTTGATATTCAACCACAAGTTTATCAAGATTTTTTCTAACCTTTGCCACTTCATTATCAGTATCATCTTTGTACAATCTCTTAAAATAGTACTCCACACAATCCATTTTATTTCTTGGATCTAAAATTGAAGCAACCGCCAACATCTCATTAATATTATGCCAATATTTGTCAAACTTGTCAATCATATTTTTAGCCATCATTCTAATGGTCTCAACATCACTCTCCACCCAACGCCTCAAAGCAAGTCTTATCTCACACACTTTTCGAAAAAATAAATTAGAAGTAGGATAATTTCTACCGGAAAACACTCTAGTGGCCTTGTAGAAAATTTCCAACTTCTCACAAACAAGTTTTGCCATCATCCAATCATTCTCACTAGGAATAACTAACTTGAGCTTCTTATTCATACGTTTTAACTTAGCAAATACATCTTGAAAAGGCAAAGCGGTATTAAGCATCAAGTAAGTAGAATTCCACCTAGTTTTGACATCAAGAACCACTCTTTTAGGTTTAGAAATATTCAAAAGCCGACAAGCCTCCTCAAATTTTTCAACCCTTTTAGGAGTAGACATCCAAAATAAAATGCAATCTCGAACTTTTTCAATTGCCGGATCAATTACTTCTAAACCATCTTTCACAATCAAGTTTAGAATATGAGCACTACACCTCATATGCAAAAACTCCCTACCTAACATTAGATACCTACTTTCCAATTTCTCCAATAAAACATTCATCATTGCATCATTAGTGGTACAATTATCAACTACAATCGATGAAATTTTGTTTTCCAAAGAATATTGAGACAAACAATCCATCAAAATCTTTGCAATAACCCCCTTTGTATGTGGACATGGCACAAAACAAAACCTAAATAAAAACATACATTAAACACATACAATAAACCTAAAAAATCAGCATTTATAAATAAGAATAAGCTCATTACCTCAAGGTTCGATTGCGTAAAAACCATTGTTGATCAATGAAGTGAGATGTCACGGCCATGTAGCGCCTCTTTTGGTTGGAAGCCAGTCCACATGTCGGTAGTTATTGCAATTCTACCCTCATTATGCTCCAATAGAGCTTTAAGAGAACCCTTATCTTCATTGAACTTTTTCAAAATGTAACTCTTCAAAGTGTTCCTCGAAATCATCTTGAAATGAGTATTTAGACTCCTCACGAACCTTTTAAAACATATATGATCTACAATGGATAAAGGATACTCATGAATCACCACCATACCAACCAATTCTCTCATTGAAAAGTCTTGATCAAATTCCTTTTCCTTTCCCTTTTCTTTAAGTTCTAAAGTAGTAAACCCATCGGCTTCCGTTTTAACCTTCAATTGTGTTTGACCACTAACTCCAATCATAAATGCTTTCCCGGACATGTCTTCTTAGAATGTTTAAGAAGATGTGAGGTTCCATTCGCACCATTATAAGAGAGTAAAGATGTACAATATTTACACTTTGCTCTTGTAATACCTTTCACTACGACCCTATCAAAAGATTCCCATGCCTCGGAAGTGAGTTTCTTGCTTGTTAGTTTACTTGATTGACTTTTTTCTTTTACTCCAACCTCAATAAGACCTTCTGAATCCATTTCTAAATCATCAACTCCACAAAGCAGAGGCACTGGAGGTGGGCTAAAAGAAGCAGCATGACTTTTATTAGTAGCATTTGCATTATTGTTAGATTGTTCACTATCCATTTCCTACAAGAAAATATTTGAATACATTACTTAATCACATAACAGAGAAGCATCATGCACATTTTAGTCCAATTAACATTTTTAAATCCCAAGATCTTGTAAAAAACATGTGCATTGTATATATACTCTTGACCAGTGCATTGTATATAACAGAGAAGTATCAATGTATCATGCACATTTTAGTCCAATTAACATATTTAAATCTCAATACTGTAAAAAAAAAAACAGTGCATTGTATATATACTCTTGACCAGTGCATTGTATATAACAGAGAAGTATCAATGTATCATGCCAGAGAAGTATCATAACAGAGCCACTGGAAAAAACCAGCTCTCCAAAAAACCAGTGCCACTGCCACCATTAAAATCCCAATACTGTAAAAAAACCAATGCATAACAATTAACAGAGAAGTATCATAATTCATAACTGAGCCACTGTAAAAAATCAGCTCTCCAAAAAACCAGTGCCACTACCACCTAAAGAACAATAATACACACACACACACACTGACACACTAAACCAGTGCCATTGCCACCTAAAGAATAATAATACACTGTACACACACAAAAAAAAAATTCCAAAACATCAAATATTATATAAATGAAAAAACAGAACTAACAAAAAGAAGAACTAAAAAAAAGAAGAACTAACAGAGGTTAAACGGGCCAAAAAAAAAATTGAACTCACCTTGGAATCGGAAGGACATGGACTGACGTCGTATGAGTAGGGATGGCAAGTAGAGAAGATGGTTAGGGACTAGGGTTTTGGTCTTTGGCTCTTTGCCCCTTTCGTATGGAATGAACAATGAAGAGAATGATCGATAATTCGCGATGGAGTGAACTGAGGAGACTTTGGCATGAACAATGAAGAGAATGATCGAGAATGCGGCTTCTTTTCCTTTAGGTTAGACTTAGGAGTTAGGCATTTCAGCATTTGCCTTTTGTTGGCTTAACATCTATCCAGGCATGGGCTGGGCTTCGGTCCTTTATGGACTTGGGCCTGGCTGAGAAGATTAAAGACTTTAATCTTCTCGGCCAGGCCCAAGTCCATAAAGGACCGAAGCCCAGCCCATGCGTGGATAGATATATAAATGTCTAATCTATTTAATTAAAATACGGATCCACGGGTCGGATCTGGACCGGATACGGATCTTAAATACAAGATCCATATCCAGATCCGATCCGTCAGAAACGGATCCGGGTCCGATCCGGATCCGTCGGGTCTAAATTTTGAAGATCCATATCCTATAAAACGGATCTGGATCCACCGGATCCGGACCGGGTCCAGGATCCGCTGCCATCTCTAGCCGTAACCAAGCAACACTAAGACATTGAAAAAAATATTATTAGTGGAGCATTGTTTCTCACCGAAAGAAATAATTCCTTGATTATTTTCATTAATGAAAGAGTATATATATACAATTTACAATTTTCATAATAGGAAAATCATATTCTTATTCTACTCCTAAAACCTTATTCTACTTGTACAATAATTATACAATTATGGTAAGTGTACAACTCTAATTATTACAACAATAGTACTTAAAATATAAACTCAATCCATGATATACACGGTTTTGTATATCGTGTATACCACGATTTTAATTATGGAGAAACTTCCATTTGAAACCGTGATATACATGACCACCGGACTAAACGTCTCACCACAATCCACGCCAATCTGCTGAGTCTTACCATCATCTACAAGACGAGCCTTATGCCTCACAAAAGAACCGTCAGAATTATCCTTATGAGTAAAAATTCATATAGACCGAATAATGTTAACACCAGAAGGACGGGGTACCAACTCCCACGTCTTATTTTCAATAAGAGCATTATATTTGAAAGTATATTTATGTCCTAGAGACAATCTGTATTAGGACAAATGTACTTTATACACATTCGTATTATTATTAATGGAGATTAATATTTTGGCATTTGCAATTATTGAATTATTAATTGATTGTTTGTAATATTCTATAATATGCATCCCTGGAGGTTACACTATTATTAATAGTGTGAGATATTAATATTATAACGTAACTCTTAAAATAGCCTTGACTAATGATCATCGAGAATGGGATATCGATGATATGTGATAAGTCGACATATGGTCTGCATCACATCCTTAGATGATGTAGTATGTCTCACCTGCTACGAGTAATGGCTACTCGTGATGGACACATGGATACTTTAAAAGTATTGGTACACCCTACTGATATATTGTTTGTTATACTTGTCTAAAGTATGATCAGGGTGTGGGAGATAGAAGTCCTTAGACTTGAGGTCAATACACACCTTGTCTACAAAGTAATGTACTTTGATCCTGTCCTAAGATCAAATGCCTTATAGGTTGAGATACGACTTGTATTGGGTACATTGCGATGTTGATTAAAGGTGGTAGTTAAGCCAAGATTAGGATTCATTCCTCGAATGTATATTCGAGAGAACACTCGAATTCTCAGTAATATTAGGTTGACTAAGTCGTTGGCCAACGCAATAGACATATTTAGAATATGGTCTAGTTGTCAACTAATATAGATGATATACAATGATTAAGCCATTTGGATAGACACTTGACAAATCCTAAGCTTGATCGGGTATGTCGTGAATGAAAGGATTTTATCTTACCACATAGAGGTTAAGTTTACTGGATTCGTGTAAACGTACTTCACATATTGAGTTCGTCTTGCGGTGCCGTCTAGGAGTTCCGCGTAGACCTTAATTTGATTAATGTCGATATGTGAAGGCCTGTAGGGTCACACTATGTCGATTGTCCTTTCGATCTAAGGATGTATTGAGAGAGTAATTAAATATTCAATTTAGAATTGAGATATTTAAATGAATAATGATTATTTTAATTAAGTCAAAATTAGATTTTGGATTTAATTAAGAATGCGCAGAAAATAAATCGAGACAGTGCAGGAACACGTCGAGCGTCGCGGCGCCCATACCTCAGGGCCGCGATGCCTCTGCCTCGATTTTTGGGTCAAGCCCAAGGTCAAACCCTAATCTGATTTGACCTAATTTTCACCTATAAATAGTGGCATTCTCTTCATTATTCATATACTAATTTCAGATTATTGTTCTAAGCCTTAGAGACTTAGAATTAAATTACTCTCTCAAACCTCTGTCGGATTTCCTAGCTTTCCGAAAGAGAAATACATTGAATCTTGGAGCTTGCAATCGAAAGGGCAACCGTGTGTCATCTCTATAGTTGTAGTTTCTAACCTATTGAACAATTGTGCTATGAGGTGCACAATGGTGATGCTTTTTAAGTCGATGGATGGTACAAAGTTGTTTGGAATTCTATACTAGTTGTTTGATGGTGATTGTAAGGTTTGGTCGCTGATCTTTTGAGACAAGTATTCTTACTATTTATTCTCTTAATGCGTATTCGTGGATAGATCCGAATTCGAATATTTCCTATGTGACTTCATACTTTGCCATTGATTTTGGAGTGAAACTCGAACAATTGTTAAAAACCCTTTATCTGCGAATACCCATATTAGTGTTCCTATTACTCCTTCTAGAGCCTATAAAGATTGTGTAGTTGTAGTTAAGGGTCATGAGACTACTGCTTATTTGCTTGAATTGGAAATTGTGGACTTGGAGGTGATTGTGGCGATAGAACGACTTTTCGGGTGTTATGAAATTCTGGATTGTCAGTCAAAATTATTAGGCTTGAACTTCCCGATGGACCTGTTAGAGAGCGGAAGAGTGATATTGCTAAACCTTGAGGTAGACTTATTTTGTATCTTAAGGTTCACAATATGAACCTGAAGGGGTGTGGTTACCATCTAGTTGTCGTTACTGACACTCAGGTTGTAATACCCTCATTTATTCCCTATTGTACGTATGTGTTGAGCCTTCCGATTATTGAATTCTTGCAAGGTGTAGACTAGAGGTATGAATCCCTCTTTTTGTGTTTATGCTTGAATGATCTAGATGTGGGAATCCTTAAGAAGATCATGTCGCTATGGTTGGGAAGTTAGTTGTTAGGTCTTTAGGGATAACTCTCCTTACAAAAGAACTCTAGGAATTCTTAAAATTTGAGGTTTAGTGAAAAAATGTCACGACCCAAATTATTAAATCGTGAGGGACCTATCATTTTCCACCTCGGTAGGCGAATCTGTCCCTCAAAGATTCACCCAACAACATAAATAAATAAGAAAAAAAATAGAAGTCCAAAAATATAGATATATAAAAATGTGGAATACAACAACTACCCAAAGGATCTGGTCTGAATAGTACAAGATTCTCTATGTATACAACCTGGATGAAAGTTACAACTACAACCTGAAGACACATCTGTTTGGAAAGGGAATTAAACAGAAAATCTAGAAAAACTCCATGAGATCCTTGAAGGCTAACCGAACCTCTCTAGTTCCTGCAACAACTCTACACTTGGAAAAGAGTGTAGCAAGAGCAGTATCAGTACAAACAGTATGTACTAGTAGATATTATAGGCCGACAACAGTTAACTAACATAAGTAAAGTAAGAAATTGAAGAGTAGACATGCTCACAATCAAGTACAAGTAATCTCACAATCGAAGAATAATCAGTCTAAGTATTGAGATCCAGTTAGAATCCAAGAGATACAAAATGAAGTAATCAAGGAAGTGCACCCAAGTAAGACTTGCAGTAATGTGAATCACACTAGATCAGTAGTCTATAGTCATAGCCTAAGCGGGTCTCTAATCCTCAGATTCATCAAGTGTTTAGGTAAGGGGCTAACAAGAATACATCATCTCAAATAAATCAACTAAGAAAACAATGCTGAAACACATCAGGCGATACCATAAATACAACAACCAGAATCAGAGATATGAGTGGATGCAATATGAATGTCTATGCGATGCAATGCAAGAAACTGGCCAACTGTCTCATATCATACACACATGCTCCTGGTGGAATATCTCCCATACTCCCGACAGTCATGACCCATGGGAGACCCGCAAAGTCCATGCACCAATCACTCCGTATCGCACAACCTAGAGTGACTCTTCCACCCACTACATCGCTAGCCATTTTGTATCATTCAACATATAATAGCTACGCAATCAATATGTCATAAGAATCAATGTTGTTTCTTTCTTACTTATCAACATCACGCCAATCACATGTAATATCAATGTATCACAAAATCACCATCACGACAAACACATGTAATGTCAATGTATCATGGAAATGAGGATGCGTGTATGAATGTCAAATTCAGCACTAATCATGAGATGAATAACCATAACAAAATCCATAAATCAATTACCAATTTGTCATCTTCCCAAATCTATACAATGGCACGTCCCAAACATTTTCTCTTCGGACCACATCGGTAACAACAATTATACATGTAAGAAAGGTTATATGAAATAAACACGTAGCAAACACTATTATAGGAAGCCTCAGATGTTTCACTTTCCCTTTTACCATTATTAAAGTCAAATCACAGTTCACAACAATGATTCAAGTAGAATGTGTATAAATGATATGCATGTATCAATCTCAAGTATAAATCATAATCAAATCCCAATTGTGCCACACATAGACATATATCACAATACCAGTATCAAGTCAAGTTTGTTTCTCTATCCATGATAATACCAAGATGAATGACAGAAAAATATATCACAAGTACGGTATGGAAACTACGTACAAGTCCAGCAATCACAAAGACGCAACAAGTCGTAATCAATCAACAGTAACCAACCTAAGTAATACATCCCAATTTCATACCTAGAGGCTTACATGTTTTCTCCAACAGAATCTAGCTACACATACGCTTCGCTAACTGAAGTCTAACTAGAAGGTAAGCCGTAACCTACCTGGAATACTAAGTAGGAGTCAGACGAATCACAAGTGTGGTTCGCCTTTCCGCAGATCACGGTCATACTCGAAGTCTAATATTATCTAAGTCAAAGTTAGAACAAAGAATTCACAACACCCATAACATCATACTAATCCTTGGAATCTAAGCCGAATATGAAAAAGGCTTGTAGGGGTAAAACAATCATTTAAGAGTGCACTATGAAATTCAATATTCTAGGAGTCAAATCCTACTAACCAATTTGCTAAATCAAATCAACATTAGGCTAATTTCATCTTATAAGCAAAACCCCCAATTTTGGGTATGAACCCTAGTTTCTAACATTCAATTTTATCAACAATAATGGAAGATTCAAGCTTAACAACTATTAATTAGTGAACCCCAAGCTTAGAATAGTAAAACCCATCAATAGATCTCCATTTTTAATCTTAATCATCAAACAAACCCTAACTAGGTTGAACTCTTCTTCCCCAATTAGATTTTAGGTTATTTCCTCCATTTAATCAACTTAAAGAAACTAAATAAGGGTAATACAATGTTAAGAAAGCTTACCACCAGAAGAAATCGCTTGGAGTCTCCCTAAGAATGCTTTGGAGGTGTATTTTGGAAATGAGGAAGTGTAGAATTTTAATGACACTTCAAAGAATTATAGAATCTCGTCGTCCGCTGCAGCGGGCCTCGCGCCTGGGTCCAACCCGCACCTGCAGACCCAAGAAAAAATCCCAAAAGCTCATTGCAGCGGATAGCCGTCCGCTGGGGCGCACTAAGTCACGCCCCATCGAGTATACCACCAAATTCCATAATTCTACAAATTTTATCTAAAATCCGACAATCACCCAAGACCTCCCAGACACAAACCATATATGTATACATATGTAAATATATTCTACAGAATCACTCGTGATCTCAGAATTTCCATCGGATGTCTATTTCTACAAGTCAATCCCCGACGGGCAAAACTAGTTTTCTAACCAATAGCCAAAAATGCTCCTGAAGGCCTCAAGAACCGAACCAACTATCCCACCAAGTCATAACCAACCCTCGAACCTCACAGAATCGACAGAGTTCTGAAAAAAGTTTCTTCATACCACGATTTCTTAGCACACAAAGACAAACCGGAAACCATGACTTACTCTTGCCAGAAAAAAATCCTTGCTTTATTGGAGCAACTCTAAATAATTCCATCAAACTGATCTTACTCATAGTCGACTTCTCTAGTTCTGAATCTTCTTAAACCTTCAAATCACAATACTGGAAGCATATCACTGAGTACCTAGATAGGCCGAGTCCGTAGGAAACCACCTGATCACTCTAAAGACCTATCGCAACCATAGTATCTCCTCAAATCATTACCACGTACTGACGTAAACCATTATATCTGTCCAAATAGCTGCTCTCGATAAAATATCATCAGTCCATTCACAAACCCTAACCCTGGTAAAGTTCGGTAAACCTGTCATACCTTAAATCTGAACTGAAACTCACTGAATCTGTGAAGGTGATTTACTGAGGACCCATAAGTCCTCCCAGAAATATAACATAGTCCATCAAGCTCTGTTCAAACAATTCTGACCCAGAATGAACGCACAACCCCTAAATACTACCAATAGTCTCTCTAACTGACTCCAACTTCCCGATATCAATCACAGTACTACCACACATCTGTGGTGTCCAATTTCAATATCTTCCTCATACGAAATCAATCATGTCAGTCCCCCTCGACGCCAAAAGCTAAGTCATATCTAAGTTTTCAACTTAGTACCGAAGAACTGTACCTTATGATCTCAATATTCATGTTTCTCAACTCCTACCTGATACATAAATCTGATACAATCCCAAACTATTCGACGCAAAACCTGTAGCCGCGTATAATACCCCTTAACCATCGAATCTCCATTTGTAATACCTCGATATACCCATAACAATCCCAAAAGTATGAAGTCTTTCAACCACCATTCTAAATCTCATGAAACTACTCCCAAGTCCTTAATATCCAAAAGTGTTCACCCAATCTGTCTAGTCAATATTTCTTACAACATAATGCACTACCACGAATATGGTCTTAACTCAAAAATATGACTCTAACCTCCACCTAATAGGATTTTCACAATTTCTTTCTCTTAATACCACATTAACTCATCCACAGAAGAGTGTTACGAATCTACCCAACTGTGTACCACACAAGTCACTTCCATAAGCCTTAACATGTCAGTTACCTGAAATTTTCTTCTTACTAGTCGATGATCATGAAACCCCACTGAACTTCATTATATCACTTGGTCCATTTCTATGGACTCTCTCCTTTAAGCATACTCAACAATCACACTTCATCTGAAATACGCAAGACAACACCACAACCCAAAATGACCAACGTAATCCCAAAGATGTACCTTATTTTTACCAATTCTCGATCAATTATACTTTTCTTGACTATTCAATTCTCCAATTCCAATCAAATCACAAACATCATCACTCTAACTATTTCTCGAACCTACTCAACTCCAAAACTGAATACTTTTAATTTGGTTTTGGGCCTATCTGTTTTTCAAACATGCATAAAAATAGCTAGAATTTGTGTCCCCCAATTTTAGCCATTGCACTCTAGATTTCATTTTTGCAATGATCTGCTCTATCATAAGCCATTTTTCAGTTGTTGCTTTGCTAATCTCTACTCATGAACCAATTCAGTGAATCATGAGTGATCTCTAAGTTAAACTAAATAGTTTGGAGAGAATTCCTAGCCTCTTCAACTTCTTATCGACACCAGAAAAATGTGTTTCTGAGAGCTGCTTTACCCTACCTTGGACTTGCTTCAATTGTTTTCATACTCTCATCATAGTTGTCCCCTACCTATGTTTCCCAAAACAGTCATCAATCACATGTAGGAAATCTGGTTGTTCAGCAAGATAAGTATAGAACTTAAAAGATCCGTGTCTCTTCTTGGGTGCATTGTCAAAACAGACACTCAATGGGTTATGGTTAGAGAACTAGGAATCCAAAATAGTTCCTTCCATATGAGGTCATTGTTGTACCCACTATGCATTAGTAAATATTCTATCAATCTTACTAAGTATATGATTACTAGACCAGGTGTAGTACTTGAAACTGTCTTCAACTCAATCAGACATGAGCTTTGAATAAAATCTTCAAAATCTCTCACTTCACTGTCAAGAACGGAGTTGCCATAAACTCTATCATCAGCAGTCAAAATTGTATTAAAATCTCCCATAATCAAACTAGGTCTACTCACTTTGGTAATTATATCCTTGAGATCATTCTATAAGATTTTCTATCTGGTATGGTGTGCAAACCATATACAATGCTAAGCTTAAAAACAATATGTGAATGTAGGACAGTTACCTTTCCATGTATGAATTATTGGTGCTTAGCTGTAGGATTAAACTCTACATAGTTCTGACTCCATAATATCCAAATTCTTCCTCCTGGTGCTTCATCATAATTTGCAATCTAGTGCCATGTGCCAACTATTTTAGAAATTATTTTAGGTGCATAACTCTCCTTTACTCTATTTTCTATAACTGCTATTGGGACTACTTTATTAGTATTGCAAAACTTCCTAAACTCCTGTGCTTATACACCTTATTCATTCCCCTTACATTCCAAACAACAAAATTCATTTCACAATTGAAGGAGGAGAACCTATATTACTCCTCTCTACTACACATATCATCATCAAATTAGCTACAAGTTGAGAAGTGGATACCTGAAAACCATTTAGATTCTCTATTAAGGCAATGTATGCATTTGTAAGTATTGTATCCTGCTGTTCTGTACTCTTCCCTGGAGCTTTAGCCCCTAATTTTCCAGTAACAGACTGCCACTACTCTTCCCCCATGTGCTCAGGATCTGCCGTTGTGCTATCAGGAGATAGCATGTCCAACTGTCTACCTTGAGCATCAATTGGATCCACAATTTGGTCTAACATCTTTTTAAAAGACCATATATGGTGTTTCACTTCAAGTACCTCCTGTTTTTTCTTCTTTGCTTCTTGCTCCTGTTGCTTCACTTCCTGTTCCATTTCTTTAGCCCTTTGCATTGTTGTTGGGCGTGAATTTCCAATTTGGCAACAAACTGGACAGTATGTTGGTTTCTAGTCATATAGTACTTGTTGGTGAATCACCTTCCCATTTGGATCACATATCTTCACACTACCTGGAAAGCTTTTAGTGACATCCGTTTCCACCAAAATTCGCACATAAGATGGTCTATCAGCATTAGTAGTACAATCATCTGCATTTAATAGTTTACCGATGGCACTACCAATTTTACTTAGTGCACCCTTGCTCCAAGTATTCAGAGCCAAACTAGGTAGTTTCACCCCGAGAGGATTATTTAATAGGATTTCTTCTTTAAAATTGAAATCAGCAGTCCATGCTTTGATTATGATAGGTCTATTGTTTATGGCATAAGGCCCAGAATATAGCACCTCATCCTTCTCTTCTATGTTGTTCATCTTGATAACAAAATACCCGTCATTGTGATATAGGACTTTAGGCTTGGAAACAAAATTCCATTGGCTAGCGATATAGGACTTTAGGCTTGGAAACAAAATTCCATTGGCTAGCGATATAGGACTTTAGGCTTGGAAACAAAATTCCATTGGCTAGCAATATCTCTTAATCGCACCAATGGAGGGTGTTGTCCCGACCACATACATAATTAGGGCTCGATTCCACTTTTAGGTCTCAGCTTCAAAACCTTCCTTAAGAAGATGTACCACAATTTCCCCATTTTCAATAACATGAGGTATATATGACAAATGCATCCCCTTAGCTGTGAATTTATTCCTTTCAAACAATCAAGCTCACTTCCTACTAATATTTGTAACCTTCTTGGTAGCATTAGCATCATCAGGTTTATCCACAGCCTTATCAATCACAACCGTAGCTTCAGCAGCAGTAGAAATACTTACTGGAGCTAGGTTATGGTTATGTTGGATATGTAAAGCAGTACGTGAAGTAAATAATTATTACAAGTGTTCGAAATGATAAACAAATAGTCAATATTCAGAACTGCCGCAAGGTTGTTGAGTCTTGAATCTTGATAACCTGAAATCAAGAAACACTAAATCTGGATTGTTACAACTGTGGCTGAGTCGGGAGATGGCTCTCTGTCTTTAAGACAAGATTACCCCGTATATATGTTTTTACGTTAGCGGACAATAGTCTCTCAAGATAAAACAGCAACTAATCAACACTACAAAGCAAATAGGTTAATTCTGACGAAGAAAACAAACACGAAACGACTTGCTGAAGAATGGAAAAGGAAGAGTTTTCTGTTTGTCCACACGTTTCTGCTGCTCACGTTTTTTGATAGAGTTTCAGTTGTTCTCTTTCTGTTTGTCTCTGTGTATATATCTTGTATTTCTGCAATTGAGCCAAAAAGCTCCAATATATAACATAAGGGGAGGGACTCATCAACTGCCAAGTAATGGCAGTTTATGGCCATTAGTGATGAAGTTAATCAGCCAAATAATAGTTGATTTAGTGAGCAACATAAAGGAGCTACTAGGGAGGAGTTCGGGCAGAAACTTTCTGCCTACGTCGTTCCCAATTCCAGCTTTTCAAAAATTTCAGGGACCAAACTGTAAATATTAAGCAATTTGGGGTCCAAAGAAATAATATCAGAAGAAGCTCAAGTCCCAAGACCCGTGACCGGACGGGCGGCGGCGCGCTTGGACTTAGCCTTGAACCCAAGCACATCTAGGTCCTCCCTCCTTCAAACACATGGGTACCCCTAAGTCCCGAACCCTTGGCCAATTTTGAGACTTATAAAGAGAACAATTCTTCCTTTTCCCACCGATTTGGTAGATTTGTCTCACACTATATACATATTATATATGAATTAAGATACACGAGTTAAAGGATTAATTATATTCTACTCTATTTATTTAGTTCCATTAACTTCTATAACATCCATATTAATCCATTGTGTATATACCAATGGAGAATAAAAAAGCACCATCATTTTTCAAGTTCTTGATCGTGCTTCTCCCCTACACGGCCAAAGTTGAGGCTATTTGTTTCACTATATATTGTTTATATTGGCTGATGAAATCCTTATTTTATTTCTTATACAGCTAATAAATTCGTCATTTCTTAATTTGTTGTCTTCTTTTATTACATGATGAGAGCACTTCTTGTGATACTGTTATTTGACTCTCTATATTGTTTTCGTCAAAATAAATTAATTGTTTTGTCATTTCTTTTTGTTAAATCTTTTTTCATGTGCTTATGAGTTGTAAACACGAATTATGTAAATATAAATGGTGAAAATATTTTAATCATGTGAAAATAGAATTTAGAGTTGTACACAACCAACTATCAATATTGAATTAAGCAACGGTGGTGGCAATAATAATGCTTATTTAGTGAAGTTTTGGTTTTCCGCTCCTCCGATAGTTATAAAGTAGGGCTGGTCAGTGGGACGGGTCGGTCCGATCCCGGCTCGGTCCCTCCCCGACACCGCCCCGGTCCCGCCCCGAACCCGACAATTTTAAAAAAAAATCGCAGTAACGGGACTCGAACCGGGATGGGACATGGTCTCATCCTGGCCCGCCCCAGGCCCGCCTGTCTCGCCCCAATCCCGCCCGAAACTCCCTTTTTTGCAAAAATAATCGCTGCATCAACGGCCATTTTACTAGTTACCTTGTGTTTTAGAGACGTTGGATGAAATTTTTTGAATAAGTAAATTTTAAACGATGAGTCAAAAGGAGAAGAGAAGAGAAGGGAGAAGGGTAGTATTAAATTGAAAAGAGAGTTCCTTATAGTAATAGTTATTCTTAAAAATATTGCAATTAAGTTGGGGTTTATGATAATCTGTTGCGGATATGAGAAAATTATTCTCCAAATAAGTTTCAATCCTGTTCCTCTATCAAAACCCCATGAATTATATAGGCAATGTAAAAACATTCTGAAGTTTTTAGCTTTATATTTTGTGTGTTAAAATACCCTCCATCTCTGAAAGTTGGTGATATTATTATTTGTTTGCCTTTTAATTTAGTTTTTTAATATTTAATTTTTGAAATATAAATAATTGTTGAATTTATAAATTTATATGTTTAGTTTATCTTGTATATGGAAAAGAATTTAATAAATACTTTAGATTTCACAAATATAATTTGTTATCACTCGTAATATTTGGATATCAGGAAAAAAATATAAATTTCATAAAATCTACTTGTGACCGTGTGAAGCGCCAACAAATTCACACATAATGCTAACCAGTAACCATGTCTTCACTCACTTTGGCATGATATATATTGAACCCTTAAGTTGATAATTGAGAGAGACATGAATACATTTCAAAGACGAAAACTGCAGGGACATAGGCTACTCTCATATACTATTTTCCTAATTTTACTCTGTGCTAAGGGTGGACAAAAAATCCGGAGATTATTCGATTTTAAAAAAAACCAAAAATTGAATCAGGATTTAGTGATTCGGTTTGATTTTTTTATTTTGGATATGAACCGAACCGAAAAAATCGAATTTAATATATAATTATTCTTATTTTTTATTTTAGGCTATTACTATCTCTTGAATCATAGCCATTGAAGCCAATTTAGGAAGCTTTTATGGAAGTCGAATGCGGCATGAACTTGATTAACATATCACGGAAGCATTGACATAAAATGTAGGAAGAGAAAATAGTTGTAAATTGGTAAAACTTTAAATGGTCATAACTCTGCGCTCGGATGTCCGTTTTACCCGATTTTTTTTATTTTGCGTATATTTTTGAAACGGGGCCGATCAAACTGCCATGTAGCCAATTTTTAGAAAAACGTCTGTTTTCCCAATCAATTTGTATTTTTCCCCAAAATCGATTTCTAATTTTCTTTTTCTTTAGTCAAGATCTCACGATATACAATACATTTCAACGTCGAAATTTCATGATAGTGTAGGATGAATGCCAATTTCAGTTTTGAAATTTCAATTTAAAAAAAAAATCCTCGACCCGACCCACTAGAAAAAACCGATATAATCCGATACGTTCGGCGATATAAACCGAACATATCGATTTTTTAAAAAAAAAATTGGATTCGATTTTTTTATTTTTATTCGATTCATATTTTCCGAATACAAAATTGATATAAATCAATATACGCCCGTCCCTGCTTTGTGCGTCGACAAAATTTAAGTTTTACGTCTAGCTGTTTGAAACTTAAGTTAGTATTGCCGTCTTTGGAATGTATTCATGTCGTTTTATATCTAAACGACCAAATTTACATCTTGATTAAGTTTTACTGTGCGTCGACAAAGCCTATTGTGCGTCATTAATTTGTCTTAACCAAATTAAGCTTCCTTGTTTTCTGTTCGATCACACGTATACCGCCAGAAATATTGACCCCACCACGTTCATAGATACTTGTCCAATTATCAGAGTTACTAGTACTACCTTCGGATTCCAATTGAGCTATTTGCTGAAATTTCCTCAATTTATCTCTAGCATATTACGTCCACCAATCACCATTGTCCTTTTCTCATCTCCATGTCAATCTTATCCATTACCACAAATTACTTTATCATCTTTTCTAGCGGTGTTAAATTAACGAATTGAAATTGTTGAATTAATAAATAAATATGTCATTAACTTACTTAAAAAATATTTAATTGTGCTAAGATAAGTTAAGATAGACTAAACATTATATCATAGTTCAAGCCGTCCAACTATTATGACGGCAGAATATATATAAAAAAAATAGTTAATTTATACAAACTTAGACGTCTTGATCAATTTAGGCTATATATTTAATCTCAATTTTTAAAAAGTTAAATTAGGTGAATTAAAATAAATTAAATTAATAAATTGACGGGTCATTAATTCACACAAACTTAGACGCCTTGAACATGTTAAATTCTCATAGATTAATTTTGTCTAACTCCTAAACTTTCCCATAAATGGAGAAACAAAGTCGTTTCATTTTAGAAAAATCAACCTCTCTTTAAACACAATCCTATAGAACCTAACTTCATTTTTAGAAAATATACCCCTCCCTCTCTCTCATTTAGACACAAAATAAACGAAAGGAGAAATTGAACATCCTACACTTGAAAATGAACCAAGCTCACCAAAAGCCTCATGCAATATTGTTTCCTTACCCTCTCCAAGGTCATGTAATTCCCTTTGTTAACCTAGCCATCAAACTTGCATCCAATGGCTTCACAATCACCTTCATAAACACTCAATCAGTTCACCAACGAATATCAAAATCCCAGCCGAACATTAATGACGTCGAGGGCAACGATATCTTCTCGGGTGCACGAAAATCAGGCCTAGATATCCGAGATGTGACAATTTACGATGGTTTTCCTATAGATTTTGATCGATCACTTAACCATGATACATACTTTGAAACTATCATGAATGATTTTGTTTTCCATGTTGATGAGCTTGTTGGAAAATTGGTCGTCCCAGATCCATCACCAAATATACTAGTTGCTGATACTTTTTTCGTATGGCCATCAACCATAGCTAAGAAGTATAATTTGGTGAACGTCTCGTATTGGACTGAACCAGCTCTGGTTTTAAGTGTCTATTATCACTTGGACCTGCTAAGGAAAAATGGCCACTACGATTGCATTGGTAAGTATTTCCACTTTTACATGCTTCTCTTTCCTTGACTTTTGGATTCATTTTATAGTACGACTACCTCCATTCCAACTTATTTATGTGGAACCTTGCACAAAATCTAAGAAATAAGGAAGGATTTTTGAAATTTGTGGTTAAAAATAGATAATGAGTGACTATAAATTATCTCATTAAAGAATAAAATGAGAATTTTAATTAAAATTCTTTTTAATTATTAAAAGGTGTCACTCTTTGAGTCATGAGTATCTTTCTTAAACTAGGCAACTACATACACGATGTAGTCATAAGCCTGTCAAGTGGGTCTGATCGGGATGGGTCAAACCATTTTAACATGGGTTACATCGGGCCTGTTTGGGGTCGGGTCGGACTGTTGTTAAGCGGTCAGGCTTGGGGAGAGGAAAGGGTGTCCGGTCCAGCCTCTACCCGGATAGGGGTACATAGCGGGTTTACTGAATCGGGCCGAGTTTTAGTTAGTGCGCCGGGCTGGGTTACTAAAATAGACATTTACGAATAATAATGAAATTAACATTTACATCTAATGATAAAATTGCTAAACTAAAAGAAATAGTGGTTGCACAATTCAAAAAATTAGTCGTTGTAAATTTAAAAAATTAGTCGTTGCCAATTTTATTTGACCCCCTAAATTTATGAATAAACTATACTTTGGCTCTATTTTCAAACTATAAATACCCCCTCTATTCTTATTCATTTTCACACAATTCTTTCACAATTTTTTCTTTATCTAAATTTTATGTTTAACTAGTGTACATTTCTACTTCAACTTCCATGGATAATCTTCCACCTCCACCTTCTCCTCGAATTCGAAGATCAACTTCAAGTGCGGTGTGAATATATTTTGAGCTAGTATACGAGGAATATGTTAAATGTCAACATCGTTGTGATATATATCTCTATAAGTCCGGAGCGTCGAGTATTGGGGGGTACCGGTGGGTGTGTTGCGTAGGCACTTGGTGAAAAGGCATGAAATTGAACTTTGAAATTTATCTCTTCTTTAAATTTTTCAATCGATGTTTGCATTTAATTTGTATGTTTTGAACTTTTGATTTGCAATATTTCATTGTTGAAGTTTGTGTGTATTGAATTTGCAATGTTATCAATTTAAGTTGTAAGTTTTATTTTAAATTATTTATGTAGTTGATATGTCTATTTGACTGGACACAGAGTTTAATCAAGAAGAAAAAACTTTAAACTTGTGGTGTTAAATGTGTCACATATGTTTTGTGTGGCTATAAATCATTGCGTAAAGATAAATGATTTTTAAATTAAATATTTAATTTTAATAATGAAGAAGGATGAAGGGGTATTTATAGTTTAAAGATAATGTCAAAATGTAATATATTAAAGTTTAGGGTTAAAAAAATAAATTTATTTATAATGGTCATATATGATTGCTAATTGTTTTAGGTAACAAATAAGGATATAGCTCAATGATTGAGAGCATACTTTACATGTGATAGGTATAGGATTCGAACCCCTGTCTCCAACTGGTAATATTTTTTAGAATATGGACAATCTTCAAAGTGGGTCGGGTCGTGCCCGCCAATCAACGGGTCACTGGTGGGCCAGGCTATCGGACTGTCCACATTGTCTGGCTCAACCCCCTAATAAAACCCACCTAACCCAACCCCCTATCCCTAGTCGAGTTCGTGCTGGCCCGGCTCACATAACATGCTTAAATGTAGACTCCAAACAATATGTGTGTTTTGTATTTATGATAATGGTTATATTTTTCGCACTCGTAATATTTTCAATTCAATTATTTATCAAACTTGTGCTCTTTCATACCCTTATTCACTTGACCCACTCTCTTTATTTGTCCCGTTCAACTTGATCTTTTATGTTTTTTTTTAAGAATACCACTATCCCTTTAATTTGGTAAATTATTTGAAGACAACTTAAATACAATAGGAAGGTGTTAGTCAATAATATGGGCAGCAGCCCATGTGAAAAACGCATGTGCATGCATGTTGGTAGGTGCATTCTTTGATGAGAAAAAAAGAAGCGAATGTCAAGTGAAATTGTCTTTGTAAATTGTTGGCTACCAAATTTGTTGGCCATCTATCATGAGTTTTTTGGAGCCTATAAATACATCTACTCAGCTTCATTGTAAGACATCCCAAAAATAAGAGAAAAACTAAGAGAAATGCTCTTAGTGAAAAGCTTAAGCAAGAGAAACTTTTGAGAAAATTCTTAGGTGTAATTGAGATTGGGATTGTGAGGTTGAGTGTTGTAAACATTTTTATAATATGTCTCCCTTAATAAAAGATCTGCAGCAGTCCGGAGACGTAGGAAAAATTGGCCGAACTCCGTTATCAATTGTGTGTGTTATTGTTCTACTCACATCACGACGTAAGTAGGTTCTGTTTAAGGAGGTTGGAATTTAAGTGGTACATCTGTAACCCTCCAGTCTTTTCTGGGAACTTGCTTAGAGAGGTGGTTCTGTCTAGGAGATTGTCCGGATCTATCATGTGTTGATAGGACCACAGTATTTTTACAGTCTTTCTTAGGAATCATCTAGTCGATACATTCCTACAAATCTAGCGATAAGGAAATTAAGCGGGTAAATTTTCCAATAACTGGTATCAGAGCCCGGGCAGCTTTAGCAGCGAGGTTACTGTTCACGTGCATGGTACTATTCACATGAATAGTATGTGAATAGTATGTTTGTGAATAAAAAATTTTGTCGGCAGTATCAGTTCGTCGGCAACGGTGTTCTAATACATGGTGATTCGCAGCGATCCTGAGGAAGTCAGATTTGTGTGGGAGTAATGGCCGCAGACGAAGGAAAGGTGAAGATCGAAAAGTTCGATGTTGCGGACTTTGGCTTTTGAAAGATGCAGATTGAAGATTATATGTTCTAGAAAAAGCTTTATTAACCTCTCACAGATAAAAAGTCAGTTGATTTGAAAGAAGATGATTGGAAACTTCTCGATAAACAAGCCCTTGGAGTTATCCGATTGACGTTATCGCGCAATGTTGCTTTTAACATAGCAAAGGAAAGACCACGACGGGTCTGATGAAGGCTCTCACAAGTATGTATGATAAGCCATCAGGCTCAGACAAAATTCATTTAATGAGGCGGTTGTTTAATTTACAGATAACGAAAGGCGCATCAGTGGCTCAACATCTGAATGAACTCAACACAATCATAACCCAGTTGAGTTCAGTTAGAATAGATTTCGATGATGAAGTTCGTAATTTGATTCTCTTGTCATCTCTACCAGACAGCTGTAATGCTACAGTTACAACAATCAGCAGTTCATCAGGAAGTAGTAAACTGAAATTTGACGATATTCGAGATCTGGTATTGAGTGAAGAAATACGACTTAGAGAATCAGGTGAAGCATCGACCTCCTCAACTTTACACACTGAGTCGTGAGGAAGAACTTCATAAAGAAGGTCAAATCGTAGAGATCAAAATCAAGATGAGGCAGATCTAGATTTAGTAAGAAAGATGTCAACTGCTACAATTGTGGCCAAAAGGGTCACTTCATAAGGGATTGCCAAGCACCAAAGAAGAATATTGCTGCTCAAGAATCTGCAAATGTGACCGAGGAAGTAGGTGATGCGATGATTCTAAGCATCAGTAGTCCGGTGAAATTCTGGATTTTGGATTCAGGAGCATCTTCCCACTCCACCCCATGCCAAGAAATCATAGAAATTTATGTCATCGGTGATTTCGGAAAGGTTCATATAGCCAATGATAAGACCTTGAAGATCGTGCGAAAAGGAAACGTTTGAGTAAAGTTGCCGAACCAAACTACATGGAAGCTGCAAGGAGTAAGACATATTCCTAAGCTTAAGAAGAATTTGATCTCAGTTAGCTAGCTTGACGAAGAAGGTTACAAAACAACCTTTGCCGAAAGTATATGGAAGATTACCAAAAGAGCACTTGTCATTGCTCATGGTAAAAAGTTTGGTACTCTCTATGTAACCTCAAATATAGGGAATATTATTGCAATAGCAGAACCTGATGGAAAGTCACATCTATGGCACTAAAGGCTTGGTCATATGAGCGAAAAAGAGATGAATACACTTCTGTCAAAATGGAAGCTACCAGATCTGAAAAGCGTAGATATTAGCCTATGTGAGGATTGCATCTTCGGCAAACAGAAGAAGGTCAATTTTTTGCAAAGATTGGCAAGACACCTAAGGCAGAAAAGTTATAGTTGGTCCACACAGATGTATGTGGACCATCACCAATACAATCTCTATCAGCCTCATTGTATTATGTCACCTTCATTGATGACTCTATAAGGAAGGTGTGGATTTATTTTCTGAAGAATAAATCAGAAGTCTTTGATAGCTTCAGAAAATGGAAAGCAATGGTGGAAAATGAAACTGGCTTGAAATTCAAGCGACTAAGGTCTGACAATAGATAAGAGTACACATATCAGAGATTTAGTGAATTTTACGCAAGCAATGAAATTAAGATGGAGAAAACAGTTCCAAGGACCCCGGAGCAGAATGGTGTAGAAGAGCGTATGAACAGAACTCTGAATGATCGTGCTAGAAGCAGGAGGATACGTGTCGGCCTACCAAAAACATTTTGGGCAGAGGTCGTCAACACTGCAACTTACATGATCAATTGTGGGCCCTTAGTACCCTTGGACAATGGAATACTTGAAGAAGTCTGGAGCGGGAAAGAGATAAACCTTTCACACTTGAAAGTGTTTGGTATTTCTTATATGCACATTGATTCTACTAAGAGAAGTAACTTAGACCCAAAGTCTAACAAATATGTCTTTATCGGATATGGTGGTGATGAGTTCGGTTTTGGGATTACAAAAATTGGAAAATCATCAGAAGCAGAGATGTCATATTCAACGAGAATGTGATGTATCAAGATAGGTCAACCGTAAAATCAAGAAGCTACAACATATATGCTTAAAAGAAATACTATGTTGAGTTCGATGAGATTTCTAAGATGGACGTACAAAGCGGGGTTCAGAATGATGTAGAAGCAGTTTAAGAAGAGCCCGAAACTCTAGAATTGAGATGATCATCTAGAACTCCTAAACCAGTACAACGTTACTCGCCTTCTTTCCACTACTTATTGCTGACATACAATGGAGAAACAAAATGTTATGATGAAGCAACGAAAATGGAGGATTTAATCAAGTGGGAGTCTGCTATGAAAGATGAAATGGACTCACTCATGTCAAACCAGATGTGGGGACTGGCTGAACTACCCAGAGGGAAGAATGCTCTCCATAACAAGTAGGTTTTCAGAATCAAAGAAAAGCATTATAAAGCAAGACTGGTAGTCAATGGTTTCCAGCAAAAAGAGGGCATCGACTACACAAAAATTTTCTCTCCAGTTGTAAATCTAACTACAATCATACTAGTGTAGAAAATTTACATCTTGAGCAGTTAGATGTAAAAACATATTTTCTTCATGGCGATTTAGAGGATGAGATTTATATGAAGCAACCAGAAGGCTTCATAGAGGAAGATAAGAAAAATCTACTATGCAGGCTAAAGAAGAGCTTGTATGGTCTAAAACAAGCTCCAAGATAGTGGTACAAAAAGTTTGATAACTTTATTAGCAACAATGGTTTCAAAAGATGTCAAGCAGATCATTGTTGTTATATCAAGAACTTTGACAAAAGCTTTATTATTCTACTGTTATATGTAGATGACATGCTCATTGCAGGAGAAGACATGCAAGAGATTATCAATTTGAAGCGGGAACTGTCGAAGGAATTTGCAATAAAAGATCTGGGTGCCGCAAAGAAGATTTTAGGAATGAGGATCACAAGAGACACAAAGTCTGGGGTTTGATGTTGTCACAGGCTGAGTACATCAACAAAGTACTCTCAAGGTTTAATATGCAAGATGTTAAACCAGTGAGCACACCTTTAGGTGTTCAATTCAGACTTTCCAAAGAACAGTCACCAAAGTCGGAGGAAGAGCTTACACATATGTCAAAAGTTTTGTATCCCTCAACAATTGGAAGTCTGATATATGTCATGGTTTGTACCAGACCATATATTACTCAAACAGTGGGAGATGTTAGCAAGTACATGAATAATTCAGGCAAGGAACACTGGGAAGCAGTCAAACAGATCCTCAGATATCTACAAGGTACCACTAGAAAGGCACTTTGTTTCAAAGGTGGAGATACGACTCTAACAAGCTATGTGGATGCCGACTTAGCCGGAAATTTCGACAACAGAAAGAGAACTACAGGGTATGTCTATACTCTAGGAGGTACAACAGTGAGTTAGGTTTCTCAACTGCAAAAGATTTTTGCTCTCTCCACAACGGAAATAAAATATGTTGTTGTCACGGAAGACAGCAAAAAGATGATATGGCTACAAGGTTTCTTGGAAGAATTGGGCAAGAACTAAGAAGACAATATTCTGTATTGTGACAGCCAGAGTGCAATTCATTTGGCCAAGAATTCGTCCTTCCATTCCAGAACGAAGCACATACAAGTGCGATACCATTTTATCCGGTCAATTCTGGAAGAAAGGATTTTGAAACTTGAAAAGAAAAGTGAAACTCAAAATCCGGCAGACATGTTGACGAAGGCGGTGATGATAGACAAACTGATGTTATGTTCAGCTTTAGTTGGCCTGCACGAAGATGAAACTAGGAAAGAGTTGTTGCATCGATCAAGGTGTGAAGACAGATTGAAATTAGTCTTCAATTGAGAGATTGTTAGTCAATAATATGAGCAGCAGCCCATGTGAAAAAATGCATGTGCATTCATGTTGGTAGGTACATCCTTTGTTGTGAAAAAAAGAAAAGAATGCCAAGTGAAATTGGCTTTGTAAATTGTTGGCTGCCAAATTTGTTAGCCACCTACCATGAGTTTTTTGGAGCCTATAAATACATCTACTTGGCTTCATTGTAAGACATCCCAAAAACAAGAGAGAAATGCTCTTAGTGAAAAGCTTGAGCAAGAGAAACTTTTGAGAGATTTTTGGTGAGAAAATTCTTGGGTGTAATTGGGATCGGGGTTGTGAAGTTGAGTGTTGTAAACACTTTTGTAATATTTATCCCTTAATAAAAGAACTGTAGCATTCCGGAGACGTAGACGAAATTGGCCGAACTCCGTTATCAATTGTGTGTGTTATTGTTCTACTCACATCACGACGTAAGTAGGTTCTGTCTAAGGAGATTGAAATTTAAGTGGTCCATCTGTGACCCTTCAGTCTTTACTGGGAACTTGCTTAGAGAGGTGGTTTTATCTAGGATACTGTCCGGATCTATCCTGTGCTGATAGGACCACGGTATTTTTACAGTCTTTCCTGGGAATCATCTAGTCGGTACATTCCCACAAATCTGACAATAAGGAAATTAAGCTGGTAAATTTCCCAACATAAGGGATAAAAGAGTTAGTCAGCATTGGATCCTAAATTGGTCCAGATAATAAATTTAGTGTTTTTAAATATTTTTCCTTAAAATTGAACCTGTCACGTAAATAATTCTCATGAAAAATACAAATTCCGGCTAATATGACTTTGTGATTAGTTAGGTAAGATGACTTTTGGACAAAAATATACTAGTATATACTTTAGATCATTTTGATGGTCAATACCACAAGTTGAGTGACCAATCAGACAATCAACTCGTGGATTTAATTAATAACGAAAAAATAAGGTAAACAGCCTGCTATGAATTAAATTACTCAAAAGACTTGCATTGTTCCCGTAAATAAGTTAAAAAAAGATTTCTTAAATGCAGTAGCTAGCATTAGACAGAACTTAACTAGTATTACCTGAGATATTATTCATTTTGAAAAGCTTATAATAATAATTCTATGCTTATGTTTAATTATATGTTCATGGTTTGCTAGACAAACGCCATGACATCATAGATTACATACCAGGAGTGAAGGCCATAAAGCGAACAGACTTATCTTCCTATATTCAATCAAATGATACAAATATGGTGGAGAACCGAATAATCCACAAAGCAATCTTCACAGGAGTGAAAAAGGCTGAATTTATCATTTGCAACACCGTACAAGAACTCGAATCCGAAACAATTGTAGCATTACAAGAGAATCAGCCAATTTATGCAATTGGACCACTTTTCTCCCCTGGCTTCACCAACAGCTCAGTGTCAACGAGCCTGTGGTCCGAGTCCGATTGCACCGATTGGCTTGATACCAAGCCTCAGGGCTCGGTCTTATACGTCTCGTTCGGAAGCTATGCTCACACTACTAAAGAAAATATCATGGAAATTGCACACGGCCTAGAGGTCAGTGAAGTGGATTTCATTTGGGTACTTCGTCCTGATATCGTTAGCTCGGAAGAAATTGATTATTTACCCGTTGGTTATAAAGATCGTATTAAGGATCGAGGTTTAATTGTGCCGTGGTGCTGCCAAACTGTTGTAATTTCACATCCGGCTGTTGGGGGATTCTTGACTCATTGTGGTTGGAATTCGATCTTGGAAAGTATATGGTGTTCTGTTCCGTTTATTTGTTTTCCCTTGCTGACCGATCAATTCACCAATCGAAAATTAGTGGTTGATGATTGGAAAATTGGGATTAATCTTTGCGATAAGGGCTCGATCACGAGGGATGAAGTGGCAGAGAATGTAAAAATTCTTATGAGAGGAAAAGCAGCAGAGGAAATGAAGCAAAAAATCAAGAAAATCAGGAAGAAATTAGAGGATGCACTGGCAATAAATGGATCATCTCAAGTGAATTTTACAAAGTTTATGGATGATTTGAAGTCCAAAATTAAAAATAAAAATATGTTAGGCTTAGAGAATCTGAGGATCAGCAATTAAACCATACTGCAAAATGATTCATGTTGTAGCTCCTTAAAAATAAGAGTTTTCGATAAGGAATGACATTGCTCTATTATAAAAAGTTTTAAGTTATACGCACTAAATGTTCTAACACATATATACATAATTCGGTCACTTAATATGAATAGGGGAAAAGGATTGTTTTTGTTTGCGTTAGTAATTTATAGTACTAAATTATGCAGCCCCTGTATTCCTTCAGGCACGCGTAGAAACAAGATTGATAAAATTAACACTAAACCCATCATCTAAAGCTGTCGTAAAATCTAGAGTAAAGGGTCAGATATGCCCTTTAACTATACGATATTATGTGTTTTTGTCTGCTATTTAAATGTTCTACCAAATGTATCCTTACCGTTACATTTTGGACTAATCGTGTCCTTGATTTAACGAAAATATATTGAAGGGCATATTTGTTTAGTTTCGCATAATATAGAGGCATGTTTAATCTATTAAAATTCCTGAATATTATGACACAAAAAACAACATCATAACACAAAATATCATTGTATTTCAAAACATAAAAAACATTTGTAATTACAATTCATCCACAATTACATTACATCTAAATTATACAACTAAACGATCACATGCAATTACATCCATCTTTTAAAGATTGTTTTCACTAATAAGAGCACCACTTTCCCTTTTCAAAAGATTGATTTTACTAATGATAACATTCTTTTGATTTTTTCAATTTGTTGATGACCGGGATAGTTTTTTCTGGAAATTTTTCGTCTTCTCAGTCTCAATATCTACACGATAATGTATCCAACAAAATCACAAGAGAAAAGATCTGGCGCAACAAAACATAAACACACACATAAAAAAAGTTCATTACAGATCTGCCACAGAAAAAAAATTATAAGAAAAAATGGATAACTTACATAAGACTTATGACACCTGAAAAACCGTCTCCCATAGTGCTAAAATTTTGATAATAATAATAATAGATAGAATATTACATTTTAAACATTTATACGATTTCTCACATAAAATTCAATATGGTCTGGCCCTATCTCGTATTTCATGTCTAACATAAATTTAGTAGAATTATTTGGAACAACTCCACATCTACAAACTCTTCCACAACTATTTGAAGAACTCGAAGCTTCCGACATTTCATAAACAAGTAAAAGAATAAGAGAGCAAAGTTTGGAGTTGCACGATAAGTGTGGAGTTTCAAAATGAAGTACCAAAAAATTATTGGCTAGCATAAAGTGTACTACAAAAAAAAAGAATCTGAGAACTATTGTACAATATGTAGTTCAGGAATTTGAATGGATCAAATATGCCCCTATATTTTGCGAAACTGAACAAATATGTCCTCCGATATTTTTTTGGATTTCTGTTAAATCAAATGGCACGAGTGGCAGCAAATCATAACGGTAAGGCCACATCTAAGACAATGTTTAAACAACGGGTATATGCGCGTAATATCGTATAGTTGAAGGGCATATCTGGCAATTTACCGTAAAATCTAAATGTGCATAAATTCCGGAACGCAAAAGGGTCATATTTACCCATTAAACTTGTAGAAATGAAAACAAATTATGCATTTAAAAATGTTAACTTGATGAACCAACTACTATGGAAAAGATATGAGATAAGACATTTTTTGATAAAATATAGAGAAGAAAATGAGAGCTTAATGAGAATCCAAGAAGCGATATTAGCTGTAAAACGAAGAAAGAATTTACCATATGAACAATATTCTGACAACGAGTTAGAAGACATAGGCACACACTTAGAACATGCTATGACAACTTACAGGAGGATGATAGAAATTAACACCAGAATAAACGAACAAGATGCTATGATATACGATTTAAAAGTTGATATAAGAATGGAAATATAACATTATGGATGAACAAATAATAATAGAACGACAAAATAAGTTAGAAGAACTTAGAATAATAGCAGAAAAATCTCTTAGATATAATAGGGATATAAATCTACATATAATAAGTTGCAGAATAAGTATAGATCTAATAGAAGAGAGAGATCAACGCCTACAAGAAAATTCTAAACAAATGGAAGAGCAAAAAGAAACCATTAGAGAATTAAGGAATAGGATGGCATTAGAAAGCGAAAAGTTAAGACAAAAAGAAGAAGAAAATTTGAAACTACTGGAAAATAAATTAAGAGAAATAATCAGAAAGGATAATGAATTAAAAGATCTAAATGATATAATAGAAGAACAATATAAGTACATCAACTTACTGAAATATGGATAAAGGAAAAGAAATAGTAGAAGATTCTAAAGATACACACTATCAAACGAATATGTATGAAGGAGGATCAACCCAAACACTAAGCTTTACACCAGAAATTTACCAGAAAATACTAAATGAAAAAGAAGAACTGTCTATAAAGAAAATATTTAAAACAAAATGATTTGAAAGAAATAAAGAAATCAGATACATAGCACACAAACATGAAAACATAATAGACACAACAATTGTAAATGGAAGAACGAAAATTAACTTAATAACAGATGAAGTGATAAAAAGAGAATTAACAAATCTATCTACAAGAGAAGCTGGAAAATACAGAAACATATACTTCGGAGGAGTAGAATTTACTATAAAAGCTTACTTTCAGAAAAATATAGATACACCTATACAAATATACATATTAGATGATAGAATACTAGGAAACTTATAAGATGCTTTAATATCTGTAGTAAAAGGAAATTTAATATACCAAAAACTAAAATTTACAGTACAACCAAACTTTAGTATATCATTAAAAGATGAACACAAAGACTTAGCTTTAACACTATATTACAAGTTAGATGGAATAACAATACCACCAGGAAGCAAAGTAATAAGTATTGAAATTAAAATGATATATGCCCTAACGGAAAACCACCATGTAAAGAAAACAACATGAAATGAATATAGTAGCGCCAAAAATGTACCAAGAAATATTAGAACAAATAGAACATAAAGAAAACTCCAAAATAACTATACCAGAAGAAATATATATGGACTTTAATAATAGGACCCTTACACCATCGAAAAGATTAATGCCAAAAATAAAAGGATCAAGACTAAGTATTAAAAGAGAACCAATAACGTCACAAGGAACGATAATTACGCAACCCAGAATATTAGATTTAATAAACATAAACACAAATAGATTAAAAGTTAAAATAATAATATTCAAAGGAATAATAACGACAGATTGTATAGCAGAGATACACACTGGAGCTATTAAAAGCTTTATACACATAAGCAAAATAAATGAAAATGATTGTGAACTAATAGACCCACAAATTTATAATTACCCCGAAAATGAAAGAGAAATAATAATTACTAAAAGTATTAATCTAAGATTCAAAATACAAGATCTGGAATACAAAATAAAAATAGGAGTAATAGAATATGATAGTTTCAACGAATTGCTTTTAGGAAGTGATTTTTTAACAATGATAAACTATAAAATAAATAATAACGGAATAGAAATAAGTGATCAAGGAAAAACAAGATTCATAACCAAAGTATGAATATACAAAGAGAGATAATAGAGAAAAAACTAAAACTAAAGTAAATAAGGACAATCTTATCAGAAGAAATATATTCCCAACTAAAAACTTAAAATACAAAGCAAAAGAAATAAAACTAGAGGAAAAAATAAGGCAGTTAGAACAACAATGTGATAAATTTGATAAGATATGGATAGACATGGAAAATGGATGGAAAAAGAGAATAAACAATCCTGACTAATAACGAGAAAATAAACGAACTATGGGAAGAAATAATAGTAAAAGAAAAACTAAAAAGTACAATAACAATGATGGATGAAATCAAAGAAAACCAAACACGTACACAACAAATGATGAGAGAAGAACTAACTAACTTATGAAATATATCTGAAATACCAACGTTTAAAATAATATTAGAAAAACTTAATATGATATTAGAAGACAAAATCAAAGGTAAAGAGATAGTAGGAAATAATGAACCAAGCACAAGTAAAGAAAATACAATAATTAAAACTGCCACCAGACAACCTGAAATAGTACCAATAGATGCATGGAGGAGAAATAAAAAGTCCATAATGGTAGATATAAGTAAAATGAAACCAAAATTATCATCTCAGGTAGAAAACACATTAGAAGGAGTAGCAATATTAAATAAAAAAGGAACATTTTGATGGAAAAACAAGAACCTAACATACCCAGCGTACTTACGTTTTTAAGAAATAATGGAAAAAAGATCATAGAAAAAGAAAGATATAAGTATGAACCTATAAGGACACGAACACCAAAAGAAGATACAATTTAAAAGAAGAAAATATTTATTTGAAGAATGTAGAAAAAACAACCTACGAATGCCTAAACCTAAAACTAGATAAGCAAGAACTAGAAATATCTGAGTTAAAAACAGAGAATACAAAATTAAAATTACACAATAATGAAGAATGGTATGATAAGTACAAAAAATATAAACACAAGTTTAAAGATACAAAAAAGATATTAAAAGAGGCAAAGGTCGAAATAAAACAAATGAAAGAAGAGTGAAATGGAAACTAACAGGAAACTAGAAAAAACGGAAGAAACAAAACAAGAACTGGAGGAATTAAAAGAAGAAGTACAGATACTTAAGGAACAAGTAAGAAAGTTAAAAGGAAAAAAGAAAGTAAGAAGAAACACAAGCGACGAAAGTACTAGCAGTAATGAAAAAACTGATACTGATTCAGATGATAACAATAAACTAGATAACCACGAAATACGAGTAGTAGAATTCATAGAGGAAGTAGAAAATGAAGAAAATGAAGAAATAATAAAAGAAAACAACCAGATAATAGAAGCTCTACAAAAAATAAAAAGAGTAAATGTTATTATAGAAGAAGAACCTGAAAGTGATATAGAAGAAGAATATAACAGACCTGAAGAAACAGAAATTGAATCGAATGATATAATAAATGAAGATGCAAATGATTATCCCGAAGAAGAACTAGTAGACCCCAACCTAGAGATAATAGAAAGAAAACGAACTAGATTACCAAACCACATACCAACATGCAGAATTTAAAGAATTTATAGGATCAATGGCACAAGGAGTAAATTACAATGGATATTTTCTAGACTTAGACAACGTTTATGATGAACAAGAAATAGGAAGAAGAATAACAGATTGGAACCTTGGAATGTATATAGCAATAATGAACTCTACACATACGGAAAACCTAGAATATATGTACGAATTAATATCTAGAACAATAATAGGAAAAGTAGCATACTGGATAGAATCTATAGCATATCAGCTAAGAGTCATGCCACAGACTGGAAATCTATGCTAATGATATTTGACATTATATTAAAAAGAGAATTTTTAGGAGAAAAATGGCTAGTAGCCAGAGAAAACGTATTTGCATAAAGAAAAATTGAAATAATAATGAGTTTAAACAATATGAAATGTTGTAAGATTAACAAAATTGAAATACTTTACGACTTTTGAAAAAGTAATGAATAGTGAACATCTGAGGTCATCTATATAAGGAGCCTCTTGTAACCTGATTAAACATTCGAAAACTTCTATACAATTCTTCACTTACAAATCTCTATGACTAGCTAAACTCTCTCTCGAGTCTATAATCAAGATCAGGAAGAATATCATAATACCAAAGAAAAGAACACTTTGAGAGATTATAATTATAACCATATCAGTCAACAAACCTGCACCTTATTAAGGATTTTAGAGGATATTCTGTCGAGAACTCCCAGACACCCAGGCTGAACATCCCGCAATTTCGAGGAAGAAGAAGGGAAGTAGAGCCAAGGGTAAGGTCGAGATCTCCGGTCATCTGAAATTCTGATTAAGAGGTATGATTTCTAGACTAGTATGTTTTTAATTATGATCTTGATAAATGTTGATCTCTGCAATTATGGTGTTTATACTGATTAGAGATTATAGACTTTTATTTAAAAATAAAATTTGAGCTGATTCAACGTACTTTCTTATTACATGCTTACTATTTAATAAACTCTGATGAACCTTTATCAACCTACCATCCATATTCCTACCCTCTTTAGGGTTATTAGATGATGAAAAGATCCGCCCGTGAAATGGTATCAGAGCGTATAAAGAGGCTAGAACATCTCACTCGGGATCTGACCCGAACCGAGGCTCTCCGTATAGCACATCCCTCGTGCACTGGGCATCAACCTCGATTGCCGAGGATCGCAAACTGATAGGTACCAGTCGTTGGGTCCTCAAGGTACGCCTTTTCAGGCTCTTGAGATTGAGACGATCCGTTCCGCAGTACAAAACCTTTTTGATATATTTAGGCATAATACATAAACAACCCTCAAACTTGGCCTTAACCGGCAAGTATGCTCTCCAACTTTGGAGTGCACAAGTAGGCACCTCAACTTGTCTCCACTTTGTCAATTAAACACTCCAACTTACAAAATAATCATCTAGATACCTTCAAATTTATGTGTCATGTCAATGCCACGTCAGTGTAACATCAGCATTTGTGTTTAAGTGTTCAATTTTATACAAGTTCTATTTGTGCACACCCAAAATTGAAGAACATACTTGTCAGCTGGGACCAAGTTTGAAGGCCTGTTGGATTAATATTTACTCCTGCACCGTTAGTTTTCTTGTTCCGACCATTATTATCCTACGTGGTGCTACATGGCGCCTATGTGGATATTTATTTCTTATAAATTAAATCCAATTCATATTAAATTGACCAATCCATCATAAACCAACCCAACTTAAAAAATTAACCCATACATTATTTTTTCCAGTTCATTTTTTGAGTTTCATTAGTTTCTGTTAATTCACTGTTTTCTCTCTAGAAAACCAATCTTCCAATTTAATTAGGCAACGAACCCAGAACCATATTCTTCTCATCTCTCTATCTATTCTTGCCAATTTTGAAACTGCATCTACTACTCACGCACTCCATATTTGAATATCCCTTGTCTCCCTCAAATCCCAAAAAAGCTCTCTTCTCCCATTAACAAATTACACAACACAATCTGTTGTATATAGTCTTCAATTGTGTTTGTTAGGAAGATGTGTATGGGAGTTTGTCCCACATTGGAAGAATAAGAAAAGCTTGATGTGTTTATAAGTATTTTTGTACTTGGTATATTAAATTGAAAAGAGTTCATTTAGTTGGGCCAAACATGCATTGGGCTTGGATGTGCTTATCATTGGATTAATAATATGCTAATATATTATTAATCAAAGACTAGCACTTAGCACTTTGCACGTGCACGAACACGAGCTTAAAATATCATTTAATCTTTTGCTGTATTTTAAACGTCGATTTCATGAAAAGTCACAATTGTTCATGAAAGATTACATTGTTTCATGAAAGATTACAATTGTTCATGAAATGGTACTTGATTCCTTTAAATATGGAATGACACATGATTAAAAGATCACTTGCAATCTATATCTTCCAACCAAGAAAACCTTCTTTCTTTCAAGCAATTCATGTTCATGAAGAACGAATAAGTTGCTGTAAAATTCGTTCTTAAGATTAGGTAATTCTGGGGGTAATTAGCAAGTTAATCCCATCAGCAATATAGTGGGGGCTAATATTATCCTAAGGACAGAGAATCATCTCGTCCTAATCTAGTTTCTACAATTCATTTCTTATCATACAGATCTCTTTTTCTAACAATCTTAGGATAATATTATGGAGAACACTATGAAGATGTTTGGTAATGATACTGTGAAACTAGATCGTTTTGATGGAACCAATTTCCTACGTTGGAAGGAGAAGATGTCGTTCCTACTCACTGCTTTGAAGATCTTCTATATTCTAGATCCGAATTTGGGGGCTTTGGCGAGAACAGTGACGATGACAGAAGAAAAGATAGCAGAACGCAAGAAGCGTGTCGAAGATGAAACGCCGTGTGCAGGATTTATTCGAACTCCCTCTCGATCGTCAGATGATCTCTACACTCCAATTCAGTCTGCAAAGGAGATGTGGAAGGCCTTGGAGTTCAAATATGATGCAGAAAAACAAGGGGCAGATAAGTTTGTTACTTTTAAGTTCTTTGAATTTTTTATGGTTGATGGCACCTCTATACTTGATCAAGTGCATGAATTTCTGATATTGATTTCTAAGTTTAAAGACCTGGACATAACCATACCGGAAAAGTTAATTGTTGGAGGAATTATTGCCAAATTGCCACCTTTCTGGAATAATTACAGGAAGAAGTTGTTGCACACTTCTGAGGAGTTCACTTTAGAACAGATTCAGAAACACTTACGAATTGAAGAGGAAACTCGAAATCGTGAGAAGGTTTTGAATGATTCTTCTAGTTCTAAAGTGAACTATGTTACTCAGAAGAATCTAAAGGGTAAGAGAAAGGCAAATATTTACTCCAATGCTTCTAACCCGAATAAAAGGGTTAAGAAGGACATGTCTGAAATCGTTTGTTACAATTGTGGAAAGAAAGGCCATTTCAAACGTTTCTGCAGGAACCCTAAGAAGGAGCATAATCAAAACCAGAAAATAAACACTGAAGAGAAGGCGATTGCTAACGTTGTTGAGCAAAATACCAATGAGATCATTGCCATGCTTTCTGAGATGCATATTGGAATGGTCCAAGAGTTGCACATGGCTGGAATCACTACAAGTGATGATTGGTGGTATGACTCTGGTGCTACCACCCATGTTTGCAACAATCGCTCACTCTTCAAAGATTACACTGAGGCAGTGGATGGTCATGAAATTCTGTTGGGAGACCATCATACTAGCAAGGTTCTTGGAACAGGAAGTGTGATACTCCAGTTCACTTCTGGAAAGAAAGTTGTGTTGACTAATGTACTGCATGTTCCTTCCATTAGGAAGAATCTGGTTCGGTTTTGTGCTATGTAAGAAAGGACTCAAAGTTGTAATAGAGTCCGATAAGATCATCTGTCTAAAATTTGGTGCCTTTGTGGGAAAGGGTTATGTATCCGATGGAATGTTCAAACTAAGTATCAATAAAGATGAAAGTTTCAATTATTCTTGTGTGCAATCTTTTGATTTAAGTTTTAATATAGAAAGTACAACTTTTAATCTTTGGCATAATCGTTTGGGACATGTTAATTATCAAACAATGAAATATATGTGCAAAGACGGAATTATTTCTTATAGCAATGAGCATAAAGAAAAATGTGAAGTTTGTGTTCAAGCGAAAATGAAAAGAAAACCGTTTCCAAAGGTTGATAGACAATCTGAAATTTTAGAACTTGTACATGCTGATATTTTTGAGTTAAATGGTGTTTTAACTAGAGGTGGATGTAGGTATTTTATTACTTTCATTGATGATTGTTCTAAATTTACCTATGTCTATTTAATAAAATCAAAAGATCAAGCTTTTGACATGTTTCAAGTTTACAAATCTATGGTAGAAACACAAAAAGATAAGAAACTGAAAATCTTGAGAAGTGATAGGGGTGGAGAATATTTCCCTACTGAATTTACTTCGTTTTGTGAAAATAATGGCATTGTTCATCAAGTTAGTGCACCCTATAGACCTCAACAAAATGGAGTGGCAGAAAGAAAAAATGGAGTTCTAGTTGATATGGTGAATGCCATGATTATTAACTCAAACTTACCTATGAACTTATGGGGTGAAGCTTTACTAACTGCATGTCATGTACATAATAGAATTCCTTCCAAGAAGATAAAACTGTCACCATATGAAATTTGGAAAGGAAGAAAACCTAACATTAGTTATTTTAAAGTTTGGGGGTGCTTAGCCTATTATAAGGTCCCAGATCCTAAGAAAACTAAATTAGGTCCAAGAGCTTTGAAAAGTGTATTTGTAGGATATGCAGAAAATTCAAAAGCATATAGGCTGCTAGACTTAGACTCAAATGTAATTGTGGAATCTCGAGACGTAGAGTTCTTTGAGAATAAGTTCCGGAGTGATTCCAACCGTGTTAATGAGTCCTTGCAAATACCTCAAACAGAAACAAGTTCTAATGCTTCTCTTAACAATGATAGGTTAAATTCTAATGCTTCTAGTGAACTTAGAAGGAGTGTAAGAGTTAGAAAGGAGAAGAATTTGGATTCAGATTTCATAAATTCCCAAGCAATTTCCTTTCTTGTGGAAGGAAATAGAGAAGTTGTTACCAATAAAATCCAAATCGTTCTCAATGTTGAAGATGAATGTGATGACCCAAAGACATTTCAAGAAGCAATGGTCAGCTTTTTGGAAAGAAGCAATAGATGACGAGATGGAGTCTTTAATGGCTAATAAGACTTGGGTTTTGTCAGACTTGCCTCCTGGCTCAAAGGCTATAGGATGTAAGTGGGTTTTCAGGGTAAAGAAGAGTGTGGATAATGAATCAATCAAAGTTTTCAAAGCTAGGCTTGTTGGACAAGGATTTAGCCAAAGGGAAGGAGTAGATTATTTTGATACTTATGCTCCTGTGGCTAGAATTGCATCTATAAGAATATTGATAGCTTTAGCCTCTCTGTATGATTTGCATATTCATCAAATGGATGTAAAAACTGCTTTTCTAAATGGTGATTTAGATGAAGAGGTGTACATGAGACAACCTGAAGGCTTTGTCCTTCCGGGTTATGAACATAAAGTTTGTAAGTTAGTTAAATCATTGTATGGTTTAAAATAAGCTCCGAAGCAATGGCATGAGAAATTTGATTATGCTGTTTTGTCTAATGGTTTTATACATAACTCTGCTGACATGTGTATATATTCTAAGTTTACAAAAGATTATGGTGTAATCTTGTGCCTTTATGTAGATGATATGTTAATCTTTGGGACAAACATAAATGACATAAATGAAGTCAAAACCTATTTGAGTTCCTGTTTCAAAATGAAGGACTTAAATGAGGTTGATACCATATTGGGTATCAAAGTTAGAAGAAATAGTGGGGGTTATTCCTTGAGTCAGTCTCATTATGTTGAGAAGATGCTTAAGAAATTTGAACATTTGAACTTCAAGGAAGCTAACACTCCATATGAAACATCATGCAAACTTAGTATGAACAGTGGAAGATCTGTGGCTCAGCTAGAGTACGCTAGTGCAATAGGTAGCTTGATGTATGCTACACATTGTACTAGGCCTGATATTGCATTTGCAGTTTGCAAACTTTCTAGATTTACTAGTAATCCAGTCTGTAACATTGGCGAGCAATTGGAAGAATTTTTGGTTATTTGAAAAGAACCAAAAGTTATGCTTTGCATTATGGAAATTTTCCAGCTGTACTTGAGGGATATACAGATGCTAGTTGAATATCTAGTGATGGAGATAATAAATCCACAAGTGGTTGGATTTTTATGCTCGGTGGTGGTGCTGTTTCTTGGGCCTCAAAGAAACAGACATGTATCACACATTCTACCATGGAAGCTGAATTTTTAGCTTTGGGGGCAGCAGGCAAAGAAGCAAAGTGGCTGAGAAATATGTTATTGGATATAAAGTTGTGGCCACAACCGATGCCAGCCATTTCTTTGCACTGTGATAGTGAGGCAACTCTGTCTAGAGCTTATAATAAGATTTATAATGGTAAGTCTAGACACATCAGTTTGAGACATGCGTATGTGAGACAGTTAATATCCGACGGGATTGTAACTGTGATTTATGTAAGGTCTTGTAACAATTTGGCAGATCCTTTTACTAAAGGACTTCCAAGAGAAATGATTTATGGAACAAGTCAAGAAATGGGCTTGCGACCAGTTTAAATTAATCAGCAACAATGGAAACCCAACCTTTTTCTATGAATACCCATGGTTAAAAGGTTCAATGTGGTAATAACAAATTGTTGATGACTGATTAGGTCACACTAGTGTAACTATTGTTCTACTGTATGTTTTATAGGGTGAGTAATATACTCTTAATGAAATTCAGGTAATGGAAGAATTTCACCTATATAGACATAAGAAGTGGTGCCGCTTCTAACAAGAGTTTTGGGTCGAACTTTTGTAAATGTCTATGAAACCAGGTGGAGCACATGGCCATAATGGTGCTACCTCGATATGAACATGGAAAATAATAATTGTGTGTTCAGTCTTCCGATTCTAGCATAAGGAATTTTGGCTCAAACGCTTTAAGCCGCCATTAATTTCGTTAAGATTTTGAAGAACTGTAACTAAGTGAAAGTTCAAATCGCAAGATACTTTCATCTAAGCACTTTTGTTAAATTGAAGACTAAGTGGGGGATTGTTGTATATAGTCTTCAATTGTGTTTGTTAGGAAGATGTGTATGGGAGTTTGTCCCACATTGGAAGAATAAGAAAAGCTTGATGTGTTTATAAGTATTTTTGTACTTGTTATATTAAATTGAAAAGAGTTCATTTAGTTGGGCCAAACATGCATTGGGCTTGGATGTGCTTATCATTGGATTAATAATATGCTAATATATTATTAATCAAAGACTAGCACTTAGCACTTTGCACGAACACGAGCTTAAAATATCATTTAATCTTTTGTTGTTTTTAAACGTCGATTTCATGAAAAGTCACAATTGTTCATGAAAGATTACATTGTTTCATGAAAGATTACAATTGTTCATGAAAGGGTACTTGATTCCTTTAAATATGGAATGGCACATGATTAAAAGATCACTTGCAATCTATATCTTCCAACCAAGAAAACCTTCTTTCTTTCAAGCAATTCATGTTCATGAAGAACGAATAAGTTGCTGTAAAATTCGTTCTTAAGATTAGGTAATCCTGGGGGTAATTAGCAAGTTAATCCCATCAGCAATATAGTGGGGGCTAATATTATCCTAAGGACAGAGAATCATCTCGTCCTAATCTAGTTTCTACAATTCATTTCTTATCATACAGATCTCTTTTTCTAACACAATCATCACCTACAAAAACTATATACATACACATTTGAGATTTTGATCGAAGCTGAAGAATTTGACAGTTTTACATCGCCAGAAAAATGGCGTCAATAAAGCTAATGGCTTTATTGACGTCGCACAATTCCGATCGAAGGAAATAATCAGCTGCGTCTTCGTATTCGTTGTCGACGATACCGTATGATTTGCAGAATCAACAGTATTCGAACAACGGGAATAATAACAACAGCAAATTGGAGGCGACGACTTCGATGATAGTTGATGGAATTTTCCGAAAGTGTATGGAGAGAGTCAGGGAACAGAGAGCAGTACTTTGTTGAACGCGGAGATAACAGGTTTTAATTTTTCAAGTTGCATCGGTTTTTTATGGACTGAATTTAATTTGTGAGAAATAAATATTCACATAGGCATCATGTACACACCACGTAGGATAATAAAGTTGGGGACGAGAAAACTAATCGTTCAGGGATAATATGACTCAAAATATTATGGGAAGGGTAAATATGTCAAAAGAAAGTATAACAAATAACAAATATAATTTTTTGATGCATAGAACACTTTATGATTGTTTGGAAAGTGGAGAAGGTGAACTAAAACTCCACTGAAAGCCGTTGAAGCTCGCTCAGGCTTGAGGTTGAGAGGGTTTTGAGTAGGTGTTGTTGGAATAAATTGATTACATGTTAAGGAGTTTAAATCTAAACTTTGGGATGATTCAGAGAAATTTGAAATGGTTTTAATTGAAAATTGAGCTACAGTTTGAAGGAAGAAGATTAAATATTTGCATGTGTATCACTTGTATATCCGTATGTATCCCTTGGGTATCCACTGTATATCCAAGTATACCTGTGTGGTAAATACATGTGTGGCAGGTGAAAATTTCAATTCCAGACTAGTTTAAATCACCTCCAATCTTCTTCTAGTTTTGTATATTGCCTTATCTTCTCGACAAATCCCAACTGTACCTATTGAGAGAAACAAAATTTCTAGATCTTTTTAAATGTTGTATATAATTGATAACTTTTTGTTGACTAAAAATGGTTAAGTGGTTGTAAACCTCTTATATTTTATAGTGTATTACCATATCTCTCTCAATAATTATCTATAATTCAGTAAATTATAATTTTTAAAATCTAAAATTTATAAATTAAAAGTTCTAGCTACACCTCAAACAACATAAATTATGCCAAGTTCAAAATAATTAAGTTCTACCATTAAAAGATTGAAAAAATGATAATCCAAAAAATATCACTTTGAATGAAGACTCATTTTGATTTGTGGGTGGGGGAGAGGGGTCAGGTCTTTAGTATGAGTCTTCTTTAATATTGTATTATTTGTTGAGTTCAAGTTCACTTAGCCTGAAGAAATAATATATTTTACCATTTCAGATTTTTGATTTTATAAGAGAAAAGCCACAAGTTGAATGATTTTATTGATACAAATTTAAATTAAGTAACTTTGCTATGTAATTCCTCATAATTGAGTGACCTTTTGAAAATAGGTTTTCTTAATTGAAATCTTAATTTGTAAGTTAATCTTACTTTACTTTCGGCATACAATATATATAGTATGTAAAATCAAACTAGTATATGAATGTTAAATATACACAATTTACACACAATATACATGTGTATATTGAGTCTCGGATTTGCTCCCATAATGACTCTCGGTTTTGGCTGTTTAGGTAATGTAATTTATGGTAAATATTTAGTATCATAATTTAGGTAATGTTGTAATATAATTAGTAGTGTATTACCATAATTAGCGTATTACCATAAATGTATAGAATTAAGGTTTTTAGGAATAGAATATGAATATGATTCTCTCCTATTATGTAACTTGTATATATAGCCTTTCAAGTAATGAAAATAATGAAGGAAATTATTTCTTTCAATGAAAAATGACTCCATTTAACAACCGTTGAATTTAGGAATTAACAGTACTATAGCATCAATTGATTGAGAACACAGCAATAGAGGTTCAAGTTTGAACCCCTAGAAAATATCTTCACATACGCATAGATGAAATGAAGAAAAAGGATAACTTGAACTGGGGAAATGAAATTCACTTTCATTGATGTGTAGAATACAGCATATATACAAGTATACAAGATGAAGGAAAATATTTAAACAAACCAACCGACCTATGAGTTCTCAATGAGTTGGCAAAGCTCTTTCCACTAAATAACTAACTGAATGAAGCCTAACCAACTAATCCTAACTAATCTGCAGATAATCTCAACATAATATAACTACAGAGCCCTATAATTAATCTAGAATCTAGCTCTCAACACCCCACCTCTCAAGTTGGAGGTGTTGAAAACACACCCAACTTGCTGAGAATGGCAGTGTTTGATCTCTGTCAAGGCTTTGGTCAAGACATCTACTAGTTGATGATCTGTGGCAATGTGATGCAAAGATATGATTCTTTCTTGCAACTAGTTCCTTCCAAAATGACAGTCCACTTTAATGTGCTTGGTTCTTTCATGGAACACTGAATTTCTAGTTATGTGCAGTGCATATTAGCTGTCACAAAACACTTTGAATGGTAATGGAGAAGGCACTGTAAGTTTTTTAAACAATCTGTTTAACTAAAAAAGCTCTCCTACCACCTTTCTAAAAACTTTGTACTTTGCTTCTATAGAAGATATGGAAACGATTTCCTACTTCTTTGATTTCCAACTGATAGGATTGTTACCCAACAAAACTAGATAGTCACTCACTGATTTTTTGAAATCTGGACATGCAGCCCAGTCTGAGTCATAGTATACCCTAACATCAAAGTTTGGCTCTTTTGACAAAAATAGTCCTAAAGTTGGATCACCATTAAGGTATTGTAGTAGATGGAATGCAGCCTTTAGGTGGGGTTCTCTAGGGTCTTGCATAAATTGGCTCAAGTGTTGAACACTATATGCAATGTTCATCCTTGTGTTAGAAAGTTTAACTTCCCAACCAGTTTGCTATAGTCAATAGGATCCTTAAGTGCAACACCTTCCTTTGCCCTTAACTTGACTTTAGAGTCAAGGGGAGATGAAAAGTTATTTTTGTTGAGACAATCATACACTTTGAGTAGGTCAAGTAGGAATTTCCTCTGTGATATGATAATGCCATCTTCTTTGTAAACTACTTCTAGGCACAAGAAGTAATACAACCTCCCCAGATCCTTAATATTGAAGGTTTCATGTAAGAACTGTTTCAATTCCTCAATTTCATGGAGATTTGTACCAATGAGAATTACGTCATCTACATAAAAAAACTACATATACTGTAGAGTCACTGGTCTTCTTAGGAAAAAGTGAGTAATCATGCATGGAATGTGTGTATCCTTTGAAACATAGGGCCTGAGTCAATTTGACATGCCATTGCCTACTAGCCTGCTTCAACCCACACAAAGACTTGTTCAATTTGCATACCAACCTAGGATTGTCTACGGAAAGGCTTGGAGGCAAAGCCATGTAAACTTCTTCATGTAAGTCCCCATGAAGAAAAACACTATTTATATCTAGATGGAAAATATACAAACCTTTCTTTACAACAGTGGCCAATAATGTCCTAACAGTTGTCATTTTTACAAATGGAGAAAAGGTTTCTATGTAGTCAACTCCAGCTTGCTGAGTATAACCCTTAACTACTAGCTTGGCCTTGAATTTTTCAATGCTTCCATCGGCCTTGTGTTTCACTTTGTATACCCACTTACACCTATGGCTTTCTTACCACTAGGTAGTGGAACTAGATCCCAAGTGTGGTTAATGTAAAGCTTCAAATTCATGTGTCATGACAGTTTGCCAAGAAAGATTCATAGGTGCCTCTTTATATGAAGAAGGTTCACTATCATTGCAGATGTTACTCACAAGACTAAGACTCTCCGAATCAGAACAGCAGGTGATATGTGGTGGCAATTAGAGAATAGAGCATTAAGGGAAATATTGGTGTTTCTGTTAGGTTTGAGATTTAGGATGATATGAATATAATCTGTAAGTAAGTGGGAGTCTTGTGTCCTCTCTGTGACACTCTTGGTTCTACAGGTACCTCACTAGGTTAGTCAATCTGTAACACCTCGTATTTCTAAACTAAGCCATGCTCATGATTCAGAAGTTTGGGAATTTAAGACTGGAGTTTAAAGTTGAAAACCAGTTTCAGTTCTGCAGATCAAATTTTACGTCTGGATTATACGAATCGTAAAATATATTACAGACCGTCAAATTGAACCGTCAATTTTTTTTGAGATTGACGGAACCCCTGTAAATTTTATAGACCGTAAAAGATTATACGGTCCGTCCTTTCTGACTGTCAAATCCCCTCAGCTTTTACAGATCATTGGAAAATTTACAATTTCAAGACGATCCAATTATATGAACGTATAAAATTCTACGATCCAGATCCAGATTGTAGAAAATTTGACGGTCCGTCGATTCCAACCATAAAAGGCCCGACAGACTAAACAGTATAAATATGCAGACTTAGTTCTATAATAAGATTTTCATATTCTCAAGCACTAGAACGAAGGTTCTCTTCTCCCAACCTTCTTATACATCAAGGTGAGTCCTTTCCATATATTTTCACGCGATTGTAATCTAGTATAATCAATTTCTACGCGAAATTCACTATTTCTAACCTACAATTTTCAAGAAAACTCAACTCAAGGAATTAAGGTGCAAGTTTTGAATTCATTCTTCCAAGTCCGGACCTTTAATACAAGTATTGGAGCGATTAAAGTATGTAGAGATTCTATCCACAAGTTGGAATATTCATGTTCTTCCCCACGCCACTTTTATCCATGAAACCATGAATTTCTAAACTTAGAATTTTATTTCAAGTCCATAATAACCCTAAACTACATGTATCACGATTATCCATATTTGTACTATTAATTCGTTGTTGTATTCTCGATATTCCATTATGGCTATTGGGAACCCGTCCTTAACCATGAACACCCATAGTTTTGAATTCCATGGGTTTTAAAACACAAATCAAAGTTTATAATTCCATGGAGTCTACATGTTTTCCCGTAATTTATGCAAAGTATATTATGTATTTATATTTATGTTATATGTTTACAAGTCATAATTTTACAAACCATGGGCTTTTAGCCAATTATGTTTCATGTTCATATTTTGGGAGTTGTATTGATTACTAAGAGGGCTCAGATAGTCTGAAACTATGTTTTCCAGCATAGGATAAGGGTCGCTCCCCCCAGAGGACGATACATTCATGTTACACAGAGATACAGATATACAATTTATAAATTTTACACATGTTATTATATCCATGTCAGATCATGTTCATGCTCATGTTCAGTTTTAGTTTCATGTTCCTATTATATCATGTGCTTGTTTATTCTTTTAGTTGTTTTACATACTGTATAATTCAAATATACTAATTCCCCTTTACATGGGGTCTGCACTTCATGGTGCAGGTATTGAGTTTTAGGACGATGGATCTGCTCGTTGGGATTTCATCGGTATCAGCTGCTTGGTGAGCCCCTTACTCATTTGGGGTGCTAGTCATTTATTTTACATGTCATGATTATTAGTAGAGTTATGTCAGGGCCTTTTCCTGATAAACAGTTTTACATACGCATATTTCAGAGGTTTCATAAACTAGTATAGTTAGCATGGCATGACAGTATTATTTTCAGACTTATCATGTTTTCAGATATTTTCGCTATGATATTTCAGACTATTTTCAGTATACAGTTCTACATGTTTCATTATCATTATTATTGCATGCTTTTCATGTCCATGTTGATTCAGCAGGTCATGTGATTCGCTCGGTCATATGTAGTTAGGTATCGGGTGCCGTGTTTCGCCAAGTCCATAGTTCGGGGTGTTATCAAACTTGATATCAGAGCCTAGGTTCAAGTGTCATAGGGAGTCTATGAAACCATATCCATTGGGGTCACTTTTATGTGTGTGAGGGCCCCACACATGTAAACAGTTGACCACCAAGACATCTTGGATTGTCTCACTTCTTTTATACTCTAGATCGTGTGATTAGAGCTATACTATAACACATCGAACCTTCAGACTAAGTCATGTTTATGATTCGGAAATTTAGGAAACAAAAACAGGGAGTTTAAAGTCGAAAACCAGTTCAGTTCTGCAAATTATATTTTACGCCCGATCATATGGATCGTAGAATTAGTTACGGTCCATCAAAATGAACCGTCGATTTCATTTTTTAAATTTATGACACTCTGTAAATACTACGGACCGTATAAATTTATATGGACCGTCGATTCCAACCGTCAAATTTTTCTCAGCCTTTTACATAACCTTGGAAAATTGGAAATTTCAAGGATCCGATTATACTGACCGTACATAATTTTATGTTCCCTTGACAGACCGTATAAAATTCGATGACCCGACATATTTGGCTGTCAAATTCTTCCGAATGGGAACAGTATAAATACGAGACATAATTCTAAAAAAAATCAATTTTCACTCTTCCCAAGTGCTAGCATGAAAGTTCTCTTCTCCCATCATCTTGCTACATCAACGTAAGCCTATTTCAAGTAATTCAAGTAAATTGTAACGTGCATACATGAATTCTAAGTAGAAATTCATTGTTCTTAACCTAGGGTTTTCAAGTTAAACCCAATCCAAGGTTTCAAGGTTCAATCTTTGGAGTTCTTTTTCAATGTTCGATTATTTAAGATAATACTAGGAGCAAACAAGGTATGTAGAGCTTTTATCCACGTCTGGGAACATCCATGTTCTTCCCCGTGTCATGTTTTCCATGAAATCCATGAAATTCCATAACTTAAGATTTTATTCCAATTTCATGACAGCCCTAAATTACATGTATCATGATACCATGTTGTATTATTAATCCGTTATTGTGTTCTTGATACTCATTATGATTATTAAGAATCCGTGTGTAATCCTTGAATTCCATGTCATGAACCATCACTATTAGATTTCATAAACTTATATATGTATATTTTTATGAACTTACACAAGTTATATGTTATATTTGTTCACATGATAGATTATAATTTCAAACAATGCTTTATAAGTTGATTTCATGAAACTCGTGGGCTTACAAGCCACTATTTTCAAGTACATATTTTGGGAGTTGCATAGTTTACCAAGAATGCTCAAATAGCCTGAAACTACATATGCCACCATAGGATAAGGGTCGCCGCCAGATAACGATACCTTCAGATTGCAGATTGAATCCTTTCATGCCATGTTCATGTTATCCCGGTAAGGTATGTGATTTCTCTGCTGGTCGGGCCAGGTACCAGACTCCATGTACCAACGTGGTGTTTCATGTTGTCGGTTATACTATTGTTTTCCCCACAGATATACAAATACACAGTCTTACAGATTTTACACATGTTTTATGCTCATGTCAGATCATATTCATGCTCATGTTACAATTTCATGTCCTATTATTTCATATGTCTGCTTATTTTCTCAGTCGCTTTATATACAGTACAATTCAAATATACTAATGTCCCTTTTGCATGGGGTCTACACTTCACGGTGCAGGTGCTGAGTTTCAAGGAGACAAATCTGCTCAGTAGGATTGCTTCGGTATCAGTTATTTTGTGAGCCCCATCTCATTTGGGGTGTCAATCTAGTTATTCTTGTGATTATGCATTATGGTAGAGATATGTCAGGGCCTTATCCTGGTAAAATAGTTTTGCAGTCAGACTCATGGTTTAGAGATTTCATAGACCAGACTAGTTAGCATGTCATGTCAGTCATGTCAGCAGTATTTTTAGACTTATCATGTTTTACTCAGATGATTCTGCTATTATACTTTCAGACTATAGATTCAGTATTTCGTTTTACATGTTTCATTATCATTACTAGTCTATGTTTTGATGTCCATGATGATTAGTAAGTCATGTGGTTCACTTGGTCACATGCAGTCAGGCACCGAGTGTCGTGTTTCTCCCAAGCCATGGTTCGGGGAGTTACAAATCTTGGTATCAGAGCACTAGGTTCAAATGTCTTAGGGAGTCTATGAAAGCGTATCCAGTGGGATCACTTTTATGTGTGTGAAGGCCCCACACATGTAAACAATTGACCACCAAGACATCTAGGATTGTCTCACTTCTTTCATACTCTAGATCATGCAGTTAGAGATATATCTTCAGGACATCCTTTTAACTCGTGCGTATTACGTATTTCAGAAAATGTCTACTAAAAGGAAAATAGCTACAAGTAAGAGAGCTGCTACCAATGCTGCTTGAAAGGATAATGCTCAAGCTTAGGAAGCCAATTTTGGTATAGCACCCCACTCGATACCACAGTGCCTGCGAAAATTTTTGTTCCACCTTCCAGTTCTACTGACTCAGATGTTAGGGGAGTTATTCAGTTGCTTACCCAGATTGTGGCTGCTCAAGCCCAACGTCAGGGAATGACTCCAAGTATGGGAACTAATTGAGAGTCATCCAGCTTCAAGACTCGAGAGTTTTTGCATATGAATCCTCCGGTGTTCACAAGGTCAAGCAAGATAGAGGATTCGCAAAATTTTATTGATGGGCTTTAGAAAATATTTCGTGTTTTGCATGTTACTGAGTTAGAGGCAGTAGAGTTAGGAGCTTATCAGTTGCAAAATGTTACTAACATCTGGTATGAGTCTTAGGAGCAATCCCGAGGGGAGGATGCATCTACTATGACTTGGGATGAGTTTGCAGATGTCTTTATTCAACACTTTTTGCCAATAGAGGTCAGGCATGAAAAAGCCATAGAGTTTGAAAAGCTCAAGAAGAATGGAAGGAGTGTTCATGAATACTATCTTCACTTTATTTCTCTGGAAAAGTGTCACGACCCAAACGGGAGGGTCATGATGGGCACTCGGACCTTACTTGCCGAGTACCACTAATCATGTATTTAGCATACAACCATAACTTCTCATGGACCACAAGGGCCGCACGAGATACCCTGCTGACATGTGTATATAGTAAACTAGAAAAGAGTTATGTAAAATCCTGCAACCAGAAGGATCCAACCTATATACATATACATACCAAGGCTGTACATGACTACTATACACAAAACAATTGTCTACAAGTCTCTAAAAAGTACATGACATCATAAGGTCGAGACAGGGCCCCCGCTATACCTCTATGCATATCAAAAATATCATACCACGACTAGACTACAACTCTGGAACAAATAAGGTGCTCCAATATCAGCTGAACCAGCAACCTACTAGTGTGAACCGTCACCCTCTAAACTTGAGTCAGCGTGCCTGAAACGCAGCGTGCCCAGACAAATAGCATAATAGAGACCTGAAAGTAACATGAGACAAGAAACAACCAACCACTGGAGAAAGCCTCTTAGGGCCATAATATACATAAATATCATGTCTGTGCAGAATGCCTCTGAGGGCCATAATATGCCTAAATGTCATGCACAATGCAAATGTGATCTTTCATATACTTATGAGTATACAACGTCATCAAGCCTTTGTGGTCATCCCATCATATCATATCGGCCTCTGTAGGCATAATCGTGTATATTTGTACCAGTTGCAGGTGGTGTGCGTATATAACGTCTTCCATTTCTCCATATCCCATACATATATATAATGCATATATATAGTAGAGTATATAACTCCTTTTGAGGTCAAGGTATGTACATGAATGTAATGCATGAATGATAAGACAATAAGACATTGCTTTACCTCCGATTAACATTATGAACACAACATCTTTCTCATATACCTCAATAAGGATTTAGGAATACATTTATACATGCTTTAACAATAGGAATGAATAACATGAACATCCTTAACTACTAAGAGTAGAATCATTTATGGGATAATATTTACGTTTCGTACTTAGAACATGTCAAAAGAAGAAATGATTTGTCTTAACATACCTTGGATATTTCCCATTTAATAGCTACTACAAAACAAGTCCATCAAAATCCCACGTTAATCTTAAACAATAGTAGTTGGATGTCTTTCCCCATTAAATGAAACCCAAAAAAAAAATCCAGAACGTATTTGCTTATCCTATAGTTAATGAGCTGGTTCACAGAAAATAGTTGCCATGGTTGGCGGTACATTAATTTGTGTTAAGATATGAAATTGGGAGTCTAAAAAAATGAAAGAAAAAGTTGCAGCAACTCTCATTGTACTAAAATAGAAATGAAATGCATATGGGTTCTACATTAACTTTTACACGTGTAGACCTCTTAAGGAATCTCCTATATACTCATCATTAGAACATGAAACCACCACCTATATATGTATATTAGTCATCCATGTTGTTGACCCCATATGTCACGTCTAATGCCATCCACTATACTAAATATTATTTTCGATCCCCGTCATCACACTTGTTACGTCCAAATCATTTCGGGACTGCATCTTTTTATATACTAAGATCTTCATTTGCGTACGTGAATAAGACAAAAAAATTCTCCAACGCTCGGGTCTATTTACATACGTCTAGCGATTCAAATCATGGCCCGAAAGTACGGGATGTTACAAAAAGTATGCTCCACATATAGTTCCAGACATTCGGGCCAGAGTTAGGCATTTCGTGTATGGTCTTGAACCCCATTTGTACGATGCAACTAATATCACAGCTTATAACAAGGAGATGACTATTAGAATAATGGTTGCTTTCGTACAGGGTAAGGAGAGCAGGTTGAAAGAAGAGGAAGCCTTGTAGAGAGAAAAGGACAGAGAGTGTAATAAGAGATCCAAGTCTACTGATCACTTCAGTCATAGGGGAGGTGAAGACAGACAGTACTTCAAGAACAAGTCATTCGGACCTGCTCCATCTTCAGCCAGTTCCCCGATCCTTGAGTTCAGGAAAGATCACAAAAAATAGAACTTCTTAGCATCAATTTCTCAGTCACATACCAGCGTGGGTCAAGGTACTTTCAGTAATCCAGTTTGTGGTAAGTGTGGTAGGAGACACATATGAGAGTTTCATATGGGTAAGGACATCTGCTATGGTTGTGGTGGGCATGGTCATTTTCTGATAGATTGTCCATCAGCGAGGCAGGGTACAAGAGGTAATGTGGCTCAGTCCGTAAATTCTATAGTTCCTCATAATTCTCAGGCCCAATCAAGGCGTGGTCCAACTAAGACCGGTAATACAGGCAGAGGTTCAAACCGCTTGTATGTATTATCATGTCAACATGATAAAGAGGCCCATGTAGATATGGTCACAAGTATATTAACTGTTTTCACTTTTGACATTTATGCCTGTATGAATCTTGGATCTACTCTATCATATGTAACCCCTTTTGTTGCTAAGAAATTTGGAATAGAACAAAAAAGGTTGCATGGACCCTTTGAATTATCAACTCCAGTTGGCAAGTCAGTTATAACCAGATGGGTATATAGGGATTGTCCAGTTAAATTCTATCACCATATCACCATAGCCGATTTGGTAGAGTTAGAAATGGTAGACTTTGATGTAATCATGGGTATGGATTGGTTGTCTTCATGTTATGCCACAGTAAGTTATAGAACTAAAATTGTCAATTTTGAATTTTTCGGTGAACCAGTCATAGAATGGAAGGGTGATGCAGTAGCACCCATAGGTAGGTTTATTTCCTATCTTAAAGCCAGAAAGATGATATCCAATGGGTACATTTACCATCTAGTTCGGGTTAGGGATGTAGATACCCAGACCCCGACTCTTCCGTTTGTGCCAGTTGTCAATGAGTTTCCAGAAGTCTTTCCAAAAGATCTTCCCGGAGTTCCTCCCGATAGGGAGATTGAATTTGGAATTGATCTACTTCCCGGCACTAAGCTGATATCTATTCTGCCATACAAAATGGCTCCAGCAGAGTTAAGAGAAGTAAAATCTTAGTTGAAAGATCTTCTTGATAAGGGATTTATTATACCATGTGTCTCACCATGGACTACCGGCAGTTGAACAAGATCACCATTAGAGACTTGGAGTTTCAAGTTGATGATTGAGTATTTTTTAAAGTTTCACCTATGAAAGGTGTCATGAGATTTGGGAAGAAAGGGAAGCTCAGTCCCAAATATATCGGACCATACAAAAATTTGAGGAGAGTTAGTCAAGTGGCTTATGAACTTGAATTGCCACAAGATTTAGTTGTTGTGCATCCAGTATTTCATGTATCTATTTTGAGAAAGTGTGTGGGAGACCCGTCGTTGGTTGTCCCTACCGATTCCATCATAGTTAATGATGGTTTGACCTATGAGGACATCCTTATGACTATTTTGGATCGTCATATTCGAAAGTTGATATCTAAGGAAGTTGTCTCAGTGAAAGTGTTGTGGAGAAGTTATAATGTTGAAGAGGCTACATGGGAAGCTGAAGAAGCTATAAAGTCCAAATACCCGCACTTATTTGAGGAGCAAGCAAAAAATGAACAAGGTAAACGCCTTCAGTATTCATGTCATGTCCCTTGCGTATCTATGTCTCATGTTTAACGTTCGTGTATTCAATACTCATGTTCCATGTACCCATGTTCATGTTTTCATATAGTCAGGTCATTCAATCTCATGCTTCATGTCATGTTTCTTCACGTTCATGTACTCACGCTATGTTCAGTCTCATTCTTAACCATGATCCATCATTCGAGGATAAATGATCTCAAGGAGGAGATATTGTAACACCTCGTACCTCTAAACTAAGTCATGCTCATAATTCAGAAGTTTGGGAATTTAAGACGGGGAGTTTAAAATTGAAAACCAGTTTCAGTTCTACATATCAGATTTTACGCCTGGATTATATGAACCGTAAAATATATTATGGACCGTCAAATTGAACCATCAATTTGTTTTGAGATTGACGGAAACCCTGTAAATTTTACTGATAGTAAAAGATTATGCGGTTCGTACTTTCTGACCGTCAAATCCCCTCAGCTTGTACATATCACTAGAAAATCTATAATTTCAAGAGGGTCAAATTATTAAGGGTGGCCAGTGGGCCGGGACGGCCCGACCCCGTCCCGACCCCGCCCCGGTCCCGCCCCGACTCCGCTAAAAAAAAACGTTGGCGGGCCTCGAACTCGGGACGGGACAATGTCTCGTCCCGCGAGACCCGAGCCCGCCCCAGGCCTGCCGACCCGACCCCGCCCTTTGTCCCCCCTTTGCAAATATGGTCGTTGCACCAACGACCATTTTAGATTTTGGTTGTTAGCCAACGGGTATTTTAGGCCTCCCCTCTCTCCCAATCCCCCCTACCCATTAATATTTATTTTTAACCCATAAGTTATTATATTTACACTTTAACCCAATTTTTCAACTATAAATAACTCATTTTCTCTTCATCTTTCTCACAAATCTTCCTACAATCTCTCAATATATCTCTATACAAGTCTACATTGTTTACTAAATATTCAATTTTATTTATTCATTTGGAAATTGGGAGTGAAGTTGGCAACTAGCTTGAGGATCTTCCATCGAGCAAAGTTTCAATTTTCAACCTCTCGATTACACGTCGACGTTACGTCGGCGTTTGGTACATTCGTTCCTTCATTAAATTATTATTGTCTGTTTATTTTATTTAGCGCACTTAATTTTATTGTCTTTAATTATTTGTTATCATAATTAAAATGGAAGGATTAAAAGGTATGTTTAAGGGTAAGGGTAAGGGTAAGGGTAAGGGTGCTTCTTCTAGTAGGGGCAACCAGGGCAAGGGTACTTCTTCTAGTCATCTTATTCCTACACAGGATGATTTTGTTGATACTCAACATTTTTCTACAATACCATTAGATTTAGACCAGGAGCTATTTTCTGGAACTCAAGAAGACTTTAATTTAGACGATGATCTAGATGATACACCCACTAATGTTGATGACAACACACCCACTAGTGCACCTTCAACTGAAATACCTCATATTTCCCCTAGTATGAGACGAGGTCCAGCAAAACGACCATTAAAATCAGATGCATGGACATTTTTTGATAGGGACGTAGAGAATCAAGTAGCTATATGTAAAATTTGTAAAAATGTTTTAAAATTTAAAACTAGAAAAGGTCACGGTGGGATGGGGGGTTTAATTAGACACGTAGTAAGTGCTCATCCAGCTAGGTATGCCCAATACCAGGCTTCAAAACTGGGTGCGCAAACGCCCGCTCTATCGGGACAAGGTTCATATACTGATATTGTCCCGGACCAAGTACAGGGTCAAATTAACCCTATGACGGGGGGAATTGTAGGCTCTAAATACAATAAACATAGAGATAGGGAAGCAATATCAAAATTAGTTGCTGTGGAGGGTTTGCCTTTTTCATTTCCTTCATCTCCCGGTTTTATTCATTACATTAGAGATATATATAATCCTGCTTTTAACGGTTTTCCTAGATCAACTGTTAAGAGAGATGTATTTAAATTCGCGCATGAATATCAACAATATTTACGTTTTTCATTATATCATTTTAATGGCAAAGTATCTATCACGTCTGATATAGGTCGTAGTACTAACGGCCATGATTATTTAACTGTAACTTGTCATTGGATAGATTATAAATGGTCTATGCAAAAATGTATTTTAGCGTATAGATATATAGATGATAGGCACACTTGTACTTTTATTGCAGATAATATTTATCAAGTGTGTCATTATTACGGAATAACTGATTAAATTATGACTATTACATTAGATAACGCTTCTTCTAACAATTACGCAATTATAATTTTAAAAAATAGTTTAACTCCATCTTTCCAGATCATTTTCATATAAAATGCGTGTCATATATATAACTTAATTGTAAAGGATGGTCTATCACTTTTGAAGACATTCTTAGTAAAAAAGAATTTGCTATAAACTTTATTTTTAAAAGTAATAAAGTACAACGTAGAAAAGAATATAAAAAAACTTGTCACGATTGTGGACTACCTTATAGAAAAATTCCACAAGAAGTATCCACTAGGTGGAATTCTTTATACGAGCAACTACTTGTTGCTTATGACTATAGAATACCTATAACTTTATTTTTTAACTCTCATAATAAAAATTCAGCTGATATGATTTTAGATAGTGATTGGGTAAAAATTTCCGAACTTATTGTATTTTTAGAGAAATTTTTTCAAGCAACAAAAAAAAATTCCGGTATATATTATCCTACTATTTCAACTATGTTGTTTTATATAACTCTAATATTTTTATTACTTAGTGAATATGTGGAAAAATCAGCTTATAAGGCAGCTATTAAAAAAATATTTGTCAAAATAAAAAAATATTTTATTCCTATTCCCACTATTTATATTATTGGTTATGTATTAAATTCTACTATTAAAATAGACGGTACTAAATCACTAATTGAAACTATTTACGATTGTATAGAAGTACTACCACCTCCAAGTCCCAAAAATCTAAATCACCCACCACCTATTGAACAAAGTCAAACTAAAGAAGAAGTGTTGTCTAGCGTAGAACACCAATGCAAAAAAATATATAGATTTTATCAACAAGAAAATGCTAGTAACTTACCGGCTTCCATACCATCTTCTTCATCTTCAACACAACCTCACAAAAGACATGATGTTTCTGCGGCTAGTATTGAAAGCCTCATAAATAGAATGTACGGTCGTACCTCTACTACTAACCAAATTAGCTAGTTGGATATTTTTATTTTGCAGGGTTCTGTACCGTATCAAGAAGTTATCAATGAAGATGGACATGAAGACTTGCTGAAATACTGGAGGGGGAATGAGAAGACCTTTCCGACACTTTCATTGATGGCCCGAGATGTTTTGAACATTCAAGCGTCATCAACTGCGTCTGAAAGCGCTTTTTCTGCCGGCAGATATCAAATAGGAGACCACAGACACTCATTAGCGGGAGACAGCTTGGAAATTGCAATATTATTCAGAGTTTGGATACGAGCGGAGCGGAGAAGGTGCGGTTAACCGGAGATCAACGAAGAAGAAGATGAAAACTACAACGAAATCTTAACCGAAGGTAGTGGAAGCGACGTGGATCAATTTGACCAACAAATACCAATTCCAACCGAAGAACCACGGGAAATCATCAAGCAATTAGAACAGGTTTTTTTTAAAATGTAATTTTTTTAATTGCAATTTTATTATGTAATTTGCAACTTTTGGATAATACCACAAAGTTGCAATTTAGATTTTAGACAATTATATTTGTAATTTTGTATTTCAAAAAAATCATATGTCTATTAAATAATATAAGAGGCACAAAAACAGCATTGGGATGTTTTTATTACACTATCTTGTTTTGTTTATTGAGTTTTTTTTATACATATGTTATTTAAAAAAAAAGGAAAACACGTCGGACCCCGCCCCGAGCTCGACCCGAGACCCCGCCTCGCTTCGATATCGACGGATCGGGATCGGACGGATCGAGCAAGTCCCGCCAGACCCGACCCCGACCCCTTCTCCCGTCCCGCCCCGACCCCGACCCCGCCAGACCCGGCCCGCCAGACCCGAGCCCGGCCCACTGACCAGCCCTACAAATTATACAGACCATATAAAATTCTATGGTCCAGACCCAGACAGTAGAAAATTTGATGGTCCGTCGATTCCAATCGTAAAAGCCCCGGCAGATTGAATGGTATAAATACGCAGACTTAGTTCCAAAATCAGTGTTTCATATTCTCAAGCCCTATAATGAAGGTTCTCTCCTCCTAACATTATCCTACATCAAGGTGAGTCATTTCCATGTATTTTCATGCGATTCTAATCTACTATAATCAATTTCTAAGCGATATTCACTATTTCTAACCTAAAGTTTTCATGAAAACTCAACTCAAGGAATTAAGGTTCCTTCTTCCAAGTTTGGACTTTTAATACAAGTATTGGAGTGATTAAGGTATGTAGAGCTTCTATCCACATGTGAAAATATACATATTCTTTCTCACGCCACATTTATCTATGAAACCGTGAATTTCTAAACTTAGGATTTTATTTCAAGTCCATGATAACCCTAAACTACATGTATCATGATTATCCATGTTTGTACTATTAATAGGTTGTTGTATTCTCGTTATTCCATTATAGTTATTGGGAACCCTTCCTTAATCCATGAATACCCATAGTTTTGAATTATATGGGTTTTAAAACACAAGTCATGAATCAAGGTTTATAATTCCTTGGAGTCTACATGTTTTCCCACCATTTATGCAAAGTATATTATGTATTTATGTTCATGCTATACCTTATACTTATCAACCATATTTACAAGTCACGATTTTACAAACTATGGGCTTTTAGCCAATTATGTTTCATGTTCATGTTTTGGGAGTTGCGCAGATTACTAAGAAGGCTCAGATGGCCTAAAACTATGTTTGCCAGCATAGGATAAGGGTTGCTCTACCCAGAGGACGATACCTTCATGTTACCATTTATGGGATTATTGGATCCATCATGTTCATATTCATGTCTTGTACCTCGGCAAGGTACGAGATGGCTTAGCTGATCAGGAAGAGATCAAATGCCATGTTTATTTATGGTAGTTACATGTCGGTTATGCAACTACTCTCCCCACAGATATACAGATATATGATTTACATATTTTACATATGTTATTATATTTATGCTCATGTTCAGTTTTAGTTTCATGTTCCTATTATATCATGTGCCCGCTTATTCTTTTAGTTGCTTTACATAGAGTATAATTCAAATATACTAATGCCCCTTTACATGAGGTCTGCACTTCATGGTGCAGGTACTGAGTTTTAGGACGACGGATCTGCTCGTTAGGATTTCTTCGGTATCAGCTGCTTAGTGAGCCCCTTACTCATTTGGGGTGCTAGTCATTTATTTTACATGTCATGATTATTAGTAGAGGTATGTCAGGGCCTTGTCCTGGTAAATAGTTTTGCAGACTCATGTTTCAGAGGTTTCATAGACTAGTCTAGTTAGCATGGCATGACAATATTATTTTTAGACTTATCATATTTTCAGATATTTCAGACTATTTTCAGTATACAGTTCTAATGTTTTATTATTACTATTATTGTATGCTTTTTATGCCCATGTTGATTCAGCAAGTCATGTGGTTCACTCGGTCACATGCAGTCAGGCATTGAGTGCAGTTTTTCGCCCAGACTATGATTTGGGACGTTACACAATTAATGAACCAGGTTGTGACATAAGTATTTGAGATTGTTGTGAAAAGTCTGGTGAGTATTTTTGTGAGTGAACAGTATTAGGGGAAAGAAGAGTGTTGGTAGGTGATTGATGAGCCTCTAAGTTGGGTATATTACTTGCACTGTCATATTCATCCCAAACACTAGGTACATTTTGATCAACATAATTAGGCAAGGGGTTAATGAAAGGAATAGAACTAAGAACAAAAGGAAAAGAGACAAGATTAGGATGAATAGCAAATGGAAAGATATTCTCTCTGAAAATTACATCTCTAGAAATGTGTATTTTCTTAGTGGCCAGACTAAGGACTTTGTATCCTTTGGTTCTATGAGGGTATCCAACAAACATATGAGGTGTGGTTCTAGGTTAAAACTTGTCTCTGTATATCTTTGGAACAGTGGGATAGCAGAGGCAACCAAAGCTTCTCATGTGTGAATAAGAGAGATTTTTCTGGTAAAGTTACTCATACGGGCATTTGCCTTTATTGTGGGAGGAAGGTAGTTTGTTAATAATGTAGGTGGCACATATAATGCACTCTCCTCAATATCTTATAAGCAGCTTTGACTGAAACAGGAGAGCCCTAGCAGTTTGTAGGAGATATTTGTGTTTTCTTTCTACCACACCATCTTATTATGGTGTGTATGGACATATTCTTTGATGCATAATTCCTTTGGATTGAAAAAGGGTAGTTGCCTCTATATTGGTAAATTCCAAACCATTATCAGATCTGATGGATTCGATGGTGGTGTCAAATTGTTTTTCAATATGGAAACAAACCTTTTAATGGTTTCTATTGCTTTTACAGGACAGAAGTTGAGTCCAAGTGGCCCTACTGTAATCGTCCACCATGGTGATGAAATACTTGAAATTGTCATGAATCATTGTGCGATAAAGACCCTAGAGATCAATGTATAGTAGCTGAAATGTTTTAGTTGAGGTGGTAGTTCTTTGGGGAAATGGCAATCTTTCCTGCCTTGTCATAGGGCAGATAGAACAAAGAAAAAATTGTCTAGAAGGAAAGGCTTCAGGTATGGAGTGAATCTCTCTCATTTTCCAAAAGGCATATGCCGAAGTCTGTTGTGCTATAAAGCATTCACATTATTTGTACAAGACACGGAAGAATTGAGAACACAAGATTGAACTGCATTTCATTATGGCAAACAGATGTATTTATATTGTGAGGACTACACTTATTGACATGGACTGAAATAGAGTTATTTACAATGTGGGGATTACACTTATTGACATGGAATGAAAAACACTTATCCTTGACTTGGAAATTACACACATTACTAGAAAAATTACACTCTGACCTATGAATGCAGCAAGCAGAAGAAATAGAATCAGCATGAATGTTGGTTGAACATGGGTTTGTTGTTCCTCAAACATTCGGGACACAAGAAGTATATGTCATCTCTAGCCTTACCAGTCTCCAGAGGCCTCATCATTGAAGGGGCATGTAGAAGACAAGAAGAATTAGTGAAGGAAACAATGCTATTATGGTAATAGAAAGTTAAAGAATAAATGGGAACCAAATTATATTTGAAAGAAGGTACAAAAATATACTGTGTAGGACAATATTAGGTGCAAATACAACACTACCAACTTAAGTCACTTTTACTTTATATCCATTTGGGAGAATGATCAGTAAGGGTTGGGGTAAGGTTATGGTGTTGGACAATAAAAACTTATTAAAAGTCATGTTGTTTGATGCACCAGAGTCAAGTATCCAAGAGTTGGGTCTGTTTGTAAAACAACTGCAAGATAGATTGCTAAAATCAATAGAGGAAGGGCACACTATTATACCTCCAAAGCTTAAATGTTATCCATTAGCAGAATTTTGAGCATGGGTATAAGCATTACTGTCCCCTCCATTCTCACATTGAAAGTGTTGTAGTAGATTTACTATCTGTTAAAATTGCTCTTTGGTGAGGTTCAGACTTAGATTAACATATTGATCCATTTGCTCACCTCCTTGTGCAGACAAAATATCACTACTTGACCTTAGTCCCTGCACATTTGCCATGATCCTTTTCTCCTTGTCAAATCTAGAATTCTGTCCTGAAGTGTACTGAGAGTTTCCAAATCTAGAACTCTGATTAAGTGTTGCTCTGAGTGTAAGTTGGGTTCTGTGGATATTAATGTAGCTTATAACACTTATCTTTGGTGTGGTCAGGTCTTTTACAGTGTTCACATATTGGGTGACTCGTATTATTACCATTAAGTTGCTGGTGTAACTATTGTTCCCAGAGTAACTGTTACTACGACTGCTACTACCAGGATAGTAATTGTTGGATGAGTAATTATTTCTGAAGTTATTTCCCCTAGGAACATTGACATTTAGGGATGTAGACTCCATCGACAAGTGATTAATTGGCTTAATTTCTCTCTGTTTTTTATCTTGTACTAGTAGAGAAAAGGCTTGGGCCAAATAGGGGAGGGGATTCATCATAAGTATGCTTGCTTGAATAAGAGTGTATACCTCATTTAAGTCCATGAGGAATTAAATTAACCTTCTACCTTGCTCCGCTTTATACAAATTCTCCTTAGCACCACATGTAAAGTTACAACTACATTGTGTCCTGGCATGTGGTGTGTTTAATTCCTCTCATAACTTATTTATTTTCGTGTAGTAGATGGTGATATCCATGCATCCCTGTGAAAGGTTATTTATTTCCCTTTAAATTTGATACAGTTTCGCACCATTGATTTGGTCATAGCGACATCGAGTTCCCTCCATCATTCCACCAAATCATTCACATATTCTACACTATCTGCAATTTCCTTGGCTAAGGAATGCAAAATCCATGAGGTGACCATATCATCACACCTCTCACACTGTCGATATTACGGAGAACCTAAATCTGGCTTTTTGACCTCTCCGTTGATAAACCATAACTTATTTTTTAGCGAGAGCTATCTCATCACTCCTCTTCTCCAGAATTTATACCCTATTCCATTGAAGATGACTGGAACTAACATCGCAACCAAATTATCTGACGAATGCATGTAGCTAGAAATGAGAAGTGGTATGATAGCGGATTGTTCATTTTTCTGATTGTATTGCTCAGTGCTTTGATTTGATTGATTTCCTTCTTCGATTACCATTGAAACAAAATTCAAACTTGAAAAACAAGGGGGAAAGAGAGAAAATTGTGCGAATTAAGTAGATTTATGAATCGAAAGATAATGACGAAGAGATTGGAGAATTTTCTTATATGTTATCAACGATTCGAGCTAGATTAGCTTTGATACCATGTTGAATTTAGGAATTAACAGTAGTAGAACATCAATTGATTGAGAGCACAACAATGGAGGTTCAAGTTGAACCCCTAGAAAATATCTTCACATACGCAAAGAGGAAATGAAGAGAAAGGAAAACTTGAATTGAGGAAATGAAATCCACTTTCGTTTCTGTGTAGAATACATCATATATACATGTATACAAGATGGAGGAAAATATCTAAACAAACTAACCGGCCTATGAGCTCTCAATGAGTTGGCAAAGCTCTTTCCACTAACTTAATGAAGCCTAACTAACTAATCTCAACATAACATATACACAGCCATATAATTAATCTAGAATCTAAATCTCAACAACAACCATCACTCAAAATTTTACTGGTCGAGTGCATCATATGTTTTGATGCCGTTTGTGGGTTCGAACCTCAGTCCCAAATTTTAATAAAGTAGTCCGCTTCTACTAGGAAATCGACTTGGAGGATATCCGATTTAGACAAAGTTTAGGATTTTTCAAAGCCTATATATACATGGCTTTTTCACATTATTATGTATCTTTGTAAGATATTTTCATTGAATAATAAGAGTAGTGACGATTGTGGTTTTCTACATTAAAATTGTTTGTTCTTCTTCGTTATTATTGCTCTAATTGTCGTTAATTCATAACATTTTCTGATGTATAAAGAAAAACGGATGTCAAATTAATTGCTTTTTGTATTATGATATTATTTCAATTAATGAGTTTGTTCAGCTATGTATTAAATTTTTAAAATGTCGAAATCATTTACGAAAATCCTTTGTACACCAATTTAGTAACAGAAAGCTTGCATGAAAAGTTGAATTTATTTGAAGGGGACAGGGGGAATATCATTATTCATTGGATAGTTTGATTGTCTAAGTAGAATTTACGTGTTGGTCCTAAGCTGGCTGGATTCATTCTTGAACTTGAAAGTTTCATAATGTAGAGATTCTGTAGATGATGCAATATATTATGGTTGACTTTTTGTGGATCTAATCTTTTCTCCTCCACTAACTCTTTTAGCTTTTCGTTGCTTCCAAGAGTAGTTGTTGAATAGCGGGTTGAGTTAAATTTAGGCGAGTTAAAATGAGTTCAGTTAAAAGTTACTTGTTCATAAATAAGTTAGACTAAAATTGGCTAAAAGACAGGTTATAACTCAATCCGTCCAATTCTTACTAAGTTTTAATTTCTTTATTTTTTTAGAGAGATAATAGTCAAAATCACACCTGAATTATCACTTTTTCGTGAGTTCCTACATGAAATATCACCAACTATTTATCAAAACACACCTCAACTATTAGTTGTTCACTCTTCCTACCTATGATGAGGTAGGAAAAGTGAACAACTAATAGTTAAGATGTGTTTTTTGATAAATAGATGATGATAATTCATGTAGGAAACTCGCACTCTTAATAGTTCAGGAAGAATGATAGTTCAGTTGTATTTTTTACCATTAACTCAATTTTATAAGTACATAATAATTTTTTTATATAACTATATATAACATATCAAAGGGTCGGTTTATATATTTATCTTCCTGGGAGATAATATCTTAGTTGTGATCTTGATGTCGTTTTCCTTCCATTAATAGAGAGAACTCTTTTACATAGGAACTGATAGAAGTGAGAGCTTTTGTCTCCTCGTTTGTAAGGTCATATATATATGTATGCTTGTTTCTTTTTTGGCCAGAATTTTGCGAAGTCACACTTACTATCAATCTGTCGGTCCTATCGGCAGTGTCGGCCGGTTTACGTCTCACATAGTGTCATAGTGATGGATTAAAGGTTTTGCGTCATGTGTCAAATTTATATATTTATATTATAAGAATAATACATACGGTCCCTCAAACATGTTTAATTTTTTTTATTGCATATATGAACTTTGAGATGATCCTATTACTCTGGTGTCTTTGTCCAAAATGCATCCCTTGGCAGACCCACACTGCTCTTATTGGTGCTCAAGCACCCATTGTTTTTGACTCGAAATATATAATTTTAGGCACACAACTAAAAAGGAACAAATAGTAAACATGAGCACCCATAGATGCAAGATGTCTCGTGGGTGGTTTCCTTTGAAAACAGACGAAGAAGCTCTTTCTTCCGGGCAACTGTGTTTTCCTCTTATTTTCTTTTTCTGAAAGAAATAATCCCCTTGATTATTTTCATTGATTGAATAGATATATATACAAGTTACAAACCTTCTCCTACCATAATTCTAACTATGCAATATGGTAAGTGTATATCCTAATTATGGTAAGTGTATAACCTAATCTAGGTAACAAATATACTACAATATACACACAATATACTTTCCTTAATACTAAAGATTTTGGCAACAACTTGACGTGTTGGGCTCTGTTTAACACACCCCCGCAGTCATAGCGGGCGGTCTTCGAACGCTGAGACTGTCCCTAAAATCTTCAAAGAGAACCGCCGGTAGACCCTTTGTAAAAATGTCTGCAATTTGATAACGAGACGGGACATGACATACGCGAACTTGACCCTTTGCAACCTTTTCACGGACAAAGTGAATGTCCATTTCGATATGTTTGGTGCGCTGGTGTTGAATGGTTACCTGAAAGGTAGATGGCACTAATGTTATCGCAATATACCAAGGTTGCCTTACGAATGGGACAATGAAGCTCCAAAAGCAAATTACGTAGCCAACATGATTCTGAGACCACATTCGCTACCCCTCGATATTCTGCCTCACCACTTGAGCGTGATAGAGTTGCCTGACGCTTTGCCGACCATGAGACCAAGTTGTTGCCGAGGAACATACAGTAGCCCGAAGTCGACCACCTGGTGTCGGGACACCCACCCCAATCAGCATCCGTGTAAGAGACAAGTGTGGATGTAGATGACGGATACAAGTGCAACCCATATTCTAGTGTCCCCTGAATATACCGAATGATGCGTTTGATTGCATTCATGTGCTCAACTCTGGGATCATGCATGAATAAACACACATGCTGAACCGCATATGTAATATCCGGTCTGGTAAAGGTAAGATACTGGAGGGCCCCTGCAAGACTGCGATAGCGGGTCGAGTCCTCGTATGGTGCACCTGCTGCGGCACTTAGCTTTGGGTTTGCATCAACTGGCGTGGAAGTGGACTTACAGGATGACATCTCAGCCCTCTCGATGATCTCAGCAGCATACTTCCGTTGAGACAGAAACAACCCACCTGAATGACGCTTGACGGCAATCCCCAAAAATAACTCAAAGGCCCTAAGTCTTTCATAGCAAACTCAGAGCTGAGCATGGTCATGATAGACCGACGCAAAGCATCGGAGGAGGCAGTCAAAATGATATCATCCACATATAACAGAATATAGGCCAATGACGAACCACGGCGGTAGATGAACAAAGAATTGTCTGACCTGCTGTGTGTGAACCCAATAGTCGAAACAAAATCAGCAAATCGTGTATACCAGGCACGTGGAGACTGCTTAAGCCCATATAATGATTTCTTCAACAAACAGACATGATGAGGGCGGTTGGGATCCCTGAAACCCAACGGCTGATGCATATAGATTGTTTCCTTGAGGTCACCATGTAGAAAAGCATTCTTGACATCCAACTGATGGATTGGCCAAGTCTTTGAAAGAGCCAAGCTAAGCACAGTGCGAATGGTAGCCGGTTTGACCACCGGACTAAACGTCTCACCACAATCAATTCCAACCTGCTGAGTCTTACCATCACCAACAAGTCGCGCCTTATGTCGAGCAAAGGACCCATCGGAATTCTCCTTGTGAGCAAAAATCCACATAGACCTGATAACATTAATACCATATGGACGGGGCACCAACTCCCACGTCTTATTATCAATAAGAGCATTATATTCATCAGTCATAGCAATTTTCCAATTAGGGTCATTTAATGCGGACACAGGATTGCGGGGCAAGGGGGATTTAGAGACATCCGAATGTAAATTAAAATGTCTTTTAGGTGTAAAAATACCCCGCTGACTACGAGTGACCGGTCTATGACTTGAGGAAGAATTGAGGGAATTTTGGGAATTTTCTGGGCTCGGGATGGGTAGCGGCGGTGGGCTCTTGGCCCAAATCGGCTCTGGTGAGTTGTTTACTGGACCAGTTCGAGTGGGTGGTAGCCCAATAACTGGAACTGCTCGATGGGGCTGGAGCGAGTAGGGAGTGACGTTCTTTGTGGGGCCGGTAGGCGATGGGCTGGGAATTCAGATGCGGGAGTTGTCCGAAAAATTCCGAATAATATACGGGGATATTTGGTCATCCAAAAAATTATACGACTTAGGTTCGGGAGTATGAACTTTCGTAAATGGGAATTGAGTTTCATCAAAAATGACATGGCGATTGATTATGATTTTCTTGGAGGATAAATCAAAACACTTATAACCACGATGATTCGACGGATAACCCAAAAACACACACGGGGTAGACCGAGGCACGAAGTTTGTTAATTGTGGTGGATGGGAATAACGGATAACACAAGCACCCAAAAATCCGAAGATGAGAATAAGACGGGTTCTTATTATATAGTATTTTTAGGGGGGAAGAATATGTCAGACCTTTAGAAGGAATTATGTTAAGAAGATATGTGACCATTTGTAGAGCATGATGCCAAAAATATGGAGGTATGGAGGCATGTATTAGGAGAGTTAAGACAATGTTATTTATGGAACGAATTTTGCGTTCGGCTTTCCCATTTTGTGAAGATGTATGAGGACATGAAAAATGAAAATTTATCCCATTAGTAGCACAAAATTCCCGAAACTCCCTATTGTCATACTCTTTCCCATTATCACACTGAATATTTTTTATTTCTCTTTCGAATTGAGTACGTATGAACGCTCTAAATTTGATGAAGACGGAAAACACTTGTGATTTATTCGCAATTGGAAACGTCCACAAAAATCTAGAATAATCATCTAAAAAGAGAACATAATATCGATGACCCATTGAACTAAGAACAGGAGATGTCCATAAGTCGCTATGAATAATGTCAAATGGCATAGACGTATGAGAATTGGAGTCTACAAATGGCAACTCAACAATTTTTTCTAATGAACAAGACTGACAAATTGGAGTACGACTCGCATCTTACAAGAAATAAAGCTATTTTTATCTAAAGCGATAAAATAGAAGATCCGGATGACCCAGACGGGCATGCCACATGGAAGGAGAGATGGCTGCAAAAGTTGACGGCAAGGCTGGATTCGATGGACTGAAATGGGGCATGATAGAATACAGATCCCCCCTACTATCACACCTCATGAGATGACTCCCCGTCTTGAAATCCTTCATAGAGAAACCGAAAGGATCAAACTCAATGTAAATGTAATTGTCATTTGTGAACTTTCGGACAGACACTAAATTTTTAATCAATTTAGGAGCATGTAAAGTATTTTTCAAGAGGAGTGGTGGATTAGGGAGACAACGCTTTTCGACCATACCCTAGAATTGGAATAGAGCGCCATTACCAACAATTATCCCCGAGGGTGCTCAAATTGGAATAAGATGAGAGAGTACGATTCGGAAGTCATGTGAGTAGTGGCCGGTGTCCATGTACCAATTTGGAGTGCAGGTGAGTCAACCCCAACGTGTGCATCGCCGCCTCGATATCAGTCTGAGTGGGGCCTGCTGCATGATGGGCTTGCGGAGGACGGGGCCAAGAACTCCTGGTCGTCTTTGGACCTGGCGTAGAATCGCTACCACTTTGCATTTGTTGGGCCCAGCGGCGATGGGCCGCCCGCTTCGGGCATTGGGCCTGGATTGTTGGCGACCCCACCGCCGTGGAATTTCGCCGCCGCCGGTATGGGCCGCCGCCCACGGTCCACTGCCACTGCTCCACTGCCATGGGCCCCATTGCTGGGCCCATGGGGGTGGTGGGCCACTGTTCATTGGATGGGACCCACCGACGTTTTGCTGACTACCGGAACCTCCACCATTACCACCGCGTTTGCCCCCGCGGTTTTTATTATTCTTGCGATTATTCTTGCCGCCACCGGTATTATGGTTTTGGCCCGAATTATTAACAAAAACTGACGGATTAGGAGAGGACGTCATCATGACAACTGGACTTGCTCCGGTAGCCGCCTTTTTAGCCAAACCGGCTTCTTCCAACGTAAGCATGGAGCGGGCTTGATGGAAGTCGGGAAGAGGGTTGCTTTGGCGGAGGAGAGTGCCAACACCATTATAGGCCTCCGAAAGACCGGCAACCAACTGTAGAACTAGACGATTATTTGTTACTGGTGCGCCAACGTTACGGAGTTGATCCGCCAATTCCTTTAGTTTCTTGCAATATGCAGAAACGTTCGGAAATACGTCCATTCGAACTAGAGAGAATTCCTGCTCGAGTGTGACGATACGGGAATGTTGGTTGTCTTGGAATATGTCACGCAATCTATTCCATGCAGCCATAGCCGTGGTATCGGGCTCCATAATCGTCTGTAGAAGGTCCACTGAAATAGTGGCGTATATCCACCGAAGAACGGTAGCATCAAGTGTAATCCATACCTCAGGATCCTCCGCAGGAAGGGGTCTAGCGGGAGGAATTATGTGATGAAGAACTTGATAAGAGATAGCGTGAATTTTAAACAACTCCGCCCACATTGCATATTGAACGTTTTCCATCTCAAGGACAATAGGGACACTGAGCTTGATATTGAAAACCGTGAGGGCAGGGTGAAAATTGTTCTTAGACATTTTTTGAAAGAACAAAGAAGGAGGATAATTTTAAGAGAGGTTTTTGAGAGCGGAAAACGAGATATTTGGAGAGAAAAACCCGAGGGAGGGGGGGGGGTTCTCGGCCAAAGAGGAGGCAAAAGTTTGAGAGAAGAAAACTTTTGTTTAGACCTAGTCTCTTGATACCATGAAAGAAATAATCCCCTTGATTATTTTCATTGATTGAATAGATATATATACAAGTTACAAACTTTCTCCTACCATAATTCTAACTATACAATATGGTAAGTGTATATCCTAATTATGGTAAGTGTATAACCTAATCTAGGTAACAAATATACTACAATATACACACAATATACTTTCCTTAATACTAAAGATTTTGGCAACAACTTGACGTGTTGGGCTCTGTTTAACATTTTCAATTTCCATGTTCATTCTTTTCTGTAAGAGAAATGGTTCTTCCCTCTTTTCCCTTCCTTTTTTTTTCTTTATTTGCCTTTCCTTTTTATTTTCTTTAAATGATAACATTGTAGTTTATTGTTTAAAATATTTTCCTCGTCAAATTTTAATTAGTCATACATTTATACGTTGTGGTCGTGACAATTTCAGTTAGCCGCCAGTTGAGCAGCTACGACTTTAAAATTTTAGATGCGTCACTGTCTACATCTCACCCTCTATAGTTTTTTTTTTTTAAGTCAAACATCCAGCTCCAACCTGAGCCTGGATATGAAATACAGTATATTCAATAAAGGCATCTTACAAGAAGGGGAGGGGGGGGGGGGGACAAAACATAACCTGATGGACATCATATCAGGGCTAAAATCAGAGGACATCAAATTGGTAAAATCTATCCAGTTTTCTATCTAAATACAAAACCGATTACAAAGTGATTTAAATTTCTTAGATGAGGACTACGATGAAGGGGAGTCTTGGTGTAATTGGTAAAATTGATGTTATGTGATCAGGAGGTCAGGAGTTCGAGCCATGGAAACAGCCTCTTGCAGAAGTGTAGGGTGAGGCTTCATACAATTGACCTTTGTTGTCCGGCCCTTCCTCGAATCCTGCGCATAGCGGAAGCTTAGTGCATTGGGCTGTCCTTTGATGAGGACTACGATATATTAGCTTTAACAGTTACTCCCTCTGTCCCAATTTATATGACACAATTTCCTTTTAAGTCAGTCCCAAAAAGAATGACATATTTTCTTATTTGACAACAATTTAACTTTAAATTTTACATTTTACGCTAAACGAGATGATCTATAGTCACACAAATATATTTGGTTTGTTTTAGACCACAAGATTCAAAAATTTTCCTTTATTTCTTAAACTTCATGCAGTCAAACTACATCATATAAATTGGGACGGAGAGATATAAAGAATAGTGTTAAACAGAGCCCAACACGTCAAGTTGTTGCCAAAATCTTTAGTATTAAGGAAAGTATATTGTGTGTATATTGTAGTATATTTGTTACCTAGATTAGGTTATACACTTACCATAATTATGATATACACTTACCATATTGTATAGTTAGAATTATGGTAGGAGAAGGTTTGTAACTTGTATATATATCTATTCAATCAATGAAAATAATCAAGGGGATTATTTCTTTCAGAAAAAGAAAATAAGAGGAAAACACAGTTGCCCGGAAGAAAGAGCTTCTTCGTCTGTTTTCAAAGGAAACCACCCACGAGACATCTTGCATCTATGGGTGCTCATGTTTACTATTTGTTCCTTTTTAGTTGTGTGCCTAAAATTATATATTTCGAGTCAAAAACAATGGGTGCTTGAGCACCAATAAGAGCAGTGTGGATCTGCCAAGGGATGCATTTTGGACAAAGACACCAGAGTAAAAGGATCATCTCAAAGTTCATATATGCAATAAAAAAAATTAAACATGTTTGAGGGACCGTATGTATTATTCTTATAATATAAATATATAAATTTGACACATGACGCAAAACCTTTAATCCATCACTATGACACTATGTGAGACGTAAACCGGCCGACACTGCCGATAGGACCGACAGATTGATAGTAAGTGTGACTTCGCAAAATTCTGGCCAAAAAAGAAACAAGTATACATATATATATGACCTTACAAACGAGGAGACAAAAGCTCTCACTTCTATCAGTTCCTATGTAAAAGAGTTCTCTCTATTAATGGAAGGAAAACGACATCAAGATCACAACTAAGATATTATCTCCCAGGAAGATAAATATATAAACCGACCCTTTGATATGTTATATATAGTTATATAAAAAAATTATTATGTACTTATAAAATTGAGTTAATGGTAAAAAATACAACTGAACTATCATTCTTCCTGAACTATTAAGAGTGCGAGTTTCCTACATGAATTATCATCACGCTATCTCTTATCAAGTTCTTCATCACATCATTCCTCCCGCTAGACCCCTTCCTGCGGAGGATCCTGAGGTATGGACTACACTTGATGCTACCGTTCTTCGGTGGATATACGCCACTATTTCAGTGGACCTTCTACAGACGATTATGGAGCCCGATACCACGGCTATGGCTGCATGGAATAGATTGCGTGACATATTCCAAGACAACCAACATTCCCGTATCGTCACACTCGAGCAGGAATTCTCTCTAGTTCGAATGGACGTATTTCCGAACGTTTCTGCATATTGCAAGAAACTAAAGGAATTGGCGGATCAACTCCGTAACGTTGGCGCACCAGTAACAAATAATCGTCTAGTTCTACAGTTGGTTGCCGGTCTTTCGGAGGCCTATAGTGGTGTTGGCACTCTCCTCCGCCAAAGCAACCCTCTTCCCGACTTCCATCAAGCCCGCTCCATGCTTACGTTGGAAGAAGCCGGTTTGGCTAAAAAGGCGGCTACCGGAGCAAGTCCAGTTGTCATGATGACGTCCTCTCCTAATCCGTCAGTTTTTGTTAATAATTCGGCCCAAAACCATAATACCGGTGGCGGCAAGAATAATCGCAAGAATAATAAAAATCGCGGGGGCAAACGCGGTGGTAATGGTGGAGGTTCCGGTAGTCAGCAAAACGTCGGTGGGTTCCATCCAATGAACAGTGGCCCACCACCCCCATGGGCCCAGCAATGGGGTCCATGGCAGTGGAGCAGTGGCAGTGGACCGTGGGCCAGCAGCCCATACCAAAGAAACAGAAATTCGGCCAGCTGGTCGGCCAACAATCCAGGCCCAATGCTCAGCGATGGCGGCCCGCTGGCGATGGCCCAACAATGGCGATGGTAGCAGCACGGGCCAGTCCAAAGACGACCAGGAGTTCTTGGGCCCGTCCTCATAAGCCCATCATGCAGCGAGCCCGCTCAGGCCCGATATCGAGGCGGCGATGCACACGTTGGGGTTGACTCACCCAGACCCAAATTGGTACATGGACACCGGGGCCACTACTCACATGACTTCCGAATCAGGTACTCTCTCATCTTATTCCAATTTGAGCACCCCTCGGGGGATAATTGTTGGTAATGGCAGTTCTATTCCAATTCTAGGGTATGGTCAGAAAACGTTGTCTCCCCCTAATCCACCACTCCTCTTGAAAAATACTTTACATGCTCCTAAATTGATTAAAAATTTAGTGTCTGTCCGAAAGTTCACAAATGACAATTCTGTTTCTGTTGAGTTTGATCCTTTCGGTTTCTCTGTGAAGGATTTCAAGACGGGGAGTCATCTCATGAGGTGTGATAGTAGGGGGGATCTGTATCCTATCATGCCCGGTTTCAGTCCATCGAGTACAGCCTTGCCGTCAACTTTTGCAGCCATCTCTCCTTCCATGTGGCATGCTCGTCTGGGTCATCCGGAATCTTCTATTTTATCAGTTTTAGATAAAAATAGCTTTATTTCTTGTAAGGGTACGAGTCGTACTCCAATTTGTCAGTCTTGTTCATTAGGAAAAATTGTTGAGTTGCCATTTGTAGACTCCAATTCTCATACGTCTATGCCATTTGACATTATTCATAGCGACTTATGGACATCTCCTGTTCTTAGTTCAATGGGTCATCGATATTATGTTCTCTTTTTAGATGATTATTCTAGATTTTTGTGGACGTTTCCAATTGCGAATAAATCACAAGTGTTTTCCGTCTTCATCAAATTTAGAGCGTTCATACGTACTCAATTCGAAAGAGAAATAAAAATATTGATGTGATAATGGGAAAGAGTATGACAATAGGGAGCTTCGGGAATTTTGGGCTACTAATGGGGTGAAGTTTCGTTTGTCATGACCTCATACATCTTCACAAAATGGGAAAGCGAACGCAAAATTCGTTCCATAAATAACATTGTCCGAACTCTCCTAATACATGCCTCCATACCTCCATATTTTTGGCATCATGCTCTACAAATGGCCACATATCTTCTTAACATAATTCCTTCTAAAGGTCTGACATATTCTTCCCCCCTCAAAATCCTATATAATAAGAACCCTTCTTATTCTCACCTTCGGATTTTTGGGTGCTTGTGTTATCCGTTATTCCCATCCACCACAATTAACAAACTTCAGGCTCGGTCTACCCCGTGTGTGTTTTTGGGTTATCCGTCGAATCATCGTGGTTATAAGTGTTTTGATTTATCCTCCAAGAAAATCATAATCAATCGCCATGTCATTTTTGATGAAACTCAATTCCCATTTACGAAAGTTCATACTCCCGAACCTAAGTCGTATAATTTTTTGGATGACCAAATATCCCCGTATATTATTCGGAATTTTTCGGACAACTCCCGCATCTGCACTTCCCCAATGGCCCATCGCCTACCGCCCCACAAGAACGCTACTCCCATCGCCCAGCCCATCGAATGGCCTGATTGGGCTACCCACCACCTCGAATCCGGTCCGTAAACGTAACCCACCAGAGCCGATTTGGGCCAAGAAAGCCCACCGTCGCCGCTACCCATCCCGAGCCCGAAAAATTCCCAAAATTCCCTCAATTCTTCCTCAAGTCATAGACCGGTCACTCGTAGTCAGCGGGGTATTTTTACACCTAAAAGACATTTTAATTTACATTCTGATGTCTCTAAATCCCCCTTGCCCCGCAATCCTGTGTCCGCATTAAATGACCCTAATTGGAAAATTGCTATGGTGATGAATATAATGCTCTTATTGATAATAAGACGTGGGAGTTGGTGCCCATCCATATGGTATTAATGTTATCGGTCTATGTGGATTTTTGCTCACAAGGAGAATTCCGATGGGTCCTTTGCTCGACATAAGGCGCGACTTGTTGGTGATGGTAAGACTCAGCAGGTTGGAATTGATTGTGGTGAGACGTTTAGTCCGGTGGTCAAACCGGCTACCATTCGCACTGTGCTTAGCTTGGCTCTTTCAAAGACTTGGCCAATCCATCAGTTGGATGTCAAGAATGCTTTTCTACATGGTGACCTCAAGGAAACAGTCTATATGCATCAGCCGTTGGGTTTCAGGGATCCCAACCGCCCTCATCATGTCTGTTTGTTGAAGAAATCATTATATGGGCTTAAGCAGTCTCCACGTGCCTGGTATACACGATTTGCTGATTTTGTTTCGACTATTGGGTTCACACACAGCAGGTCAGACAATTCTTTGTTCATCTACCGCCGTGGTTCGTCATTGGCCTATATTCTGTTATATGTGGATGATATCATTTTGACTGCCTCCTCCGATGCTTTGCGTCAGTCTATCATGGCCATGCTCGATTACGAATTTGCTATGAAGGACTTAGGGCCGTTGAGTTATTTTTTGGGGATTGCCGTCAAACGTCATTCAGGTGGTTTGTTTCTGTCTCAACGGAAGTATGCAGCTGAGATCATCGAGAGGGCTGGGATGTCATCCTGTAAGTCCACTTCCACGCCAGTTGATGCAAACCCAAAGCTAAGCGCCGCAGCAGGTGCACCATACGAGGACCCGACCCGCTATCGCAGTCTTGCAGGGGCCCTCCAGTATCTTACCTTTACCAGACCGGATATTACATATGCGGTTCAGCAGGTGTGTTTATTCATGCATGATCCCAGAGTTGAGCACATGAATGCAATCAAACGCATCATTCGGTATATTCAGGGGACACTAGACTATGGGTTGCACTTGTATCCTTCCTCTACATCCACACTTGTCTCTTACACGGATGCTGATTGGGGTGGTTGTCCCGACACCAGACGGTCGACTTCTGGCTATTGTATGTTCCTCGGCAACAACTTGGTCTCATGGTCGGCAAAGCGTCAGGCAACTCTATCACGCTCAAGTGCAGAGGCAGAATATCGAGGGGTAGCGAATGTGGTCTCAGAATCATGTTGGCTACGTAATTTGCTTTTGGAGCTTCATTGTCCCATTCAGAAGGCAACCTTGGTATATTGCGATAACATTAGTGCCATCTACCTTTCAGGTAACCCAGTTCAACACCAGCGCACCAAACATATCGAAATGGACATTCACTTTGTCCGTGAAAAGGTTGCAAAGGGTCAAGTTCGCGTATGTCATGTCCCGTCTCGTTATCAAATTGCAGACATTTTTACAAAGGGTCTACCGGCGGTTCTCTTTGAAGATTTTAGGGACAGTCTCAGCGTTCGAAGACCGCCCGCTATGACTGCGGGGGTGTGTTAAACAGAGCCCAACACGTCAAGTTGTTGCCAAAATCTTTAGTATTAAGGAAAGTATATTGTGTGTATATTGTAGTATATTTGTTACCTAGATTAGGTTATACACTTACCATAATTAGGATATACACTTACCATATTGTATAGTTAGAATTATGGTAGGAGAAGGTTTGTAACTTGTATATATATCTATTCAATCAATGAAAATAATGAAGGGGATTATTTCTTTCAAATAGTTTAATGACTTCAGCAACATTTTAGAAGAAGCCAAAGCTGCATATTATGAAAGTAATTGGTGCGTTCAAAATGGCTTCATGAAATTTCTTAGGGAATTAGATTCTCTGATATCATCAGAGACCAGGGGGCGGATTTAGAGGATCCCAACATCCTTGTCAAAAAATTGCATTGTAAATATAGGATAATTTTTTTGTGTTTATGTACATTTTAACTTTTGAACATCCTGAACAAATGTAAAAGGTTAGCTTAAATTATTCAAGGTGTTCAAAATTGTATCTAGCATCCTATATTTGATTCTCAGGACAACATTATCTTTTGTGTAGCTTTTGTTGTTTTTTCACTGCAAAGACGCTACTCAAAGTTTGAAGGAGGCAGAGGTGGAAAGTTTGCACTGTTACAATGAAGCCAATCAAGATGCTGACTTCATGGCTAAACTAGAATCAACAAGTGAAAATAGTGTTGGGAGATTTTACTCTTGTACTTTATAAAGCAGTACGGGAAGTATATAACTATTACAAGTATTCGAAAGGATAAACAAAGATTCAATAATTCAACTAGAAATCTGAAATTACAATTGTTGAACAAGAAAAACTGGAAAACTGTTTTTGCTGAGTCGAGTGTAGCACTCTGTCCTTAAGACAATATTGCCCCGTATGTATCATTTATACGTCCTGGATAATTTGTCTCCCAAGATAAAACAGCAATGGAACACTTGAGCAAAGGAAACTCAAGTGCTACCGTGAAGAATATTGAGTAACGAAATGATGCTTGGAAGTTGTAGGAAGAAGAGTTTTCTGCTTTGTGTATTTTCGTGTATATCAAGTCTTAGTGTTAGTTCTCAACAATGGTGTAAGGGGGTGTTTATATAGGTGAGGGAGGGACTGAAAAACTGCCTCCATAACAGCCAAATAATGGTCATTATGGAGGTATTAAAGTCACCAACATAAATGGTGAAAGACCAACGGATTGGCCATTTATAGGAGGAGTAATTCAGCCAAAATAAATGGCTGAATTGAGTGCTTGGCGTTTCTGCTTTGACTGTCCAAATTCTGACTTTCTGGAAACTTCAGGGACCAAATTGTACATCTGAAAGAATTCTGGTCCAAACTGTACATCTGAAAGAATTCTGGTCCAAACTGTACATCTGAAACTTCTGGGATCAAACTGTACTTCTGGCCCAAAAAGATAATATCAGAAGACCCGTGAGCCCGGAACCGGACCGGACGGGACGGGCGACGCGCGTGTGGTCTTTCCTCGAACCGAAGCACATCTAGGTCCTCCCTCCTTTAAACACATGGGATACCCCTTGGGGTCCCAAACCCCAAACCAATTTCGAGTCTTATATACACAACAATTCTTTCTTCCTCTACCGATGAGGGAGAATTGATCACACACCACACTTTTTCATGCTTCAAACACCTTACTTCGTGAACCAATATCTCTTTCATTTCTCAATGAAATTCGACGATTCTTGGCCCTACGGTTATCTACGTACTTAGTAGATCATGCATGTGTGAAGAACCAGATTCTCCAACATACGTAACACTAGTGTTTAAGCCGTTAAAGTTGGTCGGTCGCAACTCTCGCCAAAGGCTAATTTCCAACAAATAGTACCTTGATCGATCTACTCTTTTCAACATACAAAATGCAACTCCGTAGTATTAGGAGAAGATATGACAAGTCCAATATTTTTGAAAGTTGATTTGTTTTCTCTTTTACTATTGTCGACTTTTGCTCACTTGTATATCCTCATAGCTCCTTTTGTAGACTGTATATAACAGTTCTAGTGTTTTTGTTCGGAGTTTGGTCAATGTCTCCCTCCTCGTTTTGTATGTTGTAATTAGATGAATGGACAATGACAGAGACAGACTCAAATTTTAAAGAAATTAAAAAAAATAAACTCGAGTTGACTTTCTCATTTCTAAATAATTAAATAATTTTGGTACAATAAAGTAAAAAGTAATTGATCATCCATGAAATTAATCCTTAAATTGATGTGGTATCATAACTTGGGATAGCAGTACGTATTTCCATATAGGAACATGATCAAGATCAACACTTCACATTACCTAGACTAAAGTAAAGGTCATGAACAATTCTTCATCAAGCAAGAACTAGGACTAAACTCTAAGAATTATATCAATATAATCTTAATAATCATTAATTACGTACATCTTCTCTTCAGTGACCCCCAAACCCCACTACATAGGATTTCACTGGATATGTTGTTGTTGTTGTTGTTCTCTTCAGTGATCATTCTTATCATGCCAACATATGAGCATAGCGATGCATCGCCTGAGAATGTAAAACTTAGCGTCCGCTTGGGCAGCTCAATTGATTTCAACGGGGATATTTGGAATAAGAGACCAAGGATCGAATCCCGTCAGCGGCAGTGTGGGGGTTTCTTCTTGAAATAAAGGAGGGCCCCTTGTGCTTGGCGTGATCGGTCTAACCTTTGAAATCAATTGAGTCACCATGATTTACCTCCTTCACAGACCTGTCGGACCGGGGTGTGGGGGCTCCTGGGGTGAGAGATTCCACCTTTTGGAATAAGAGAATGTAAAACTTAGCCTTCTGCTTTTTTGCCGTATCTCCAAGTGATGTGCCTGTGCTCTTCTCTTTATTGTCTTCACTTTCTTTTTCTTCCATTTGGAGAAATGGATGTACTAATGGTTACCTTATTTATGCTTGCCTTGAGAAGCTTCTGTTTTAGATATTTATCTACCTTTGGCTATCAACAATTATTTGTACGAATTTACTATTGCATTGCCATCATAACTTCTGTTTTTCCCCAAATGCTTCATTGTCTGTCTTTCATGGTGAAGTTTTGAGTTTTTATGTTTTGATGGAAATAAATAATCTCTGGATTATTTTCATTAATTGAAAGACTATAAATACAAGTTACATATTTCAATAATAGGAGAATCATATTCCTATTCTATTTCTAAAACATTATTCTACTTGGATACTAACTATACATTTATGGTAATACAATTATTATGTTAAGTGTACAATACTAATTACATTACAACATTACCTAAACTAGGATACTAAATATTACCTAAATTATATACTCTATATACGGTAATTAGGAGAAAACCGAGAGGGAGAAACCGAGAGCAATATACACAATATACATGTGTATATTGCGTATATTTAACATTGATCACGCTCAGCTATATATGCCTTAAAAAGAGATTAAGCAGTCGCAGAAAATATAGCTTAGTTGTGAGTCCAAATCGATTGTGTTAACTAAATAACCAAGTTAATAAATTACGGGAATTGATTATTTAATTTTCTACTTTAAAGTCCTAGTTTAATTAAGCAAAAATGATTTTAAAAAAGGAATAAAACTAATAACGGTAGAATTCACCAATAATAAAAGTCTAGAGTAAAATTATCGGACTAATCTTAAATAAGCTCCTATATGATTCTTTTAACCTTGAACCTAAGGTTGATTTTTAGAAATTTTCAATAGCTGACAATATCGTTGTTAAAGTATTATTTTTCCCAAAATAATCCAAGACCATGAATAATTGTTCAATTTAGGTTTCAACCGCAAAACGAAAGATCAGAATAATTTCAAAGTTAGATTAATCAATTACTTCCTTAATTAACCTAAATTGACGTTATTTGATTGACCTGAACTTGAACGTCTTTCGCCAAACATACGAGTATATTTTAGGACATACACAATTACGAGTTCAACAATTGATAGAATAAAATGCAATAAAAAAATAGATTCAATAATCAATAATCAGACGGAGGCATTCAGAACAACCCAATAACGAGTCCATTACAATCCTATAAAAATAGAAAGTTTAGCCTACAAACATTTTACACAAACTAGAAATTCATAATAAATGGAAAAAGTTATTTAATAGGGGCTCAAAAAGTCGTGTCTCAACTATGCCCAGAATTTTGACTGATGGGCATGCGGTAGAATATGTGATCACCTTAATGAAATACTCGTATGCTCGTATATAGAAACATTAAGACATATTTAGACCACTAGTTTTAGGAGAAATTTTATCCATTTGTCCCAGAAAATCAAAAATATATCTTTAGATATTTATTCCTCTTCGTTGTCCTTTTTTTGGGTCCAACTTTTTAAAAAACAATTATAAAAATGATTTCTAATCGGGAGAGATTAAACACAAATGACATTCGTAGTAACATCTCAAAGGGAATATTAATAATGTAACACGTAGGAATAGTAGGTCCTATTCCTTTTGTTGATTCTCATTTCAATTGATACAACAATTTTCATGAGTTCCTAGCTAATTCAAGTTTAGTAGTTATACAATGCATTAATAATAGATAATTTTAATTTGTAGTAAAAGGTATGTAATTTTCATAGCTCCTCTATCATTTAAATATTTTGTCGAAGTCTTATAGCTTGTTTGGTTAAGTTTTTCGGAGGACAAAAGTGCTTATTATTTTTCAAAAAGTATTTATTTTAAAAAAAGTGAGATGTTTGATCAAGATTTTGGAAGAAATAATTATTTCTGGAGAGTAGCAGAAGCTATTTTTCAGAAGCTAAAAAAAATAGTTTTCCCCCAAAAGCACTTTTGAAAAAATACACTTAGAATCAATTTTAATTTTAAAGATTGGCAAACAATAATTGTTGTTCACAAGTGTTTTTAAAATTAATTGATCAAACACAAATTGCTTCACATCAAAAGTACTTTTAAAAAAAACACTTTTGAAAAAAATATTTAATATGAAAAAATATAATTTCAAATTTCAGCGGGCATAGTTAGTGTTTAATTTTAATATATGTATCATCATATCACACAAACTATGTCAGATAAGGCATAATTTCCAACATTCAACATACTTTTAAAAATTACTATAAAAATATGCCGCATAACTTAATTCTTACATAATTTATACTGCGCGAGGCAAAATTTCAATTTTCGAAGAGAAAAATATTATAGAGACTATGCCTTATGAAGTAGACCTGAATATTTTTTTAAAATAAATAGCATTGAAAAAAATTAAAAATTACAGATATGAAGGGCAAAAATTAAAGACCAGTGCGTTTGAAGAACAATTCGCACAAAAACAAATGTTCTATAACGTTGTCGTTCAGGAATTTTACTTTGATTAACTAGGAAAAGGAAGAGAAATAATAGAGATTCGGAAACAGAAGAAAAAAAACATATAGTCTATGTCCCACCCCAAACGAACAGAGTAAAAGTTTGGATTAGATTAATGTTTCAAATTTCATTTTTGCAAACTCTTCCTCCATGCTTAGGTTCTACATTTAAATGTCTCTATAACGTATTCGTTCGTTCAAACCGTTTTTAAAAAAAAAATTGTTATGGTCATTAATTGTTGCACATCAATAATATTTAATATTTTAATCTTTTTGGCTGTAAAATGAAAAGTACCCAAAATTGGCTAAACTGATATAAGGCAGAATATGTGAAAACATAGAGAATATATAAAGCTCCCAATTTTTTCTTTTAATTTCTCATGTTCCAAGCTCTCAAGATTTTTGACTTTCCATGTTCTTTGTTGAACTTACCAAATGCGGAAAGAATAGATCTTGGGTCTAACTCAACCCCAAAAACTAACTTGTAGGGTGAGGATTGTCCAAATTCATATAAAGAGTACATGTTTTCATTCCATATCTGATGTGGGACTCTTAACACTCCCTCGCACGCCCAGATCTTGTTAACTGGAGCTTGAATAATATAATTTGGGGGCCCAACATCGGTGAATAAAGAATTGGAATGGGTCTGGCTCTGATACCATGTAGAATGGATCTTGGGCCTAACTTAACCACAAACGCTAGCTTGTAGGGTGAGGATTGTCCAAGTCCATATAAGGAGTCTATGTTCCTATTCCATATCCAATGTGAGACTCTTAACATTTTGAGGTGAGGTATTGTTACCGTCCGAAGTGTTTGCCGTTTTATTGGATGACAAATTGATTCCTTAACTAAGCGATTTGGGCCGGAAGCGCAACTCTAACTTCCAGCAATGGGTTCCCCAACTACTCCAGAAAACTTTAGGATGGTGGGTGAGTAAACTAGGTGGTAAGAAGCATAAATACAGCTAGAGTGCAATAAAAGCGGTAAAGGTAGAATGAAGATAAATAAAGATAGATAAAAATTGAGTTGTTTGATTTATTGTGTTGTGTTTCATATATACAAAGAATGATCCTATTTATAGTACAAAAAAGGGGGGAAATTTGTACAACGTGATCCGCCCATGTCAGCCATCAAGTAACTCACTAAGTTCAATGGCCGACTATGGGGGATGTGGTGTCGATTTTCTCTCCCTCTACTCCTCTTGCTCGAATAATGGCCCTTCCTTTTAGCTGTTGTTGGTCGTTACCGCTTCTAGGGGTCCGAAAACCCTTTTGACTTGGTCGTTAAGGCGTCTGCATCTGAGTGGTCCAGTTGTACCTCTAACTAACAACTCGGATAAGATGTCTTAGTAGCCGATGAAGTTCTTGTAGTCGAGGGCTAGGAATAAATTCGGCTTTGGAACAGTTCAGTTGTCACTGAATTCGGCTAAACACTTAAATTACTTTTGAGTGTTAACAATTGCCCCTACATTAACTCGAGTGTGAATGTTGAGTTGATGTATCCGAAAGTAGCTGTCGTTTCAGTCTGACAGCCGCGCATGTTATTTCAATTGTCTCGTCTACAGTGCATGCAATGATGATCACGTCTTGAAATGTGTTTCCCCTTTAACCAAGGCGTCTCCATTACCATGAATTGACTTTGATGATTTTCGATCGTGCTTTTGAAAATAATAAATTAATCTCAGTCGCGCCTCTGAAGGTTATTTAAGGAAAGGTATCAACCGAGGGTGATATCTTCTGGGCGACTATTTATGAGGAGTGAAACCTTCTTTAATCAGCAATATGTGCTCTACCAAAGTTCGTGCCAGCCCAGGCATCTCGTGATAATCCCACGTGAAACAGTCCTTATACTGTAGTAGAAGAGTCGTTATGCTTCGTTTATCCTTCTTCTTCAGCAAGCCACTAATATGTGTTAGCCGAGGGACTTCCTAAGTACCCAAGTTGATATCTTCCAAGGGATCCTGAGACTCAAAACTAGGCATAACCCTCCTTATGGGCGATTCAAGTTTCATTGGCAACTCAATGTCATCAGTCGCTAGTGTTGGTTCTCTATTGTAGTCCTCTACCTGTGATGCTTTGGCTATCATTGCTTCAGAATTTAAAGTTGTCAGCCGCTGCCACAGGTCATGTATGATTTGGGTCTTCTCAATCATTTAACTCTTCTAAGGTAAGCTGTGGTTCAGCTAATTATTTTATTTCAAAACCTCGTGAAGTAAGATTGCAGTATTCCCAAGATCCTTCTTCATACTACTCCGCAACAGCTATGGGAGCCACATAGGGTGAATAGAGGATATCCTCTACGTTCTGGACCCCTAGTCGGAACGGATTATCATACACTGGGATGATTTCTATCTTGTCTCATTCCCAAAAGATGAGCTTTTGATGCATGGTAGAAGAAAGGCATCGACTGGTGTGAATCCAGTCCCTACTAGCAGAATGGTGTAGGACGGCTTGCCATCTATTACAAAGAAGGCAGACTTGACCGTCTTAGGACCTACAATGATTTCTGCTACTAGAATCCCTAATGCTTCAGAGGCTTCTCCCATAAAGCTATCCATTTTCATGTTAGTTGGGATGAGATCCTAATTTGTTTTGCTAAGATCCTTTAAGGCAAGCAGTGGCATAACATTCAACACAATTGTCAACAAACACTAGACTAATAATTTTGTCGTTAAAGTAAGAGTTGACGTAAAGGGTTTTAAGGTGTTTAACCATATATTTTGTAGGTGCACCAAATACGGTGCTCAAAGTGTCCTTAGCTGGGGTATAGGCTATTGTTGCCCATTCTGTGTCTTCTATGCAAACATCACCTTCTAGGCTATCCAACGCGGAGCGGCTGGCCCAGAACTCACATGAGATTGGGCTGACCATTTCAATATCTGCCCAAATCTCATCAACCAGGTCATGGCTAAATAAATTGAGGGTGGAGTCCCCTCCTTTATCCAATTCGGCTTACCAGACGTTCATATCTTCTATTTCCTGGAAACAAATGAGGATCGAATAGGGATCTTCTGACTGAATCCTCTGCACGATCTATGGGATTCCCTCGGTTAGAGGTCCATTTGGGGTCACGTTCTCTTGTCGGGGTTCCTCCGTCGGGTTGTCGGTAGGCTGTTCATCCATCTCTGGTTAACCCGTCTCTCCTTCAGGAGACATTGCCCTTAAAGCAACTGAACCGAATAACTGCTCGATAGCCTCGACTACGATAGACTCAGGAATTTCCTGCTTATCGGCTGCCTCAACGCTGGATATCATGTGCAACATTAGCTTCATCTTGCGCAAGGCTTTGGCTCGTTGCATCTTTCTTTTCTGCGTCCTGGATATAATACATGGCGGTGCTTTTTTCTTTCCAAAAGCCTGATTGACGAACCATTTCCCCTCTTCTGTGTTGACGGCTGGTTTTAATCATTCTCCGGGGTCTCGTCTAGTCCTCATTTCTCGTCATGATACGTAAGGACGAAATGCCCTCATTTACGTTAATCTCGACCACCCTCTATTTGTTTTTAGGGGGTGGTTCTTCATCTATTCGAGTCATGCTCGGCTGCCGGTTGGTTTGCATTCGTACTTGCCCCTCAAGCCTATGGATGGCACCGACAGGTACCCTTCTGAACCTCATGGTTTGTCCCTGAAGTTCTCATTCAACGTCCTTCAAGTATTTATGGCAGTCATGAAAACTGCTCTTAGCTGGCTTCTTGTCATCGCGAATGTCATGTAGGCTTCCTAACCGGTTGAACACAGAGGTCCTTGTGGCATTCTCCTATTCGGTAGGTTTCTTTGAGACCCACACCCTTTTCATCGGTTGTCTCCCTCTGGTGTCCCTTGACTCATCGGGCTTGGCAAAAGATACCATAGATATTAGTATTGTGGGAAAGAAGTCTATATCAATGGGCATTTCAGTCATACTCTTGTCGGCTAGCTTGAACCTCCCCTCTTTGATGCCATTTTGGATCGCCTTTATGAAGACCACACAATTAGAAGTAGAGTGGTTGTATGAATTATGCCACTTGCAGTACTTCTTATCTTTGAGTTCCTCGGCAGGAGGAATCATATGATCATCAAGTAGTCGAATCTGTTTATCTTTGAGTAGATGATCAAATATATGATCTGACTTTGTGATGTCAAATGAGTAACCGATTTGATCTCCTTGCCTTTTATGACTTTCAACGCTGCGCAGGAGTAAACCTTACCCCTAACGATCTCGGCTACCATTGTATCTCCCGTGCAATCGGTTGACTCTGAGTCAGACTCATCTTCCTCAATAATGGATACCAAATAGGAGCCTCAGTTTCGGTTGGCTCTTCTCTTTTCCTTCTCCTGGATAAACTGCTCTATTTGGATAGCCTCTCGGCTAACTAGCTTAAGTCAGAGCAAGATTTTCCCACTAATTTCTCCTTTAGTTGTGGATGCATGTTGTTGATTATCATGTGGGCGTATTCTGATTCAGGGAAGTGTACAGTGCATTTTCCAACTTTTTTTCTGAATCTCTCGATAAAGTCGATAGCCGACTCATCGATATGTTGCTTGAGATTCGTCAAATCCGTCACAATGACTTGAGGTTGGGGCCAATAAAATCTATTATGAAAACAACGCTCCATGTCAGCCCAACTCTGCACGGAGTCGGGGGTCAAAGATGAGTACCAGGCAAATGTCATTCCAGTTAGAGAAACGGGGAATAACTGCAGCTTGTGATACTTGTTCTTTCCAACTTCGCCGCATTGGGCGGTAAATCTGCCGATATGATCAATGGTAGATTTTCCATCATTACCCGAGAAAGTGGCGAAATCAGGCTTTTTGAAGCCTCTTGGCAGTGGTGCTACTCGACCTACCCAATCGGGGTAGGGCTTCCTGTAAACAGGCATGTCCAAAGATTTCAGTTGGATGCCAAAGTACCTCCTCATGGTATTTACAATGGTTTCAGGGTTCATCAGCTGTGGCGTCCCCTGCCGATTCTCGACTGGAATCAGCTGGTAGGCGTTTTGAACTTGAGGCCTCCATTCTGCACCTTGTTGAATAGGTTTTGAAAGTTGTAGACATTCTACTGGCCATTACCAATATGTGGGGTATATCCACATTGTTGTTGTTGGCATAACCACCAAAGCCTGCAACCTAAACTCCTGGAACAGCCGACAGAACTTAAGGATAAGGTGGAACAGTGTTCCATGCTTGCTCTCTTCAGACATCAACCGTTATTAGAAAGTTTGCGCTTCCTGGATGGTATGGATTGGGTACCGGCTGTGATTGCTGGAATGGTGTCCCGCTATAGACAGTGTCACCAGATAGCATAGCAGGGTCATAGCCATAGGCCATCGGCTGCCAGTTCGGTTGGCCAACATTGGTCGCATGCACCGTAGGGCCGTTGGCATAAGCGTACATCGTAACGGGTGGCAAACCAAGGTGTCCGAACGTCTGAACTGGTCTCCGAGCCATATTGATCTGTCCATACTGAAGATTCGCTTGGTCGAGTGGCACAGCGTCCCCCAGTGTTTGGTGGCAACCATATAGTAGACTAGTTACCAATTGACTGGACTTATGCTCATAGGTGTGCTATCGGCTATACCTGAGCAGGTACTGACTGATACACATTCGACTGAGGAATAACACTTGAAGTCACAGTTGCATGCTGCACAACGCCATTCGTCAGAGGGATGGCAGAACTAGGCGAACCTTCTCCTGGATACAGTCGATTAACTTCCAGTTCTCTCACCTGCTGAACCTCATTATGCACCATTGGCTTGACAATGTCAGCCAATTGTTTGGAAACCTGGTACATAATGTCGTGGATGCCCAAGTCAATCTGTTGTCTTGTGGTAATAACAGTTGGACCCTCAGATTGACTAGGTTCACCCACAGCTTGGGTTGATGAAGGAAATGGAGGGGTATCAACCGATGTAGGCATACCCAAAGAAGATGGTGGCTCGTTGTTCCTTCTGGGAGGATTCTGTTTAGGATGTGGACTGGACTCTTGGTTCATTTTCTTACCAGACCTTAGGCGCATACGCCAAGTATGATCCTGACCTGGAGAATCAAACTTCGCTATGAGATCACCTATGGTCCCACTGGGCGTGCCAAATTTTTTACCGTCCGAAGTGTTTGCCGTTTTATCGACTGACGAAATCGGATGACAAATTGATTCCTTAACTAAGCGATTTGGGCCAGAAGCAGAACTCTAACTTCCACCAATAAGTTCCCCAACTACTCCAGAAAGCGCTAGGATGGTGGGTGAGTAAACTAGGTAGTAAGAAGCATAAATACATCTAGAGTGCAATAAAAGCGGTAAAGGTAGAATGAAGATAAATAAAGATAGATAAAAATTGAGTTATTTGATTTATTGTGTTGTGTTTCATATATACAAAGAATGATCCTATTTATAGTACAAAAAGGAAAAAAAATTGTACAACGTGATCCGCCCATGTCAGCCATCAAGTAACCCACTAAGTTCAATGGCCGACTATGGGGGATGTGGTGTCGATTTTCTCTCCCTCTACTCCTCTTGCTCGAATAATGGCCCTTCCTTTTAGCTGTTGTTGGTCGTTACCGCTTCTAGGGGTTCGAAAACCCTTTTGACTTGGTCGTTAAGGCGTCTGCATCTGAGTGGTCCAGTCGTACCTCTAACTAACAACTCGGCTAAGATGCCTTAGTAGCCGATGAAGTTCTTGTAGTCGAGGGCTAGGAATAAATTCGGCTTTTGAACAATCCTAAGATTTTAATAATGTTAGAAGCATATATGACATTTTTTTAGGGAAAATGGAGGGTGCGGTTGTGGAGTTTGAGTGGTGCCATAGCTTTGAATTGGAATGCAATTGTCATTTTCGACCAAAATAAATTGAGGATTGTTCAAATGAAACAGTTGAGGAAGATTACCGGAGTTACGAGTGAGGTGGGATGTGGAGCCCGTATCCATATACCATGCATTATCGGGCTGTTGTAAATTCATGGTGTTGTAGGACAGGCCCAGTTCGGTAGGGGTAAGAAGGCCATACGGTTGCTGTTGTTGTTGCTGTTAGGCCGCCGAGAAGTGGGTCTATTGTGGTTGGCCGCCGGAATTGGACCGCCCCCGTGTCCTTTTCCCTTTCCATTACGACCGTTACTACGACCTCTGCCCCTGCCGCCCCCGCGGTCGTTGGTTGTCAGTTTGCTACGGCTGGACGACGGGTGTGGTGGAGGTCAACGATGCATCAACTACCAAGGCATTTTGATTATGTTCGTCCTGTTTGGCACACCTAGTTTCCTCCAAAAGCAATTGTGATCGGGCCTTGTTAAAACTAGGGAGAGAATCGACTTGTTGAATCATTGTCGCAAGTGTGTCGTACTCACCCTTTGGCAAACCATTTATTAGTTGCAAAACCATCTTCGTTTCTAAAACAGTTTTGCCCAAATTAGTTAATTGATCTGCAACTAATTTCAATTGTTTGTAATGGTCGGACATATTCGTAAAGTTTTTGAGACACGTGTTATTGAATTGTCCCTCCAAATAGACGGCACACGTATGCTTGTTGTCTTGAAAGATTTTCTCTAGTCTTGTCCATAGTTTGTGAGCCGAAGCACTTGCCTTCATAATAATATGAAGTAGATCCTTAGATACGGTGCCATATATCTATTGCTTAACAATAACATCAAGTCGTTTCCACGTTGTATTGTCAACGTCAGACGGACGGGGTATAATGGTGTCGATGTGATCAAGAACGTTGTAGGCACAAACATATATTTGCAATAATTCTATCCATGAAGAGTATTGTACATCCTCTTGATCAAGAACTAAAGGGATAAAGTTTTTGAAATTTGTGGGATGAAAGGGGTTGGTAGAGGAAGGGGGAAGATGAAGATGTGTGACGTCTTGCGTGGAGGAGGAGGAATCATGAAAACCTATGTTGCCTTCGGAAGTTTGGGAGGAGAGAGGAAGGGTGGCGAAAATTATTTAGGGTTTGGGGGGTTGCCACCGGAAAGAGAGAAGGGGATGGCGGCCGAAAAAAAAGAAAGAATTTTAGGGTGAGGATTGTCCAAGTCCATATAAGGAATGTTCCTATTCCATATCCGATGTGAGACTCTTGACAAAATGTATTCAAATTGTCTCTATATTAGTAATTAATAAATCACTTTTTAGTTATTACAAAATACATTAATAATTTGTAGCTCATTAAGTAGGATTATTGTAGAAAGTTAGTTCTATAAAAAATGTACCATTATAATGATATTTATTACAGTTATAATTAAAAAATATTATAGAGAAAAATGTTAAATATAACATAGAAGATTAGTTTATCTGTTACAATAAAATGTTGTGATAGAGGATGACTCTCGTACAGAAGTTTGACTGTATTTAGTATGACGTAAACTATTTTTAAAACATTTCCTTTAAAAACACTTTCTAGTTTGCTAATATTATCATCAATTCTTAATAAATATATTTTTCTAACCAAACACCAAAAAAAAAAAAATTATAGTGGCCGACCTATAGAATTAGAAAAATATCTGCATTTCGAAATAGTAGTAGTTGTGTTTTCTGTCATTATTATTTGTTAAACCCTAAACCCTAGTTCCCTCTCCTCGTCATTTCCACCCAATAAAGCTCATCGTTGTCACTCTTCAATGGCTTTTCTTAATCCTTCTTCACCTACGTCGGAGAAACTGGAGAAACAGTTTGTAGAATTCCGGCATCATTTAGAGGAATCAGGGAATTTACGGGAGCGAATACAAGCTGTCGCGACGGAGATAGATTCAGTTACTAGGATCATTTATGCTAGCCTTCTTCTCGTTCATCAGTGTCTCCCTGTTTCTGGTATTACAAAATTTATATGCCTAATATTTTCGTTTTTGAAATGCGTGATGCAATTATAGCTCTAACACTGTTTCGATCATTAATTTTTATATTGTATTGTATTTGGATACACAACGCACTACTGCTGCCCAAACCTCCCATCACTTTATTGCCCCCACTTGGGTCACATGCCCACGTAACTGAGCTCGGTTGGAGTACTGTTAAAATTGCTGCCATGTGACCAGGTCACGGGTTCAAGCCGTGTAAATAGCCTGGTGCAGAAATGCAAGTTAAGGCTGCGTACAATAGACCCTTGTGGTCCGGCTCTTCCTCGGACCCCGCGCATAGCGGGAGCTTAATGCCGGGCTGCCCCATTGTATTTGGATAGAGTTTTCCGTTGTTACATAATGACACACATCAACAATTTGAAGCATAAACCTACAAGAAAAGTTATGGGGTAGAGCTACTATAAAAATGTAAGGTAAAAGATAAGATAAGATTATTAGATACTAACTAAAAATAAATTGAGAAAAAAAAAGGTGATGACGCGATCACACCAAATCGGTTGTTACACACAATGGGACTTTTCGTCATTACATAACTATGGAATTAACGATACGATACGATAAAATGTAAGTGTCAATGAAAACAAATGTTGTATTTAAACTAGCAACACAATTCAATACAATAGTTAACAACCATCCAAACAAGCTGTAAATAACCTTCACATTTTCAGCATTTCAAATTCATTATACTATTTACATTTTGTTATGTATATGTTAAGCTCAGTGTCCACTAGAATTGGAGAGTAGTACTCCCTATGTGTCAATTTATGTATAGGTGTTTGACTAGGCATGAAGTATTAAGAATGAATGGAGAGACTTTTGAAACTTGTGGTCCAAAATAAGGCATAGTGTTAGTGTGCCTATATATCATCTAATTATGGATAAAATGGAAAATTTAAAGTTAAATTGTTACTAAACATAGAAAGGTGCCATTACTTTTGGGACTGACGGTAAAGGAAAAGAGTGTCACATGAATTGAGACGGAGGGAGTATCATTTTTCTCTTTTCCTACCCTTACATAGAGGTGTTCTTGAATGGTGCTGTCGGTTGAATTTTGAAATGTTTATGCTTCGTTTGCTTTGCTTTAATGTTATATGCGCTTATGTATAACATATTTTTAGTTTATGGTATATTTGTAGCGTGGACATTAAGAGCAAGCAAAGATTGAAATATTTATCTGAAAGCCTGTAAATGTCTCGGGAAATTCCTTTTTCACACTGATTGAGTGATGTTATTGGTGAGGTGAGGGCGTGAGGCACTTCACATTTAAAAGATTGTAGATATCATACTATTTTAGAAACTCTGAACTGAAACCATTTGAAAGAGCTGAGATAAAATTTCATGTAAAATAACTAACTTCTATGAGTACCTGCTTGGCATGCTCTATTGGGTTGCAACAATGTTAACTTTTAGTCTCAGAATGCCTTAGTGCAAGTTCATATCTGAATTATAAAGTGAAGCAAATTGTTTTAACCATTGGTTTTCATCCGCAAAATCATCTCCATCAGTTAACAAAGCCAAATTTGTTTTTTAAAGGATAACATTAATATGTCCTTTAAGAGGGGGGGGGGGGGAATAGCAACATAAACAAGAAATGCAAGTTGGTGGGAAATTGCAGGAAAGTGAAGAGTAATGGGGCCGAAGAGGAGGATGGAGGGATGACAGATGCACAGGGAGGGAGACCGACCTTAGAGGACACCATGGGGAAGGGAGAAGATCGAGGATAAAGGGTGATTCAAAAGAGGTCATTCAACAACAACAACAAGGTCATTATTTGACTTACTTAAATAAGAGGGAGAAAAGGTCATTATGGCATGACCATGATCCAAGCCTCCATAATGACCCCATCACTGCTAATTCCATGTAGTTGTAGATTCCCCAAAATAAAAAGAAGAAGAAAGGCTACCAAGTGTGAGATTGTTCTTATCCATCTTCTTATTACCAACTAACTATGAGTCTATGACCCCTTGAGCAGTACAGGGGAAAAAAGGATCCCTAAACTCTAAAGCAGTACAGAACATCCATTCTTAAGATTGTAGGAATTAGAACTGAATCAATGAAAGGAAATGCTATTTCTCTTTACTTAGCATGCGTAAAGCCAATCAATTTGTAATATAGCCAAGTTATTATAACAATATTCATCATAAATTTTATCAGTAGTGAACAATTATAGTACTTTTCAGTCCTTGGCAATCAAACTGTATGGTAGTTATAGAGAGATAAATGATATTTCTTTCTGAAAAAAGAAATCAAACTGTACAGTAAGAATAAGAGAAAAGTATCTGCCCTGTGGTCCCCAGGACTTTGGTCTAGTGGTACGACTGCAGCCCGTGATGTGTGGATTAGTTGCACGTCACGAGTTCGAACCCTGCTGCAGTGAAAAAGTTTGGTATTTAATTGGAGAAGGGTAGAGGGGCGGACTGAGTTTCGTACCACGCACCACTGGCTATTGGAGATTTCTCAGTTATAAAAATAGAAAAAAAAGTATATGCACTGTGGTACTCTATAATGTGCATCAACTAAAATCAACTTTAAGCTATAGAGTTACTGGTGTGTATGTCTGTTGGACGTGACAAACTTTTCAAGCAGTTTCACTTGACTCTGGATAAAATAATTCCCATACTTTTTCATGGAAATGGTTGTTTTGACTCAGGAGCTTGTGAACTTCTTTAGGAATTTTACTAAACTAGTGCTACTCTTCAAAACTCTGTGATAACTTCAAATCATACAGTTGAGGATAATTGCACTAATTGACGTATTGGGAAGATTATTTTAGGTCATGAAAAGGAAATTTAAAGAAAAGGTCCAGACAACTTTATTAGTTTTCTTGCAGTAGTTAATATTAGTATAGATTTTTCTTTGACATGTGACATAGACTAATATTGTGCCGTTCTCTATGATGCAATAGAGGTTATAGAGAAGGCTAAGGCTCAGATTGGAGTGCTGAAGGAACATTACAGTCGGCTTTCAGAAATTGTGCGTGAATGCCCTGGTCAGTATTACCGGTGAGTGATACTTGAATTACCCTCTTTCCTTAGCTTCTCAAAATGAGATGATTTTGTGGTTGCCTTTCAGCCATTGTAATTGTGCATTTTTGGTGGATTAGGTATCACGGTGATTGGAAGAGTGAAACCCAAACTGTGGTATCATTGCTTGCTTTTATGCATTGGTTAGAAACAGGGACTCTTGTTCTACACAGTGAAGTTGAGGAGAAACTTGGCTGTAAGTTTTCTTCTCTGTTTACTATATTTCCTTTCACCAAGAAGTCCTTGGATATTTTCTAAGAAAAAATGCGTAAGTAATTTTTAGTATAAGAATTATTTGAAACTCTACAATAGCTGTATTATCGGGTGCAGTATTTATTTTTCTTGTGTATATGTGATGTTAAGCTGTTCCCCTCATATTTGCAGTGCCAATCTTCCATTTGAATTGCCAATACTATTTATTTTACCCCATGACCCTCTAAGGAAGCTTCATATTTCTCTTTATCTTTCCATATCTTAGAGTTTACTTTCTTAACCTATTAAATGTGAATTTAAATACTATATCTTTGAACATTTAGAGTTTAAATAGTGAATGTTGATGAGGAAATTTCAACTTCTATTTATCTTTCCATATCTTAGAGTTTACTTTCTTAACCAATTAAATGTGAATTTAAATACTATATCTTTGAACATTTAGAGCTTAAATAGTGAATGCTGACGAGGAAATTTCAACTTCAATTCTCAATGGAGAAAAAGCAGGTTGGAGCTCCGTTCTTTTTTGCCCTTCATAAGCTAATAATTTCGTACCAGTTGTGGTGAATGGGGTTTTATGAGTTCATTCCTTGATCTTTTTCGTGCACATATTGTCTTTATTCCACATTTCCTCCAAATTATGGTTGGAAGCAGGGAGATCAATCCTCACTCACCCTCGCTGTAATGCTTGGTATTGCCTCTCTTTGCACCTTCTACCGTTCTTGGACAATTATCACCTTTCTTTTTGGGGATTGATTCAAAACCTGTAGTTTGATTTTTCTGACAGCAAATGCTAATGAGTGATGAGGGAGTGTCAACCTTTTAAAAGCAAAAACCAATTGAAAACTTAAGGCAAGAATAATCTCTTAAATTGGCTGTTTTTGCAGAAAACATTTCCATGCATTTTGAGGTCAACAAAGTGGACGTCATGTTTATTTCTATCAGTTTTGATTAATGTGTTTAATTTTGGTTGGATTAGAGAATGTCTGAAGTTTTTAACTTTTCATACATTTCTACTTTGCAGTGATCCCAACAGAATTGGGACTTGATGTTGACGACTATCTTGTTGGTGAGTGACCCTATATTTTCAGAAATCCTTGGTATAAAACTCGCTGTTATTCTTTTTTGATGGGTAAACTTGCTGTTATTCTTTTGTAATGTTTCAAGGATAATTAAAAGTGTAGGAGATTATTTGGTTCTGTTGGTTTGAGGTGCTAGTCTGCCACATTTTAAGGAATTCATTATGCATATGCAGTCAGTGTTGTTTCCAGATCAGAAGTTTATATGTGAAAGCCTGGAACTTGCTTTTAAAGGATTTTTTGCTTGCTAGATCGGAGGCATCCATGTTTGCAAAATACCACCTAATTTTCCTGTATATGCATCACTTAGGAGGTCTACTTGATTCCCTTGAAAGAGAGTTTTAGGCATTGTAACTTTGTTGTATTGTTTGATTCATTATTTTTGGAGGTGCTAATACTTCTTTTATTCTGGCAGGTATTTGTTTCATGTCCAATGAGTTGGTAAGCAGGATAAGCTAGCTCCCAGAATATATTTGTTTTTCTGTTTTATATGACTAAGTTAATCTTAGTAGCTCTCTGTCTTTGTTCTGACACAAAGCTCCTCGTATATTATGTTTAAGACTGTCTTAGTTCTTCCTTCTCATGTGGTAATTGGTGAATTTAAAGCATTTTGTTAGTTGCCTTTGGTTATCTGTGAATGTCATAAATCTATGAATTGCAAAACTTTCAAGCAATGGTGTCTTAGCCACTTTAATTAGCCAAGGCTATTGACAATCTATGCTATTGGATTGATGAATCATGATTCATGTGGTAATTGTGTTGCAGCCTAGATATGTGGTGAACCAAGTGACAGCTGGGGATTATGATTGCCCACGTAAGGTTTTGAAGTTCTTGACAGATCTTCATGCAGCATTTCGCATGCTTAATCTCAGAAATGATTTCTTGCGCAAAAAGTTTGACGGTGAGCATGCAATTCCATATAAATTAGTTTATCCTGTCTCCTGGTCTTATAGAAAAGATCCTTATAAATTGCATAATTAGATAACTAAGATTTCAAGGTATCTTTAGTTGAAATTTGCTCTTGTAATGCGTGAAAATAAAGGTGAATCCTATCACCATTGAGGAAACAGTCAAGCATTGAGGAATTTCTTATCACCATTCTTTGCTGGTCAATATATCCTTTTAAGCAATGGGAATTGGTCAAGCATTTAAAAAAAATATGAAGTTGAATTCTTACACATTCTTGTTGTTTTGTGCAGGAATGAAATATGACCTGAGGAAAGTAGAAGAAGTATTTTATGATGTAAAAATCAGAGGCTTGGCTGCCAATGGAGACTCAGTTGGAGAGAAGCAGGCCCAAGGACAGTCATGAATATCTAGCTGTGTGCACTTACAATTAAGATATGATTTTGTCTTTGTATTTTTTTATCTTTAAGGACGGCTCTAGTCCAGTTTTAGTTTCTCCGTAATGCTGCTTCTGATACATGCTAAATGAAGGCAGTCTCTGTCAATGAAACAGGAAAGAGTTGAAGTCTATGCTACTTGTTTTGTGCAAACTAATGTGATCATTGTAAATTTTATTCCACAATGGTTTCTAATCTCATGTCAAAATTAAAATATACTAGTAATTGGTTTTCTCCGACATTCATTTTCAAGAAAATAGTTTAGTCCCTCCGGCATAGCTGGATGGTAAAGGAGGGGAACTTAAAATTCAGCTGGAGGCTTATAACGCGAGTTCGAACCTTGGTGTGAGCAGTTTGCTCTTTTTTGGGGTAGGATCTTGTAGTCATATCAATTGCTCTGTTTTCAAACTCTGGTCATTCAGGCACATTTCGCGATTTAATGATAGTAGTTCTGAGTGATCGGAACTACTATTTTCAGAAATAATCTGGCGTAAGTTGAGAAGCTAGATAGTGGCCGGGTGCTAGATAAGGAAACACAGAAAATGCACGTGCAATGTAAGTCCAATCAAATCATTGCTAGTCCTCCCTGCAATATAATGTTGTGATCTCCCCGTGGGCTTTTGGTGGTGGGACCTAAATTCATGTGCTCCATAGCATAACCCTAGTTAATCAATGTTTCCCCCAAACCCCCGTCCGTCTTCACTTTTATCCAGCCCGGAGGTGGAGCTATGGGGGAGCTGCCGTGGATGAGTTATAAGAATGACTTTGAAGGTGGTGATTTTGCTCATTTTCAAGATCATTTGGTGTAATTTCGGTCATCCCCTCTTTCAAACACATACAACTCTTCATGCACATGCATACTACTCAACTGCTCCAAACTTCTCTTTGAAGTTAAACTTGAATTTCTTCAAGTGTAATTGGATGTCAATTAATTGTGAAGGTAAGGTAAAGTATCTAATAATCAGACCTTGATTATGTCCCACCTCCATGTGGTTATTTTAGTACTGCAACCACGCACCCAAAAATAGAAGAAGAGTAAACTTTTGGAAAGAAAAAATAAAAAGTTTTAAATAAAGGAGATTTTTTTCCAAAAAAAACATCATGGAATAGTCGAGAAAATAAGTGTTCGAATCAAAATTATGGAATTTCGAAGAAACTTCCTTCATGTAATCGCCAAGGTTTCCTTGATTAAGACACCACATTCTTTTGGTATGTTCTAAGAATATTATGCCTGTAAGTAGCAAGACAGATACCATGCTATATAAATAATTTGATAATTTTTCTAATACATGACCAATATTCTTTCCTTACTGTACTGCTTTCAGAGCAAAGATCAAGCTCCCCTTTGTCCTCTATTATTATTATTATTATTGAAATGTAATACCTCCTATCTTAAATAAATCCCAAAAATTGTTTTGAATATGTCTAAAACCTAAAGTCATAATTTAGAAGTTGTTTGATGAAAATTGGATGTTGATTGAAAAAAGAAGAAAGCTAGTAAACTTCGTTAATCCGTTTTGGTGCAATATTAATGAATATTATTATTGAAAACCAATCAAATAAAACAACTTTCAAAGTAATCATTCTAAAATAACCTTTATTGCAATTGCATTTTCAAAAAAGGTGATATCTTTTTCCTTTTTACTGTAATCGATCACTAGCAACAATTTTTTCTTTTTAAATAAAAAAACAGAAACATAAAGCTGCTACATTCAAAATGAACTGCTTTTTTGCTATGCAAATACTGCAGCATGCAACGCCAGTACTTTTCTTTCTCCATTAACATCTGATCCCCATTCACACACAAAACAAATTCCTAAAAATACCCTCTGTTACGAATGCAAATTGTTAAAGTATACACGTGATATACACTTAGGGTATATCACGTGATAGGTCACGGAATTGTACAATAGGTCACCGAATTGTACATATTAGTTTAGGTAATATTTGGTTGTAATTAGTATTGTACACTTATCATAATTGTATAGTTAGTGTCCAAATAGAATAAGGTTTTAGGAGTAGAATAGGAATAGGATTTTCCTATTATGGAAAGATATAAATTATATATATACTCTTTTAATTAATGAAAATAATCAAAGGATTATTTCTTTCATGGTATCAGAAGTCTAGGTTAATTTTTTTTTTCTCCCAAAATTTTTCATCCAAACAGTCCGGTTTCCGAGTTCCCTTCCTCGGTTTCCGTGCCCGGAAATTATTTTTCTTTTCCAAAATCTTTCTTCCAAATCCCTACATCACGTCTTGCGTTGCTATTATGGCTAAGAACACGTTTCACCCTACCCTTGCTGTTTCTAATATCAAGAATCACATCCCTATCGTTTTTGAAATAGAAAACGTTCAATATGCGACGTGGGCCGAACTGTTCAAAGTTCATGCACGCTCGCATTAAGTTCTCCATCACATTATCCCCGCAGCTACTACGGAAACAGAGGTGCCGAAACCCGAGGATGATCCTAAGTTTTGGACCACACTTGATGCTACTGTTCTTCAGTAGATATATTCCACTATTTCTATCGACCTGTTGCAAACAATTATCGAACCAGATGCTACGGAAATGACAACTTGGAATAGAGTACGTGATATATTCCAGGATAATCAAAATTCTCGTGTTGTTACCTTGGAGCAGGAATTCTCCCACGTCAATATGGAAGATTTCCCTAACGTTTCAGCATATTGCAAAAGGTTGAAGGAATTGGTGGACCAACTCCGCAACGTTGGTGCGCCAATTACCAACGACCGTCTTGTCCTTCAAATGGTTGCAAGCCTTTCTGAGGTATATAATGATGTTGACACGCTTCTTCATCAGAGCAGTCCTCTTACGCAATTTTATCAGGCTCGTTCTACATTCAAAATGAACCGCTTTTTTGCTATGCAAATACTGCAGCATGCAACGCCAGTACTTTTCTTTCTCCATTAATATCTGATCTCCATTCACACACAAAACAAATTCTAAAAATACCCTCCGTACGAATGCAAATGCTAGTGATTGATAAGGATTATTATTTATGACATAATATATCGTGATATACATGGCATATACAACAATGTATATCACGGTAATACACGACATATTGAAGACAATTTTAGCCGTGATATACAAGGCATATACAACAGTGTATATCACGGTTTTAGAGCATATTTTGGTAACTTTAATTTGTATTTAATTAGCATTGTACACTTACTATAATTGTAGAATTATTGTACAAATAAAATAAGATTTTAGGAGTAATAGGAATAGGATTTTCATATTATGAAAATTGTAAATTGTATATATACTCATTCATTAATCAAGGGATTATTTCTTTCAATTTAGTTGGGTCGGTTTAAATAATGGACCGGTTTTGAAAATTGAAATCGGGTGATTTGAAAATTTCTGTTAAGAGGGGTATATTTGAAAACTTTAATGACGGGAGGGGTATTTTTGACCCAAATTCGTAAAGGAGGATATTTTAAACCCTTTTCCGAAAGTAGAGGGGTATTTTTGACCCTTTTCCCTATACTAAATTCTGATATATTTGAATGAAAAAAAAGTAAGGTGTCTTTACATAAAGATTAACACTGTACGGCAAAACGCACTTTCAGTGCTTAATGGGTTGTTCTACGCAAAAGAGGAAAGGATAACCACACCAGCATAAAAAAGTATATAATAAATAAAAAATTACATGTGTAGAACGTTACAAAGTCAAATGATAATGAAAGTTTGGTGTCAATCTTAATCTTTCAACATGGAATTTGCTAATGTCAGCACCACTCAGCCAATTATAATCTAGTACTCTAATTAATTGGATGATTATTATTAATCATCCTTCCTTCCAATATAATTAGCCTTTTTCCGAGTGCGCATTAGCTGTTCGACTAAGTCAACTTAAAAATATTCTTAACATGATGTATTATGATCTGTTTTAAAATAACTTTGCATGATTTTTCTTAAAAGGCTTCACGTTATTAAAAATATCATAATACCTTATCATATGTAGCTTTGTTTTTCTTATTAATTTCTAATGTGAGATTTTGTTCACGCACATAATATTACCAAATCCTTTTTCTCGTTAATTTATGTCATGATCAATCAACGTGAAATATTAGAGGAACATGACTCAATTCAAGATTTCAAGCCCCCACTTCCCACTCCTCTCTTTTTTTCATAACTTATTATGACAACAATAAGTGGAATATGAAAGAGTATATATACAATTTATAATTTTCATAATATGAAAAATTATATTCCTATTCTACTTCCAAAATTATATTCTAGTTATACAAGAATCCTACAACTATGTTAAGTCTACAATGCTAATTATATACAAATAATACAAATAATATATTACCAAAATAGGGATATACACGGCTGTGTATACCGTGTATATTTTCACACCCCCGCAGTCATTGCGGGCGGTCTTCGTACGCTGAGATTGTCCCTAAAATCTTCAAATAGGACCGAGGGAAAACCCTTAGTGAAGATGTCTGCAATTTGATATTTGGAAGGAACATGTAAGACATGTACTTGTCCACGAGCTACCTTTTCGCGAACAAAATGGATAACCATCTCAATATGTTTAGTGCGCTGGTGTTGAACCGGATTTCCAGAAAGATATACGGCACTAATATTATCACAATATACCAATGTAGCTTTTTGAATGGGAAAGTGAAGCTCCAAGAGAAGATTACGTAACCAACATGATTCAGAAACCATATTGGCCACCCCTCGATACTCGACCTCTGCACTGGAGCGTGATAGGACAACCTGTTGTTTGGCAGACCATGAGACCAAGTTATCACCAAGAAATATGCAATAACCAGACGTGGAGTGTCTGGTATCTGGACAGCCACCCTAATCAGCATCGATATACGAGACAAGTGTAGAGGCCGATGATGGATATAGATGCAAGCCATAGTCAAGTGTCCCCTGAATGTATCGGATAATGCGTTTGAACACAATCATGTGCTCCACCCTAGGATCATGCATAAACAAACACACCTGTTGTACGACATACATAATATCCGGTCTCGTGAACGTACGATACTGAAGAGCTCCAGCAAGACTGCGATAGTGAGTGTGATCCTCGTAATGTGAGCCAGCCGTAGCACCTAACTTGGGCTTAGTATCATCATGTAGTGGAATTAGACTTACATGAGGACATACCAGTCCTTTAAATTATCTCAGCGGCATACTTCCAATATGATAAGAATAACCCACCGGCATGACGAGAGACATCAATCCCCAAAAGTAACTCAAGGGCCCCAAGTCTTTCATAGCAAACTCAGAACTGAGCATGGTCATGATAGACTTGCGCAAAATATCTGTAGAGGCAGTCAAGATAATATCATCCACATATAATAGAATATAAGCCAGGGAAGTACCAAGATGATATATGAATAATGAATTATCAGACCTGCTGTGAGAAAACCCAATAGATGAAACATAGTCTGATAATCTATTTTACCAAGCCCGTGGGGCTTGCTTAAGCCCATACAAGGACTTCTTCAATAAACAGACATGATGATGATATTTGGGGCCTCGAAAACCCAATGGCTGATGCATATAAACGGTCTTCTTAAGATCACCATGTAAGAAATCACTTTTCACATCTAACTGATGAATGAGCCATGCATTTGAAAGAGACAGACTGAGAACAATACGAATGGTAGCCGGATTGACCACCGGACTAAATATCTCACCACAATCCACGCCAACCTGTTGAGTTTTACCATCACCCACAAGTCGAGCCTTGTGTCACGCAAAAGAGCAATCAGAATTATCTTTATGAGTAAAAATCCACATAGATCGAATAATAGTAACACCAGAAGGACGGGGGACCAGCTCCCACGTCTTATTTTCAATAAGAGCATTATATTCATTGTTCATAGCTAATTTCCAATTCGGGTCTTTTAAGATAGACACTGGGTTACGTGGTAGAGATTTAGAGATATTATAATTGAGATTAAAATGCCGTTTTGGTTTAAAAATACCCCTTTGACTAAGAGTAACTGACCCTTGACTTGAGGAGGAAGCGAGTGGGCTGGTGACGGACTGGCCAGCAGGCAGTGGGCCTGATGGCCCAATGACGGGAATCGAAACTGGAAGGGAGACTAGGGCAGTGGGTTGGACCACTGAAATAGTACCGAGATCGGTACTGGGCCGAGTGTCTGGCCCACTGGGCAGATTTGACTGAACAGCAGGGCCAGCAGGCAGTGGGCCCACTGACGGATTTTGGGTGTGGGACATGTCTGATAAATGGTGGATAATATACGGGGAGACCTTATCATCCAAAAAATTATACGAACTAGGCCCGGGACTACTCACTTTAGTAAACAGAAATTGGATTTTATCAAAAATAACATGGCAACTAATTATAATTTTATTAGACGAGAAATCAAAACACTTGTAACCACGATGATTAGATGGATAACCTAAAACGCACAAGGGGTAGAACATGCTTGAAGTTTGTTAATAGTAATTGACGGAAATAGTGGATAACTTAAGTACCCAAAGACCCTAAGATGTGAATATGAATGATCCTTATTATAAAGGATTTTAAGAGGGGATGAATATATCAATCCTTTGGTAGTAAGTATGTTAAGGAGATAAATATTCATTTGTAGAGCATGATGCCAAAAGAAATAGGGTACGGAAGCATGAACCAATATAGTTCGGACAATATTATTAATGGTACGAGCGTTCGGCTTTCCCATTTTGTGAGGACGTATGAGGACAAGAGAAATGAAAATTTATGCCATTAGTATCACAAAAATCCTGAAACAACCCATTATCATATTCTTAGCCATTATCACATTGAATATTTTTGATTTCTCGTTCGAATTGGGTACGAATGAATCCTTTAAATTTTAAGAAGGTGGAAAAAACTTATGATTTTTTCGCTAACGGAAAGGTCCATAAAAAATTAGAATAATCATCCAAAAATAGAACTTAATAACGATGGCCCACAGAACTGAGAATGGGAGAAGTCGATAAATCGCTATGAATAATATCAAAAGCATCAAAGTACGAGACGCATAGGCTACAAATGGTAATCTAACATGTTTTCCTAAAGGACAGGAATGACAACTTGGAGTACTATGCTACCCTTACAAGATATAAAATTATTTTTATGTAAAGAAGAAACAATAGACGACCCAGGGTGACCCAAACGTACATGCCACAAGGAAGAAGCTAGAGCTCCAAATGTCGATGGCATGGCTGGACTCGAGAAACTAGAGGTGGGCGTGAGTGGATAAAGATCTTCCCTACTATTGCATCTCATGATAGATATACCCATTTGGAAATCCTTCACAGAAAACCCAAAAGGATCAAAATTAACAAAAACCCAATTATCAGTGGTGAATTTACGGGCAGACACGAAATTTTTAATTAAGTTCGGGGCATGAAGGATATTTTTTAAGACAAGAGGTGGATGTGGGAGAGACAAAGTTGTAGTACCGTAAGCATGAATTGGAATGGTATTGCAATTACCAACAATAATGCCACGATTTTTGCTCAAATTATAATAAGACGAGAGAGTACCTTGGTCGGACGTCATGTAAGAGGTGGCTCCGGTGTTCATGTACCAATTCGGGTATGAAGGATTAAATCTAAGTGTATGCATTGCGACCTCAATATCTGTCGGAGTTGATGTGGGCCCCACTATATTGAAGGACTGTTGGGGCCGAGGCCCAAGGACACTAGACTACTGACCCGAAAGATTGGGCCTGTGAGGAGGCCGGACCGAGGCCCAAGGCTGCTGAAAATTGGGGGAGGGCAGTAGGCGGGACTAGGCCACTGGCCATTAGTCCAGGCCCACTTCCAGGGAGTCCAAGGCTGAGACCAGGCCGGCTGGGGCCCAGAACCCCAAGGCCCACTCCCGCCGTTATTATTGTTCCCACCGGTGGTCCCACTGTTTCGACCAGCACCGTTGTTGCCGTCGCGATTCTTGCCATTATTTTTTACAGTTTTGACTCTTCTTGCCGCCACCGTTATTACAATTTTGGCCCGAATTGTCAACAAACCCATTAGAGTTATCGGATGAAGTCATTATCGCCACAGAACTGGCGCCGGTAGCCACAGAACTGGCGCCGGTAGCCACATTTTTTGCCAAGCCGACTTCTTCTAACATGAGCATTGAGTGGGCTTGATAAAAAAGGGAAAATATATTACTTTAACGGAGGAGAGTACCTACGCCATTATAGGCCTCAGAAAGGCCGGCAACCATTTGTAAAACAAGACGATTATTGATAACAGGTGCCCCAACATTACGGAGTTGGTCCGCCAACTCTTTGAGACGTTTATAATAAGCTGAAACATTCGGGAAATCTTCCATGCTGACTTGGGAAAATTCATGCTCGAGGGTGGCAACGCGGGAATGTTGGATATCCTGGAATATATCACGCAATCTATTCCATGTAGCCATAGCCTTAGAATTCGGCTCAATAATCGTCTGTAAAAGGTCGGTAGAAATAGTGAAATAAATCCACTGAAGGACAGTAGCATCAAGAGTAATGCATAACGGAGGATCCTCCGCGGTAGCAAGGGTAGCGGAAAGAATTATGTGATGGAGAACTTGATGTGAGATGGAGTGAATTTGAACAACTCCGCCTACGTCGCGTATCGGGCGCTTTCCATCTCAAGAACAATAAGGATGTGGTTCTTGATGTTGGAAATAGTAAGGACATGATGAAATATGTTCTTTGACGTAGATATAACAAAAGAACAATAGGTGATTTGAGGGATTTGGAAGAAAATTTGGGAAGAGAGGAGGAAGAACTCGACACGGAAACAGAGGAATGGCTCGGAACTCGAGAAAACCGAGACAAGCGGAAGCTTTGGAGAAGGAGGTATGTGAAACCTAGACTTCTGATACCATAAAAGAAATAATCCCTTGATTATTTTTATTAATGAAAGAGTATATATACAATTTATAATTTCCATAATATGGAAAATTCTATTCCTATTCTACTCCCAAAAACCCTATTCTAGTTGTACAAGAATCCTATAATTATGGTAAATGTACAATGCTAATTATATACAAATAATATGTTACCAAAAATAGGGATATACAAGGTATACACAGCCGTGTATATCCTTGTATATTTTCACTTATTTTACGTTAATTCAAACTGTAGAAGCGATTTAATAAATTTAGTGGACTAAAATAAAACTTTAATGAGAAACCTTAAATTTTAATTAGTTCAGAAGAACCGTCGTTGTATAACCATTAATCAACGGATGACGCTTCCCAGATTGCGTAAAAATGTAAACCTAAAGCTGCAGAAATAGGATTAATGGCACCAGAAATAATATTATTTCCGTAAAGTAGAGACCCTTGTGTCATGACCTACGGATCGAGGAACAATCTCAAGTAGACAGATTCTATGGGGCATATGCCTCAAAAGGTAATGGAGGCATGCAAAGGGTTCACCGGCCGGACGGTGATTGGCCTTTTAAAATAAGTTCATATATATTTTTATTTGAAGTATATTTATAGATTTTTATATAAGAAGTTGTTAATTATTTCCTTCTAATTATTCTTTTAAATTTTCTCCTCTTTCTTTTTTGAGTTTTAAATACTGATTCATAGTTTTTCATTGAGATATTTTAGTATCTAAAAGTAAAACTATTAAAAAAATAAACAAATTTCATATTTAAAAAAGATAATAGAAAAACTACAATAACATAACTCGATTCTAGAAGTTAATCATATGATATCAAAACAAAATATCATTACTTCAATTTGCTTGTTAGAATTCTTAAAACATGACAAAGAACAAAAAAGGATGTCATGATCAATTTTCATGAATCGCGACACCTAAGATACCGCTAGGCAAACCATTCACTTAAGTCTATACTGTTGTATATGGTGAAAACCACATTTAAAACCGACACGACACGTGAAATGGTTTAAGTATGAGATCGAAGGGAGTAGAAATGCTTTGTATCGAATGTGGGTTATACCGGGGTGAGTCCTGGTACTAAGGCAAGGTCGAGTGGCAACCGAACCAGACGACATCGAATGACGATCGAGCCAGTTGACACCGGAGGAAGACCCGAAGGCACTCAACTTGTAATCGAATCAAACATGGTGTCAATCATTACTCAACCATTACTCAGCCGTTACAGCCGTTATTCTTCAGTCATTAAGAGGCCATCAATGGCCATAATTAGCATTGATGATATTTAAGTGGAGAGGGAATTTAAGTCTGTAACATTTGTAATTCATAGCTATAAAATGAGCCCAACCTTCATGTTAGGAGGGCATCCAATTGTCATTACTTATGCTTGTATGCTTAATTTTATTAAGAAGATAGCCACTAGCTATCATTTTTGGCTTATAACCGGAGAAATTTAGCTGAGGACCGAACCAATTTTGCTAAGAAGATTCATTCAAGTTTACCGCACTTCCAGGCTACTTTTCTTACTTGTTTCTTTCATTTTATTACTTACTATCAGTTAATTATCATCAACTATTATAAATCAATCCACGTATCCTTAAAATCACTTACAAATTCAACGGTACCTTTTTGGAGTAAACAGTTTGGCGCCCACCGTGGGACTGAGGATAATAGTGGTGATTTATTCAAACTCAAATTTCATTTATTTCTTTTGAGATTTTATGATTTCAGGTTAAAACTAAGTGCTGCAGAATGGCTGGTGACATTCAAGTTAAGGTTAGCAACCATGATGACAATAACAATGGGGATAATGGTGCCAACAACATCAATAACAAAAACAGCGTTCCGCCCGTTGAATCCCAATTTCGTGATTTCACCCCAAGAGTATAGAAGGTCACGTGAAAAGAGACCAGACAATGATGATGATGGTGAAATAAATTTGGCCCGAATCTTTTACATGCTGAAGGAGCAACATGAGACTATTACTCAGTTGCAAAAGAAGAGCAGTGGAGCAAGTGTTGCAGATGAAACTCATCCAATTCGGGATTAAGATCGAGTCCGATAAGAGGATCGAGTTGAAGGAGATGGCACTGATTCGGGGGCAAATGAGTCTTCGAAGGTCTTGAAAATTCTTCAAGCTTTAACTAAGCGAATGGATGCTAACGAAAAGAACGTTGAAACCTACAATTCACGAGTAGATCAGATTCTCGGAGCGCCTTTGATCCTGAAGGGAACAAACTCAAAAAGATACATCCAGTTGTCATTCCCACCGAGCGCAGCTCCGAGGTTGATACCAAAAAGGTTCAAAATGCCAGATTTCTCAAAGTATGATGGAATTACGAATACGTAGGAGCATGTGACATCATACACTTATGCGGTGAAGGAAATAACATGCATCCGGATGAGATAGAGTCTGTTTTGCTGAAGACATTTGGTGAAATATTGTCCAAAGGAGCAATGACCTGGTATTCTCAATTGCCCGAATATTCTATTAACTTGTTTGAAATATTTGTAGATGTTTTTATAAAGGTACATGTCGGTACTCGGAAAGTTCAAGCAAGAAAAGCGGATATATTCAAAATTGCTCAGAAGGATACATAATTTCTATGGGGGTTTGTGACCAGGTTCCAACAGGAACAAATGTTTCTTCCCCGAGTAACGGACGAATAAGTAGCTGAATCTTTCACCAAGGGGCTGAATCCTAGGATCTCCAGTGCTTCGTTCAAATTAAAGAAGAACCTGTTGGAATTCCCGACAGTGACATGGGCAGACGTACATAATAGGTATGAGTCCAAAATTCACGTGGAAGATGATCAGATGATTGCGGCGACATCTTCTATGAACCGGAATAAAGATCAACAAAATTTTGATCAGAGGCATTCCAAGCACCAATTCAAACCGTACCCATCAGGATGACGGATTGACAGGAGGCAGGAGCATTTTCGGAGCGAATCACCTGAAAATGATTTACATGAAGAACAATAATGTCTACGAACACTTGAGACTATTGCATCAAAGTAGTGGGAATTACGGCAATAAATACCGAAAGCAATTGAAGATGGCTCCGGAGCGAAGTTAAAGGAAGGAACTATGCCCGAAGGCACCATGCCTGAATCCTCATACTTCATACTCAAGAATAAATATCGGAGATAGGTTGAACTAGATCCGATATAAAAAAAGGATCGGGGACTTCCAGATCTACCCCAGGGAAAAAATAGAAGAAAACAAAATCAGGAATCGGCTAGACCCAATAGATGTCAGCTCAGGCGCAATTCTCTTGCAATGTACTTTTATTAATTTCCTCTAAACTATCTTACATGCAAAAGAAATTGTGTATGTTCAAGGAATGAATGGAGCAAAAATTGCACCTTCTAAATATCATTATATATGTTCGAATGAACTAAATCATTCTTAAATTTGCTCACATTTGAAAGCAACTAAGGAATGCAAATCCTAAGGGCTACGAATTCTAACACTTAAGGACTACAAATTCTAAGAACTACGAATCCTAACAATTGTGCCAAGATGAAAAGGAGACGTCCTCTTCATAAGCATAAGGAGTTTAGGCCGAAAACTTCACCAAATAATCAGATGATTAATTCCTGATGAAAATTAAAGGAATTAAAGTTCCAATAAAGCCACAGATAAAAATGATTCATACTGGTGGAATTATTTATGATTAGAACTAAGTTAAAACTCTGTTTAAGTCTAATGACTGAAGGCCGAATGCTTTATTTCCCGATCATAAAGTTAACCGGATGCATTTAATTCCCGGACTTTACCAAAACTAAAAGTAGAAAATTTCTGGTCATTAACATCCCCAGTCTCAAAGGCCAAGAGGTAATAAAAGTTTCGGGTGCACTAAAAACCCATGAGAATCTTTGGGTATAACTAAAAACTTATGGGTCAAAACTCAAAGATTAAACGTTTTGGATGAACAATAAAAATCTGAGATCAAGTTTTTTACGGTAGTATTACTTTTTCAGCACTGACCGACCATTGACGAAAGAAAAACCGATGGCGGAGATGTCATCTGAATCCCTAAGGTTCTGCACTCTTTTTACCTTAGTTCGGTTTTTATCCCGAGGAGGGTTTTTACGACAAGGTTTTTAATGAGGCAGTAGCGAGGTTGATTACATGACTTTCCGGCAAGAAGGAAGGAATCATTTCCACTTCCTATCACTTTGGTAAACTTTGATCCAGGGGTGTGGGGACTATCTGTATACTGTGAAAATCGGCATGACACGTGGCATGGTTTAAGTATGAGATCAAATGGAGTAGAAATGCTTTGTATCGAATGTGGGTTATACCGGGGTGAGTCCGGGTACTAAGGCAAAGTCGAGTGGCAGCCAAACCAGATGATATCGAATGGCGATCGAGCCAGTTGACATCGGAGGAAGACCCGAAGGCACTCAGCTTGTAATCGAACCATACATGGTGTCAACCATTACTCAGCCGTTACAATCGTTATTCTTTAGTCATTAAGAGGTCATCAATGTCCATAATTAGCATTGATGACATTTAAGTGGAGAAGGAATTTAAGTCTTTAACGTTTGTAATTCATAGCTATAAAAGCAGCACATGTTAGGAAGGCATCCAATTCTCCTTACTTATGCTTGTATGCACAATTTTATTAAGAAGATAGCCACTAGCTCTCATTTTTGGCTCATAATCGGAGCAATTTAGCTGAGGACCGAACTAATTTTGCTAAGAAGATTAATTCAAGTTTACCGCATTTCCTGGCTACCTTTTTTACTTGTTTCTTTTATTTTATTACTTACTATCAGTTAATTATCATCAACTATTACAAATCAATCCACGTATTTTAAAAATCACTTACAAATTTAACTGTACCTTTTTTGGGTTAAACAATTGTATTCCAGCACAACATTTAAAATAGAACCATAACATAAATAAAACTTTCAAAAGGAGCAGAATAAATTAACGATGTTAAAATTAATTGTAGTTGAAAACCCGTTATGCAATATCAAAGAGCATCTATAAGACTTTTGAGTACAAGAGATAAGGGGCGCATCCCTTAAATTATGTATACATTGCAGGCCGGGGCGGAGATACAGTGTAACACGGGGTTCGGACCGACCTAGTAATTTTTGCGTAGACTCGATATTTACATTAAAAATTTCAGCCAATATATACAAATATTACGGTTCGAACCCACATACCAAGGCAAGCTGATGGTTCAGTGATAGGGAAGTGGGTGGAAAAGGCCTTTACATCTTGAGTTGTGAGTGTTCAACAGTTTGTCATTCATGTTTTAAGAAAATATAAAGCTTGAGTTGTGGATTCGAAACCTACTTTCAACAGTTTCTCATTCATTTCTTAAGAAAACATAAAGCTGCATATAAGTGCAGATTTCTTTTCTTCATGTACTTCCCCAGCAATATAAACAGATTTTTGTTCTAATATTTTTTTTAAAACTTATTTTTGAAAAATAAAATATAAAATTGAAAATTAAAAAAAGTAAAAATTACTTTCGAGTGTTTAAGTGGTTCGTTACTTTTTTAAATACATATTGACTATCGGTACTCTTTCGTTAGTTTGACGGTTATTATATATTAGCTTGAAATCGTTGCCCTATCTTAAAATTCTGAATCCACAAACCTCAAATTCTGATGCCGCTTCTTATTGCAGGTTTAATACATATTATATCATGAGGCATTGTCGTTACCCCTGAACTATAACATTTCTTATCTAAAAATCCCACAGTGCCAAATGGCTTCACTATCTTTATAATGTGTAGAAGCTAAAAATATGTCAAATAGAGCATCCATGCGGTATTTTACCTTCGTTTATTAAAACTAAGTATTTTTATTTGCTATTTTTTAAAATTTTCTTGTTCATTTTTCTTCTTCTACACTAGCAATAATAAACTATTTGAAACCCATAATCCTAGACTAAACACCAAAAATAATTTAATAGAATAAATGATAAATCCAATTGCGAATTACAGTATAGATTCAGTTAAAAAGACATAACCAGTAATGAGCACAATATATATTTTAAGTACGTCTTAATATTCAATATTTTCAATTGGTTTATTATTATCATATAAAATTTGTTGTTGTTTATCTTTAGGTTTACTGTTGAAAAGGCATATGATAAAGTCCCTAGGAAGGTCCTTTGATGGTGTTTGGAGTCTAGAGGCGTCTCTATGGCTCACGTTAGGAAAATTAAGGATACGTATAATGGAATCAAGACCCGGGTTAGAATAGTGGGAGGTGACTCAAAGCCCGTTCCGGTCATAATGGGGTTCACCAGGAATCAACCCTTAGCTCATTCTTTTTTGCCTTAGTGATGGATGAATTGACGCGACCTATTCAAGGGGAAGGTGTCGTGGTGTATGTTATTCACAAATAACACGGTATTGATTGACGAAACGCGCGATGAAATTAACGATAGACTGAAAGTTTGGCGACAGACCTTAGAGTCTAAAGGTTTAAGGTTAAGTAAGACTAAAACAGAGTACTTGGAGTGCAAGTTCAGTGATGTGGCACTATAGGCAGAAGTGGAAGTAAAGATCGATGATCAAGTCATATCCAAGAAAGGAAGTTACAAGTATCTTGGATCCATAATTTAAGAAAACAGTGAGATTGATGAGGATGTCACACATCGTATTTGGACAAGGTGAATGAAATGGAGGCTCGCATCCGGGTTGTTGTGCGATATGAAGGTGTTATCGAGGCTTAAAGGTAAATTCTATAAAGCGATGATTCCAGTGGCAGAGCCACCTTATGCTAAGGGGTGTCAAATTGACACCACTTCGCCTGAAAATTACACTGTTTAGCTAGGTTAAATTTTTTAGTTTTATGTATATATACTATATGTTGACTCTTCTTATTTTTTTTTTGTCTAATTTTTTTTTATATTTTGACACCCTTAATAAAATTTCTGGCTCCACCCCTAGGTGGTTCGATCGATATTGTTATATGGGGTAGAGTGCTGGCCAGTCAAGAACGCCCATATTCAGAAGATGAATGTAGCCTAAATGAGTATATTTAGATGGATGTGTGGGCATACTAGGTGCGATATGATAAGAAATGAAGTTATATGGGGCAAGATGAAAGTGGTATCCGTGGCGGATAAGATAAGGGAAGCGATACTGAGATGGTTTGGGCATGTGAAGAGGAGGTGTGTGGATGCACCTCCTTAGGTGTGAGAGATTGGCGATAACAAGAGTTATGAGGGGTAGAGGTAGGCCGAAGAAGAACTAGGGAGAATGTGATTAGACAAGATATGACGCAGCTTCAACTCACTGAGGAATGATCCTAGATACAAAAGTGTGGAGGTCGAGGATTAGGCTAGAAGGTTAGTAGATAGTCGAGGATTCTCCCTATTAGTAGTATCTAGCAAGTAATCCCTTAACAATTTCTTTTCTTCTATGGCTATTAGTATTTGTTCTCTCGTTTGCATGTATCTTGCTATTGTGTTGTCATATTTTTACTTGTTATCTTGCTTCAAACGCCTTTTTCTTTCAAGCTGATGGTCTACCGGAAACAGTCTATCTACCCCACAAAGATAGGAATAAAGTCTGTGTATATCTTACCCTTCCCAGATCATATTTTTTTGAAATTATAGCGGATACGTTGTTGTTGATTAATTTTTTTTACTGTTATTTTAGGAATATGAGTTTTCACACGATTTAATAGAAAGTTGTTGGATTTTGAAGAAGAAAAAAATAAAATAAATGTAGATAAGGCAAGAAAAAAGAATAGATAAGAAAAAAATTGTTTTACACTTTATTTCAATTTTGTTTTGTTTTTATTAATTTTTTTGTATATATTCCAGTTCAATCATATATAGCTCAGTTGAATACAAAACTAATACCCCTCTTGGGTACACAAAGTTGGAACTCTTTTATTATTAGTCCTTTTGATATAAAAACTACTACCTTATAATTAAAGTCTTTGTCTGATCCTTATTGCGACGGATTTCATGGTAGGGTTACGGTGCAATTTCAATTCTCGGACATAGAGATGGATACTCTTCATTTGCTAGACTACATAAACTTTTAAGACATCTTATCGTAATCACCATCGTCAATGATGTCCAACCGATGAAGCATCGGAAGGAAAGCTGGAGAGAGATCTCTCGACTGGAGTTTGTTGAACAAGGTGAAAGACAAGTGTTTTCAGTTGTTTGGGTGCCTCAACGACGCCCTGTCATGATTGGTGGTTTTCCATGACAGGAAAGAAGAAAGAGTCTAAAATTTAACCCGACAATAGATGCCATTTTTAAGCTTCTTTTTGGTCAGTTGATATAAACACAGTAATTGTAATGTTTTGATTTTGGAGATGGTGATTTGAGGGTTAAGTTGGGGATTTGGGTCGGTAATGGATCATTAGATTTAGGGGTGGTTTTAAATAAATCGGATGTTTAAAATTGAGGGTGGGCAGGTGTTTTTTGTTTCTGAGCTGGCCATAGAATAACGGTAGGGTATTAATTAAATAGATAGTGAATCTCTACATAAGATGAATTTGCCATCATAGGTTAAAATGGCAGCATTGTTAACACATAAAAAGATGCAAAAGGCCTTTCTGTTTTCTTCTGGCCTGAGTTGGATGATAAATCAAATTCCACACCTCCTAAATGCTGGTGATTTTAAAACAAAGGGCAGTAAACGAAGCAAACTAGCCTGACACTTAATACGAATGAAAACTACACAATCATCCTAATTGTAATAAAACACAATTCAAATGATGGAAGAAAACATAACTAAATCCCACACAGCATATGGGATAAGAATTGGGATATGGATATACCATTAGCAACAGGCATAACCTATTAAAAATACTAAAAAGAAGCAGAAAATAGTTTCTCATTAACTGGAGTAAGAACATCGCAAGCCCACATGTGGAAAATCCCTCATTTAAAAATCAGGGTGCAACCAGGCCTTTGGATGATTACATTTGATGCATAACACCCTGCTTTTACACAATCTTGGACCAACTGTGCAAGGAATCCTCCAACAAATGCATCACCTACAGAAGTGTAAACACATTATGAAATTCCGTGTCTATTCATGATCTGTTTACCAAGTAAAAGCTATGTAGAACAGAGCGTGTGCAAAGGAAAATTGTTAATGCGATTCATGCATGAAACGAAACAGTTCAGCCATTAAGTTAATAGAACTTTAGCCAAAGAAATATTCTCTCTAGAAGGGTAGAGTGTAATGATTATTGTTATAGCGAGTAAATCCCGATTACGTTAATGTGACAAAAAACAATTTTGTAATTTATAGTGTTTCGTTTAGTTACTTTGATGTGACATGAGAGTTTTGTGACTTTACTGTTATAAAGAATAAAGATCAGTGACTACACATGAATTAACCCATCAAAGCAAGTACCAAGTTAATCGGGGCATACATATTTTCCACTAAATGAGTGGGTTGGTATTTGAACTCTTGCAATAGAAACAAACAAAACTAATATAAACCACATACCAGCACCATTGGTGTCGACAAGTTTCTCTTTTGGCAATGGAATTACTGGGAACAGCTTCACCTTCCCATTCTCAGTCACAACAACTGGATCTGCACCTTGTGTAATGACGGTGATCCTCTTGTGTGTTCCTGATGCCTTTGGCCATTGGGAGATCTTCAAAGCTATTTCTTCAACATTATCAGTCTGGTCATTAAAGCATAAGTTAGCTATACAACACATATCTGAATCACTTTGAGAAACCTGGAGCTAAGAGCATCCATAACCTCCCAGCCATGAACTCTAGAGAAGGTTCTTGCTTCTGTCTCATTACCAAAGACAAAGTCCATATACCTGAAAACAAGAAATACAAGTCTTAATTAGTATCCTAAACATTCAAGTAAGCTTAAAGAGGTGGGACATTGTCCTTACGGCAAGACTTTCTCTTGTTGATCCTTGAAGAACTCACAGATAAATGGTGCTGAAAGGTTCATTGAGAAAACCTGCAGCAATTAGGGAAAATTACATGATTGTTTCATTTTCACACAACAAAAAGCAAGTCAAACATAATCGATGTCGATGGTCAGACTTGTTCTTGGAAGCTGCATGCTCTGCAACAAGCTAAATAGATTCTGGAGAAACGGTGAGAAAGAATCCAGCAATGTAGAAATACTTGGCCTTCTCCACTGTATACACATACACATTAGTTTAACATGAAAATTAGGCATCTGCGTAGAAAAACCAGGACTAAGGATTCCTACCCAAAGCCCAGTTCTCAGGTTTTTTCAAATGGTCAACCTTGTAGCAGTTTGCAGCTGATAAGTTTGCAACCAGCGACATGGAAAATCCAAATATCATCAGTTCATAAGAAGCACTTGATACCTTGAGAAGACTTGAGTTTATCATGTTTTTAACCTTTACTAATTGAAAATTATTCTTTTCTTCTTTGCCCTCCTTTTTCAGTCAGCATAAGCTTAAGAGTTTAATTGTACAACAGCAAGGAGGAAAGACAGTAAGGAAGTTGCTCCAGACTAACCTTTTGCCATCAAGCACACAGACAACACAAGTACCCGTTGGACTCTCATCCTCATAGTAGTGAACCTAAATGCACCCATATGTAAAGATCATATGAAATTAAAGCCTCTCTTTAGCATGTTATACTCCAAACAATAGCAAGACAAAAACAAGACGATGAGTTGATAAATCTGAAAGTATTAATAATAACCCCCATCCAGGGAAAAAGAAGAAAAGAAAAGGCCAAACAAGGAGAAAATTACAGACAACAAATCTACCTTAACACCAGCATCTTTTTGCGTTCTTCTTCATTTCCTCCCCAAACTTGTCCTTCCCAATAGAGCCCATGTAACTAGTTGCACCTGGAATTTGAAGCATCCACTGCAAATGAACATGGAAAGTTATTCTTCTGAACAAAAAATAGGCCATATAAGATTGCAGGAACCAATGGGAAAACAGAAAAGACAACACACCTGAGCTACTCTGATTGAATTTTGAGTTGCACCTGTAATTAAGAATTGAAAAGACAACGTGTTCAGAGTGTCCTGCTATCTTCAATGCAAAATATCATTCCATAAAGATGTTGTTAATAAAGGGATCAAGTGATGGAAGTTTACCTCCAGCAATGAATTCAACACTATACTTGGATGTCATTTCTTCATACCTAGGATATAAAAAAAACTATCAGCTTTTTGAATGAACAAGCATATTCCTATTCCTTGTTAAGGCACAAGATCAAGCTTTTTTCTGCAGCACAATAAGTTTCAGTGACTACTCTCTCTTCATGTTTGTATTCCAATTACGCAACTATTCAGCAAGGCAAACATTTCACCTTTAATATCAGAAAAGTAATAGGCCCATCATTAAAAAAACAATACATATTGACCAGGAACAAGATTAAATATAACCACAAAAATACCTGTACAAGTACCTTTTGAATGAAAGTGTATTGCAACCAGCCATGCACTTACGAAAGCAATAAGCATATCCATAGAAGATACATAGCAAGTTCATGGACGATACTAACATTCATGCAAAGTTTATTGGTTTTTGACATGTCACATTCAAAAGGTGTGATGATGGAATAATTTAAAGTGAATCCTCAAGAAATCATGGCACAACATCTTAGTTTCCCGCAATAATATGGCTTGAATCATTTGTATCTGCATATTCAATGGTAACGCGAGATGATACAATCTATAACTTCAAAATTGACTAGAAATTTCAATTTGAAATAAAGTGAGCACAGATAGGTTCAAAATAGACTTTTTAAGCGGCTTTGTATTTATCTTTAGCTAGTAGAATAACTACATGGTCCTTAAGAATCATTCAACACAGATGAGCAATGAGGCAATCCATTTATTATTTTACACATGAAATGAGGAATAACTGCGAGAAATATCACAATCAATCTCTTCGACTAATAATTATGAATGAACCTCAATGCCTGAATCAAATTACAAATACTTTTTATCCTTAAATACATCAACAATGACTGAAAGATGGTGTATTCCTCAATAAAGTTCTATCAGAAAGGAACTAGAAATGTTCTCTTGTGTTTTACACAGCACATAGGTAACTGGCACAATGAACAGCAAGATATCCCGACAATGGTACCCAAATGATAGTCAGGAAAAAGAAAACCAATTCCGTAAGACTGTAACTCACTGCGCCTGAATCCAATCACCTGAACTATCACGCGCGCGTATGTGTGGGTGTCAATCCAATGAGAAATAAACGAATTATAGGGGCAAACTTATCAAAACGAACAAAAAAACTAATTAGCGCAAACACAAATGCAATCTCCTATCCTAAGTTATACAATGTGGATAGACACATCGAACCACGATGAAAAGAAATAACTTACATAGGCAAGTGCTTGTCCTCAGCAAGAATAGCATTGTTCGGCTTGATGTCGTACCTGAGTTTATTCAAATAAGAATATGTTTTAGTACTCTCATACAAAGAATAAAAGAAAATCCAAAATCCAGATAAAATAATGCATTTTAAAGATACTATAAAACTTTGCTCTAAAACTAAAAACTAAACAACGGATAACATCATGAATACAAAGATTCAAAATCAAAATCCAGGTAAAAGCAATGCATTTTTTAGAGCTACAATTCAACTTTACTCTAAAACTAAAATCCAAACAACAGATGACATCACGAATACAAAGATTCAAAATCAAAATCCAGGTAAAAGCAATGCATTTTTTAGAGCTACAATTCAACGTTACTCTAAAACTAAAATCCAAACAACAGATGACATCACGAATACAAAGATTCAAAATCAAAATCCAGCTAAAACTAATGCATTTTAAGAGATATAATACAACTTTGCTCTAAAACTAAAAACTACACAACATATAACATCACGAATACGACGATTTGAAAATCAAAATCCAGGTAAAACTAATACTTAATTAGTGAGTTTAGGGAGGAAAAGTGAACAACGGATAGTTAAGGTGTATTTTGCAAATTAGTTGATACAACTGATAGTTCAATAAAAAAACTAAAAATAATAATATTTAAAGTGTGTTTTTAATCCTTACCCAAATAAATAACATTATTAGTGCTAATAAACTGGTAAGTGGTAAATCACCATAAAAGCAAATACACCTATCGTCCCAATCAGGGAAAATAGCAATTTTAGTCACTGTATTATTGAATAACTTTAATTTTAGTCCTTGTGTTACTAAATTATGTACATTTAACCTTAGGTTAACTTTTGTTAAATGGAGAAGTTAACTTACATTAACTTCAAGAATCAAAATCACACATTTTAAATAATTAAAGGTTAAGTGTGCATAGTCAAGTCACATAAAGACTAAAATTGAAATTAATCAATAATATTGGAACCAAAATTGTTATTTTCCTCCCAAGCATATGAATATGTTTGATTAGACATGAAGTTTAAGAGAAAAGGGAATTTCTTTAAAATTTGCGATATAAAATAAGTCATAGAAATTTTGTGGTAATAAATCATCTCATTACGAATAAAATAAAATTTTAAGTTAAATTATTATTAAAAATAAAAATATTTTTGCAGCTCATTAAATTAAATAATGCCTCATAAATTGAGATCGGAGTAATAACATCCACTTAAACTTATTGAACTACTTATATTGAACTAGAAAAGTCACTAGCTAATATGATATCCTTGCTATTAGACAATCATTTCCTACCCAAAAAGTCAAGTGCACTAAGCTCCCGTTATGACTGGAGTCCGAGGAAAGAGTCGGACACAAAAATTTATTGTACGCAATTTTACTTTACATTTCTGTAAAAGGTTGTTTCCTACCGAAACGAAAAAGAAATACAACATATGTCGTAATGTCAACATATGTCGCTAACATTTGAGATATTAGACTTGTGTGCATATAAGGTACTTCATTCGAAAAAGATGTAAATAACTGATTATTTTATAGTTAGATCAGATTATATTAGAACTAAAGATAATAAATTTGATTAAGATCGGTCGAATTACACTAAAATAATGAAAAACTGTAAACAGGGAAAACTTACCTTCACGGTTTTCATTTTTATTAAGTAATTGATATAACTTCTTAATATATTATTTTAAAAATTAAACTAAAAGGACCTAGAAGGGGAGCCTTAGAGTAAATGATAAAGTTGATGTTATGTGACCAGGTGATCATGAGTTTAAGCCGTTAAAATAGCTTCTTGCAAAAATGTGAGGTAAGATTGCGTACAATAGACCCTTGTAGTCCAACTCTTTCTCGAATCTCGCGCATAGCGTAAGCTTAGTGCACCGCACTGTCATTTTTTAAACTAAAAGGACCTAACTCAACGAGACACTAGGCTTTTCAGATCTCGAAGTCCAAAATTGGTAGGTTCCACTTCATTTTAGTGTTGGTACAACGCGGGGTCCTTTCACCAACCATTTCAACTTTGTGGTGTTGTTCAAAAATTGTAAATTACATAGTAAAATTGCAATTAAAAAAATTACATTTTGAAAAAAACCTGTTCTAGTTTCTTGATAATTTCATGTGGTTCTTCGGTTGGAATTGGTATTTATTGGTCAAATTGCTCCACGTCGCTTCCACCACATTCGGATAAGATTTCGTTGTAGTTTTCGTCTTCTTCTTCGTTGATCTCCAGTTGACCGCACCTTCTCCGCTCCACTCGTATCCAATCTCTGAATAATACTACAAACTCCAAGTTGTCTCCGGTAAATGAGTGTCTGTGCTCTCCTATTTGATATCTGCCGGTAGAAAAAACGGTTTCAGACGCCGTTGATAACGCTTGAATGTTCAAAACATCTCGGGCCATCATTGAAAGTGTCGGAAAGGTCTTCTCATCCCCTCTCCAGTATTTCAGCAAGTCTTCACGTCCTTCTTCATTGAGAACTGCTTGGTACGGTACAGAACCCTACAAAACAAAAAATATCAAACTCGCTAATTTGGTTAGTAGCGGTACGGCCGCACATTCTATTTCTGAGGCTTTCAATACTAGCCGCAGAAATAGCATGTCTTTTGTGAGGTTGTGTTGAAGAAGAAGAAGATGATGATATGGAAGCCGGTAGGTTGCTAGCACTTTCTTGTTGGTAAAACCTATATATTTTTTTGCATTCGTCTTCTACACTAGACAACACTTCTTTTTTAGTTTGTTCTGGGTGATTTGGATTTTTGGGATTTGGAGGTGGTAGTACTGCTATACAATCATAAATAGTTTCAATAAGTGATTTAGTACCATCTATTCATAATTTTTTATTTTATTTTGATAAACATTTTTAATAGCTGCCTTATAAGCTGGTTATCTATATATTCATTAAGCAGTAAAAATATTAGAGCTATATAAAACAACATAGTTGAAATAGTAGGATAATATATATCGGAAAATTCTTTTGTTGCTTGAAAAAATTTCTCTAAAAATACAATAAGTTCTGAAACTTTGCCCAATCGCTATCTACAACCATATCAGCTGTATTTTGATTATGAGAGTTAAAAAAATAAAATTATAGGTTTTCTATAGTCATAAGCAACGAGTAGTTGCTCTTATAAAGAATTCCACCTAGTGGGTACTTCTTCTGTAATTTTTCTATAAGTTAGTTGGCAATCGTGACAAGTTTTTTTATATTCTTTTCTTCGTTGTATTCTATTATTTTTAAAAATAAAGTTTATAGCAAATTGTATTTTACTAAGAATGTCTTCAAAAAGTGATAGACCATCATTTACAACTAAGTTATATATATGGCACGCACATTTTATATGAAAATGATATGGAAAAGATGGAGTTAAACTATTTTTTTAATTGTACTAGCATAATTGTTAGAAGAAGCGTTATCTAATGTAATAGTCATGATTTTATCAGTTATTCTGTAATAATCGCACACTTTATAAATTTTTTCTGCAATAAAAGTACCAGTGTGCCTATCATCTATATATCTATACGCTAAGATACATTTTTTCATAGACCATTTATAATCTATCCAATGACAGGTTACCGTTAAATAATCATGGTCGTTAGTACTACGGCCTATATCAGAAGTGATAGCCACTTTGCATTAAAATGATATAATGAATAACGTAAATGCTGTTGATATTCATGTGCAAATTTAAATACATCCCTCTTAACAGTTGATCTAGGTAACCCGTTAAAAGCACGATTATACATATCTCTAATGTAATGAACAAAATCGGGAGATGAAAGAAATGAAAAAGGCAAACCCTACACAGCAACTAATTTTGCTATTGCTTCCCTATCTCTATGTTTATCGTATTTAGGGCCTACAATTCCCCCCGTCATAGGGTTAATTTGACCTTGTACTTGATCCGAGACAGTATGTGAACCTTGTCCCGATGGAGCGAACGTTTGTGCACCCGGTTTTGAAGCCTCGTATTGGACATACCTAGCTGGATGAGCCCTTGATACATGTCTCATTAAACCCCCCGTCTCACCGTGACCTTTTCCAATTTTAAATTTTAAAACATCTTTACAAAATTTACATCTAGCTACTTGATTCTCTACGTCCCTATCAAAAAATGTCCATGCATCTGATTTAATGGTCGTTTTGCTGGACCTCGTCTCATACTAGGGGGAATAGGAGGCATTTCAGTTGAAGGTGCACTAGTGAGTGTGTTGTCATCTACATTAGTATGTGTATCATCTAGATCACCGTCTAAATGAAAGTCTTCTTGAGTTCCAGAAAATAGCTCTTCGTCTAAATCTAATGGTATTGTAGGAAAATGTTCAGTATCAACAAAATCATCCTGTGTAGGAATACGATTCTGTCTAGAAATATGATCATTGCCCTTGTTACCCCTACTAGAAGAAGCATGACCCCTACCTGTAAGCATATGTTTAAATTCTTCCATTATAAATTTATACTTATACTAATAAATAATTAAAGTAAACGAAATTAAGTGCGCTAAATAAAATAAACAAACAATAATAATTTAATGAATGAACGAATGTACCAAACGTCGACGTAACGTCGACGTGTAATCGAGAGGTTGAAAATTGAAACTTTGCTCGATGGAAGATCCTCAAGCTAGTTGCCAACTTCACTCCCAAATGAATAAATAAAATTGAATATTTAGTAGACAATGTAGACTTGTACAGAGATAGATTGAGAGATTAGAGAGATTGTAGGAAGATTTGTGAGAAAGATGAAGAGAAATTGAGGTATTTATAATTGCGAAATTGGGTTAAAGTGTAAATATAATAACTTATTGGTTAAAAATAAATATTAAGGGGGTAGGGGCGATTGGGGGGAGGCCAAAAATGGTCGTTGTACTATAAAATGGTCGTTGGTGCAACGATTATTTGTGCAAAAAAGGGAGTTTCGGGCAGGACCGACGGGACCGGGATCGGGTCGGGCGTGGCGGGATTTGGGCGGGCCGGGACGGGTCGGGACGAGACCATGTCCCGTCCCGGTTCGAGTCCCGATACCACAATTTTTTTTTTTAAAAAGCCTGGTTCGGCGCGGGACCGGGGCGGTGTGGGGGCGGGACCGGCGCCGGGACAGGGCCCAATCCGGTTCACTGGCCAGCCTTAGCGTACGACGACCGCCCGCTACGATTACGGGGGTGTGATAGAATATATGGCAATATATCCTTTTGGTATAATTAGTGATTGTGTATATATGTAATTAGTGTAGTAATCTTTTATATTAGTTAGGTAAATATTTAAGTTCCGTAATTATAGCCTAGAATTACTATTGTATATCATGTGTATAAACACTTTACATTAATGAAAATAATCAAAGAATTATTTTTTTTTTCATATAAAATCTCATTTCATCAAATGGGAAGAGTTTAAAATTCCATCCATGACCGGTAGGTTTAGGATTTGAGTCACGCTGGAAAGTGTGAAAGCACTATAGATCCTCCAAAATTTAAGATGAAAAAAATAGAGTTTAAAATTTGAGATAACTTCTGTCGTGATTTATCCAAAGAAAAAAAGGTACAAATTTGAGGGAGAAAAAATAATTTTCATCCTGGAGTTGCAAAAGTTTCTCCCTAGTGGTCTAGAATTTGATTATCTCGTTCTTTTGGGGAAATCCAATCGAGGGACATGAAAATCACCTTCCTTCATTCAGTCATTCTGTATTTTATCTTTTCTTTTTGTATCAGGGAAGGGACAATGGTACAAATAGAGTTTTTATTTTTAAAATTTGACTTGACAAAAGAAAAGAGGAAGGTAAACAAAAATTTCTTTTAGATCACTAATATTTAGAGTCATCAAAACTAGCTGACCTAAAACCAATCCAATTAAACAGCCTAATCTTTCATTTGAAAGGGCCTCCAAAATGAACCCGACCCTTTGCGGACATTCTGAATTGGTCAACTTGAAAATTTTTTTGCTACTACACACTTCTGTTATTTTTAAGGTAAGATAAATAATTCAAATATTTGTTTTATTACATAAAAATAAGTATACTCACTGTTACAGTACTTTGATTTGCCATCTTTATATTGTAATGGTGCATATTAATAGAATTCATGAAAGTCTTTTATTCATAACATGAATTCTTACAAATCAATAACAAGATAATAAAATAATACTATTCTTGAGAGCTAAAAGTGCAAGTAAAAGAAAAACAAGTAAAACCTTTTATATATCATCTATTACATGAGATATACATGTGTTTTTCTAATGTGAGACAAAAGCAATGTGAGAAAGAGTTAATGTTAAGACATATATGCTAAGTGATTTTTAGAGAGCACTGCAGAATTTTCCTTCTTCCCTTTAGTTATAGAGGCAGTTGGTGTTGATTAGGAAATTGTAGAAATTTTAACAAAAATTCTGTAATTAGCCCCCTTTGATTTCTTATGGTTTGATCATTGTGGGGAGTTGTTTATAGGAATCTTTTATATGACTAAATTATAAGATCCTTACACTAAGAAAAAAGATAATAATGAAAAACAAAAGTATCAGGAACACAGCATATATAAGAACATGTTCACTTTTCATTATTTTTAACGAAAAGAGACTTATACATAGCTACAAACCAACATATTCAAGAGAGTTTACATATAGTTAACCCCAAAAGACAAAGAAATAGTAAAAATTAATTGAAAAATAGCAAGTAATTGACAAACATTAACATGCAACCTGTTGCTTCACTTCTAACAGATTGGAAGAGGAGCACCATTCCATTCCTTGAGGCATTCTAACAATGAATCAATAATTTCTCCATTGCACATTGCTGTGAATACCTTGTCACATTCTTCACCTGGTGACCTGACTTTTTCTCCTGTCAACAATTCTGCTCCGAGCTCTTCTCTAACGAACCGATAGAGCGGGTATGATCTGCATTCCTTGATCCTGTTTGCGATCGCAGGGTTTCCACTCTCCACCGCGGCCCTTGCACTCTCGACTTCTTTTGGTAAAACGGCATTTAACTCGTCCTCAAAAGCTACAATCTTTTGGAAGATTGAGCTGCTCGCATTCTTCTCGTTCTCTCCATTTTGCAAGGCGTGGTCGACGAGCACTTGCCTCAGTTTCTGCATCAAGGGGTAGTTAGCACTGCAAGGGTCGTCAGCATAGGCGAAAAGGTATTCACGGTCCACGATGCGGAGCAAGTCTTTTTCGCAGAATCTTGATGGATGAAGTTCTCCATTGGCACCCATGGTTAAGGTTCTTTTAGCTACTTGGCTCACCGTGTTCTTGACCGCGTTCCTCAAATTCTCTTCCACATGCCTCAAGTCTATAGCTTGGCAAAGTGCCACTAGGTATGTGGATGACATTAGCTTCAAGATGTCGACAGCTTCTGCTGTTTTTCTTGCTGAGATTAAGCCCAAGGAGTTCACGTCCTGGTTGTGTTGCTCCGCGCTTTGTACATGGTTAGTCACTGGGTTTGCCAAGAATTGAAGTTCGGAACAGTATGAAGCCATGGCGATTTCAGATCCCTTGAACCCGTAGTCCAAACTTGGATTCCTTCCTGCAGTTAGATTAGATGGCAACCCATTGTTGTAGTAATCGTTGACAAGCTCGGAGAATTGAGCAAACATCAATTTCCCTATTGATGCAAGGGCTAATCTAGCATTGTCCATAGAGACACCAATTGGAGTGCCCTGGAAGTTGCCACCATGTATAGCCTTGTTTCTTGAAACATCGATCAAAGGGTTGTCGTTCACTGAATTAATTTCCCTCTCGATCATCTTGGTTGCAGAACGGATAACTTCAATTTGAGGGCCGAGCCATTGTGGTGATGTTCTGAGAGCGTAACGATCTTGCTTTGGCTTTTGCAGAGGATCCATTTCGTGAAGCTTCTGAGCCGCTTTAACATAAGCACTTCCATCCAATATATGTTCCATAATTGCAGCAGCCTCGATTTGTCCCGGGTGGTGCTTCAATTTATGCGTCAAATGGTCAGTGAACTCGGGCTTTCCATTCATCACCTCAGCAAAAATCGCCGAGAGAACTTCAGAAAAGACCGCGAGAACATTAGCATCAAAGAGGACCATCGAGGCCAAGCCCGAACCAACAGCTGTACCATTCACAAGGGCAAGGCCTTCCTTAGGCTGCAGCTCGAAAAATCCACGGTTAACTCCAGCAACACGGAACGCTTCCTCAGCGTTGAGCGACTCGCCATTGGGTCCCACAGCCTTAGAATTAGGGCGACCAGTGAGTAATCCGGCAATGTAGGACAAGGGGACAAGATCACCCGAAGCGGTGATGGTGCCACGAAGGGGCAAACATGGAGTGACATTGTGGTTAATCAACTTGGTGATTGCTTCCAAGATTTCGAATCGGATGCCGGAGTAACCTTGAAGGAGAGTGTTGATCCTAACAAGCATGGCTGCCCTTGTGCTTGATTGTGGCAATGTGTGACATGACTCTGTCCCATTGCCAAAAACTCCAGCATTCAAGAACCTAAACAAAACAATTAAAATCAAGATCAGATATGCCCACACAACATGTCATAGTTATTAAAGCAATCTTTCAGTTAATTGGATATAGCATATTTTTCTATAGTTAAAAAGAGAGGACTGGGCGTTATGCCAGAATTCTGTAGGAAGAATAATGGGACACTCGAAAAATGTGATTTACCGTCATTCAGGAACATCCCGCGATTTACTGGCAGTAGTGTTGAGGGACCGACACTACTATCTCCAGGAATAGTATGGCGTAAGCCGAAAAGTTTTGAATATCAAAAAATAAAATAATGGGAACACTCGAAAAATGTGATGGTCATTATTATGTCCATCATTTCCGAGCAAAACAATTTCAGGCGTGTGGACAAATTCAGGACTTCTGAAAACTTATCTAATTTTGTCAGAATCTACCAAATCAAGACCTAAAAAGCAGCCAAATATTTCTAATTTTCTCTTTTAAGACAAGTGACAAAAAAAATTTAGTATACTATTGAAAATTCTATTTTCCAAAAAGAGAAAAACAATTGTAGTCATTTAGGGATATATTACGCCAGCATTTATTGGATTTTGTCACGTCATTTATTTATAGAATAAATTGTAATGTAAGAAGGTAGCACATGGCACGACACTGAGCCTTGTGACTGCCCTGGCACCAAAAATATAGGAAAGGCTGAAATATTTGCATGTGCCCACATGTCTGGGCCAACAAAACTACACTGCACACACCTCATTATTATTTTTCTTAAAAATAATTTCAACTATTTTTACTGAATAGTTACTGTCATATTGATCAAGATTTAGGCAGTTAAAAATAATCACCTAGTAATATTATTTTTTTTGTCTCTACAAAAGTTCTGGCCCTACATAGTTTTCATCCAATTTTGTTGACCCCTAAATAACACCTTGGATGGTACCACTTATTTCCTACCCTACATAAGTCCACTTATTTTCTTTAATATACATTTAAATATTTTTTTCTTGTAAAGGAGGTTTAGGCAGCTATTTCTTAAAAGTCATAAACATTTAGAAAAAATCAGTGAATTATTGATCCTTTCTTCATCCTGTGCAAAAACTTCGTAATCCAAATTATAGATTCCTACTGGGAAATTAAATTCCATATAAACAGGATCTATACAAAGGCAGTTTAAAAACAAATCTTATTGCAAAAAAAATAAAAGCAGCATGTTTGCCTATAGCTAGTGCTGATTTGGCACGTAAAAGATGCAACCGAGTCCTTATATTGACACATATCAAGTTATATGTCATTTAATTAATTACATTAGAGCACATCTGTAAAATTTATCCACATATTTATTGAGTAAAACATTTCAAAATTTATGATATATAATATACTACGCCATAATATTTGTGAGATTATAGTAATACTTTTCAAACTGATACTCTTAAATATGCATAATCTTTTATAGTTATAAAAAATATATTATTTTCTCTAAAAAAGCTGTAAATAGGTTCAGAGTGAACTAGATCTCATATATTGATCTAAGAAACAAAACAAAGTTAGATGGAAAGTGGTTTTACCTAATAAGTTCCGTTTGAAGAGCACCACCATTCTTGGTTCTCCTATGAGATGTAGCACCAAAACCAGTTGTAACTCCATAACTATCAGTCCCTTTGCCCATACTTTCCATTACCCAATCACTACTAGCTTTAACACCAGCCCTTGCACTTTCAGATAGCTCCACTTTCACGTTTTTCACATTTTCCCTAGCAGCTATGCTAGCAACTTGTGCCACTGTTAATGTTTCACCACCAAGTTTCACCACTGGCTTCCTAAACTCTGCCACCATCTTTTTCACTTCATCTAAATGGCTCCCTTTCAATGAATCTGCTGCCATTTCCCAGTTCAATGGATCCACTTTCATGCAAAACTCCAAATCTTGATGACCATTTTCATTAATAACACCAGCCATTTTTCAAGAAAATGTAAAGGGGTTGGTTAAAATTCAAGAAAATGTAAAGGGGTTGGTTGGTTGGTTTAGTGAAAAGATTGAAGAAATTTGTATGGAACAAGAATTGTTGTTGGAGAGAGTTATGTAATTAAATGTGAGGATGGGTAGAAAGGTCCTGATTATTGAAGATGTAAGTTGAGGTATAAATAGAGAGGACGGGTACAATTTTTTGGTAGGTGAGGTGATAAGAGACCCCTTATGAAATGATTAATTACTCTGGACCGTTTGATGAATTATGTGAACATTTCTTGGTTGGTGAACATAGGGAGAGATTTATATGGATGGTTGGATTGAAAGTGTAATGTGCGGTTGAGATTGAGGACAACGTGGGGGAAAGGATGCAACATGACTTTCAAAAGTTTTTTTTAGGGGGGTTGGTGGATTTGGGAAAAGGTTTGGTGCTTTTGGGTTGTTGAGGACTAATTAAAATTGATAAAATATGAAGAATTTGATGATATAAAAAATTTGGCTCTTTCAAAAGTTGGGAGTTGGTGAAATTGTGAAGGGTTTTTTTTCTTTTTTGGTTAACTGGATATTTTATATTTTATAATATATATATACGCAAAATTAAAAATTGGGTGGAGCATGCATACTACTCCATGGTTGTTCAATTTTTATTCCTATCAAATTACTTTTAAATTTCAATACTTGCCGGTTCAAAAACAATTCGTAAGATATTTGCACACATATTTCTAGGGGTTTAACATAATTTTCTCTCTTTCTTCCAAAATGAAAGCACTGTTTTCGTTTGAATCTTTAAATAATTTGAGAATTTATTCTTTAAAAAGGACAAAGATAAAATTAGGTAGTAATGTTTTTGTTGCAGTATCATAATAGACCATCTCACTAATTCGAACTTCAATTAGTCACGGGCAGTTCTTTTACTTAAATTCGTCTCAATCTTCATTATATTATTGTATATGAATTGTAATAATCAATTTAAGAGTTAGTTGGTTATTTACAAAAAAAACATTAAAGTAACTTTTTAACAATAAAATTATTCAATTTTGACTGAATATTCAAATTAAAATATTTTTCTGTGGAGCTGGATGGTCTTCGGTCAGGCTAAAATTATATTTTTGGTTATTTAGTGAAAATTGAGAGATTTCATAATTAGAAAATTAATTAACTTGATAATTTTCTATAATTATACTATAAATTGAGTAACCTTTGGTGTAATTTCTCAGTTTAATGTATATGCTGGTGTAATTTGGCATAATTGTATTTTCTACTATATAGAAACTTTTGACATTTGCATCATTATCATTTAGGCAGGGAAAAAATGACATTTTGCTGTATTTCCATTGGCTCTACACATTTACAGAACTAACTCTTGTCAGTGTCTGGCAGAGCTAACATTTGCATCATTGTTTGCTCCAAAAGGTGGAATCTCTCACTCCAAGAGCTCCCACACCCCGGTTCGACAGGTCTATGAATGATGTAAATCATGGTGACTCAATTGATTTCAAAGGTTAGGCCACTACCACGCTGCGAACATTTGCATCATTGTTAATAGGCGGGAAAAATGTCATCTTGTCATATTCTTCAATTATTTTCCCAACTTAGAAAGTAGTTTAGTTTAGTTTAGTTTAATTAATGAAATTCAATTTAACTAGAGATGGAAACATTTACACGACAAAAACACAGACATACGTGATGCTTTTGCTAATATCTAAAAGTGGATACTAAGCTCTTGTTTGGCCATAGATTTTGAGAGAATATTTTGAAAATTTATTTTTAAATTTTTGTTTGGCTATAAAATTTTGATAGATTTTGAAAACAAATCTTCAAATCTCAAATTCGGGCTAATGTCTATTTTGGGGCCAAGATTTATGTTTTGACATTTTCAAAACTTCAAAAAACTAAACTTTTGTAATTTATAAATAAGCCCCATCTATTTATGACCCGACTAATTTTATCTATCATTGAAAAAGAATAATCTCATGACTATTTTCATTAATGAAGATGTATATATACATGATATACAATATCTAAATATGAAAAATAAATCTACATTTTCATAATACAAAACTAATACATATTTCTAATTTAATATTAATATCATAATTACAATTGTACAATAATTCTACAAAATATGGTAAGTAACCAAGTATGTTTCGGCCACTTGGTATACATAGTTTGTACCGTGTATACTCCCATTCTATCACACACACGCAGTCTTAGCGGGCGGTTGTCATACGCTGAGACTGTCGCTAAAATCTTCAAACAAAACCAAGGGAAGACCCTTAGTAAAGATGTCATCAATTTGGTACCTTGAAGGGACATGCAAGACACGCACTTGTCCACGAGCTACCTTTTCGCGAACAAAGTGAATATCCATCTCGATATGTTTAGTGCGTTGATGTTGGAACAGATTTTCAGAGAGATAAACTGCACTAACATTATCACAGTAGATCACGGTAGCTTTCTGAATAGGAAAGTGAAGCTCTAATAAAAGATTACGCAGCCAACATGACTCAGACACCACATTGGCTACTCCTCGATACCTGGCCTCTACACTGGATCGAGATAAAGTAGCCTGACATTTTACCAACCAAGAGACCAAGTTATCACCAAGAAACATACAATAATCAGATGTCGAACGTCTGGTATCTGGACATCCACCCAATCAACATTTGTATAAGACACGAGAGTATATACGGAGGATGGATATACATGCAATCCATAATCAAGTGTGTCTTGTATATATCATATAATGCGTTTGAACGCATGCATGTGCTCAATCCACGGATCATGCATAAATAAACACACATGTTGCACTGCATAAGTAATATCGGGTCTCGTGAAAATAAGTTAATGAAGAGCCCCTGCAAGACTACGATAGTGGGTGGGATCCTCATATGGTGTGCTAGAAGTAGCACTCAGCTCCGGTTTGGTATCAACCGGAGTAGAAGAGGACTTACAAGACGACATGCGAGCTCTCTCAATAATCTCAGCCGCATACTTCTTCTATGATAAAAATAGACCACATGTATGACGAGTGACAACGATACTCAAAAAATAACTCAAGGGCTCCAAGTCTTTCATAGCAAATTCTGAGCTGAGAAGGGACATAATAGACTTGCATAGATTATCAGAAGAGACATCCAATATAATATCATCCATATATAACAGAATGTATAACAGAAAAGTACCACGACGATAGATGAACAGAGAATGATCAGACATGCTATGAGAAACCCAATAGTAGAAACATAATCTGCAAACCTCTTATATCAAACTCACGGGGCATGCTTAAGCCCATAAAAGGACCTTTTTAGCAAACAAATATGATAAGGATAATTGGAGTCCTAAAACCCAAGGGCTGATGCAGGTGTACTGTCTCCTTAAGATCACGGTGTAAGAAAATATTTTTCACATCCAGCTGATGAATGGGCCATGCTTTCGAGAGAGCCAGACTGAGAACAATGTGAATGGTAGCCGGTTTGACCACTGGACTAAATGTCTCATCACAATCCACGCCAACCTGTTGAGTATTACCATCACCTACAAGACGGGTCTTATGCCTCTTAAAAGAATCGTCAGAATTTTCTTTATGAGTAAAAATCCACATGGAATGAATAATATTGACATCAGGCTGACGGGGCACCAACTCCCACGTCTTATTTTCAATAAGAGCATTATATTCATCATCTCTGACCATTTTTCAATTCAGGTTATGAAGGGCAGACACTGAGTTATGTGGCAAGGGTGATTTGGTGACATTAGAATTTAGATTAAAATGTCGTTTAGGTTTAAAAATACCCCTTTGTCTATGAGTAACATGCCCTTGACTCGGAACAGAAACGGATTGGACTGGGACGTTGGCGGACTGCCTCGGGACTGGCCAGCAGGCAGTGGGCTTGCTGGCCGTGAAACTAGGCTCTCAAATGGCGGGTGATGTACTAGGCCTGCAGGCAGTGGAAAATTCAACGGGACGTGTGGTATTTGGGCCAGCATGTAGTGGGCCTGCTGGCCGAGAGATGGACCCAGGAGGATTAATTATTGGGTCAACAGGCAGTGGGCCTACTGACCGAGAAATAATGGCTAATTCGATAGTGATTGGGTCGGGATCACAGGATTGTTGGGCCCACTGATGGATGACATACGAGGAGAGCTCATCATCCAAAAAATTATACGAACTAGACACAGACTTATACAATTTAGTAAACGAAAATTAGGTTTCATCAAAAATAACATGACGACTAATTATGATTTTATTATAGGATAAATTAAACATCTGTAATCACAATGATTTGATGGATAACCCAAAAATATACAAGCGGTAGAACGAGCTTGAAATTTGTTAATTGTAGTAGACGAAAAAAGTGGATAACACAAACACCCAAACACCCTAAGTCCTAAGATGATAATACGAGGGATCCTTATTATAAAGAATTTTAAGTGGGGATTGATATGTTAAACCTTTGTTAGGGAGAATGTTAAGGAGATATATAGCAATTTTTAATGCATGATGCCAAAAAAAAGGAGGTAATGAAGCATGGGCCATCATCATATTCCCCTCCATTATGACATTGAGTGTTTTTAATTTTCCGTTCAAATTTGGTACATATGAATGCTCTAAATTTTAAGAAGATTGAAAACACTTGAGACTTTTTAGATAAAGGAAAGGTCCACAAAAAATTAGAATAATCATCCAAGAATAAAATATAATAACGATGGCCTAAAAAACTTAAAAGGGAGATGTCCATAAATTACTATAAATAATGTCAAAAGACATCAACGTACTAGAAGTACAGGCTACAAACGGTAATTTAACATGTTTTCCTAATGGACACGAATGGCAAATAGGAGTACTATGCGTACTCTTACAATCAATAAAACTATTATTTTGAAGAGAAGAAATAATAGACGACTCCGGATGACCCAAACAGACATGCCACAAAGAAGGAGCAAGAGCGAAAAATGTTGAAGGTGTGGCTTGACTCTGAAAATAGTGGTGGTGGTGATTGGATAAAGCTCTCCCCGACTATTACATCTCATTAGAGGTATCACAGTCTTGAAATACTTCACAGAAAATCCAAAAGGGTCAAAGTTAACAGAAACCCAATTATCAGTTGTGAGTTTTCGGACATACACCAAATTTTTAATTAAGTGAGGGCATAAAGGACATTTTTAGGACTAGAGGTTGATGTGGGGGGATAAATTTGTGTGACCATAACCACGAATTGGAATTGAATTGTCATTACCAACAATTATGCCACGATTTTTGCTCAAATTGAAATAAGACGAGAGATTACCTTACGCAGACGTCATATGAGAAGTGGCTCCGGTGTCTATGTACCAATTTACGTCCGGGGGATTTAATCCAAGTGTACGCATCACGACCTCAATATCCGTAGGTGTCAGACCAGAAACTGGGCCCGCAGCCGCGAAAGCATGGTGAGGCCGAGGCCCAAGCAGGCCAGCCTGCTGCTTGGGATGGTAATGCTGGAACTGTGAATTGGGCCTCTGCTAGCCACTGGCCTAATTTGCTGCAATGCCTGCAAAATAAGGAAAAGCCATATTGGGCCACTGGCTCAGCAACTCCACGACCATTGTGCATTGGCCAAAGGTTGCGGCCAGTGGTGCTACGGCCCAGGCGACCCACTACCATCACGTCCGCCACTGCTTCGAGCATCGCCACTGCCACCGCCGCGATTCTTGCAACCATTTTTTCAATTTTGACCCTTTTTGCTTCCACCGTTATTACGGTTTTGGTTAGAATTATCCGAGAATGAGTGAGGGTCATCTGACGTGGCCATCATCATGACGGAATTAGCTCCGGTATATGCCTTCTTAGACAAACCGGCCTCTTCTAATGTGAGCATGGAACGAGCCTGGTAGAATGGTGGAAGAGGATTACTTTGGCGAATAAGCATCCCAAAGCCATCATAAGCCTCGGATAGGCCTGCAACTATCTGAAGAACAAGACGATCATTGGTGACGGGCGCACCAACGTTCTTGAGTTGATATGCCAATTTCTTCATCCTTTTACAATAGGCTGAGACATTCGGAAAATTCTTCATATTGACATGGGAAAATTCCTGCTCAAGAGTGATGGCACGAGAATTTTTGTTATCTTGGAATATATCATGCACCATATTCTAAGTTTTCATTGTCGTGGCGTCGGGTTCAATAATCGTCTGCAAATGGTTCGTAGAGATAGTGGAATAAATCCACTGGAGTACGGTAGCATCAAGAGTTGTCCATAACGCAGGGTCATCTTGGAATATATCATGCACTTTCTCCTTGCATATTTCCGAAGGGATGATGTGATGAAGGACTTGATGCGAACGTACGTGAACTTTAAATAATTCTGCCCACGTTGCATATTGGACGTTTTCCATCTCAAGAACGATAGGGATGTGGTTCTTGATGTTGGAGACTGCAAGGTCAGGATGAAACATGTTCTCCATAGTAGACATAACGAAAGAACGAGAGGAGAATTAGGGATTTGGAAGAAAATTTGGGAGACGGAAAAGAAGACTCAACCGGCGGTCGGGAGTGAGGTTTTCAAGGAGAAGAGGGCTACGGAAGTTTAATGTGGAGAAGGAAAAATTGTCCTAGACTTCTGATACCATGAAAAAGAATAATCCCCTGATTATTTTCATTAATGAAGAGGTATATATATACATGATATACAATATCTAAATATGGAATATAAATCTACATTTTCCTAATACAAGACTAATACCTATTCCTAATATAATACTAATATCATAATTACAATTGTACAAAAATTCTACAAAATATGGTAAGTAACCAAATATGTTTCGACCACTTGGTATACACGGTTTGTACCGTGTATACTCCCTTTCTATCAATCATGTTCCTCCATTAAAGCTGTATCTATCACGTTTCCACAATTAAAGTAGTCTATTCTATAAAGTGAATGAGCTAAGTTGTGTCCAAACAGTAGAAGAAGAAATCCTAGGGAAAATTGTTCTACCAACTGTAGAAATCTGTTGCGAAGATAAAAATGATCTTTGTATTGTAATTTGAATTGTAGTAGCTAGTAAGTGTGTTATTAGCAGTTGTTATTAAAATATCATGTTCTACATAATTTGAGATTAACAAGTATGCATGATTTGTATGGTTGGGTATTCTTGATAATTTTTAGAACTTATGAGTATAAGTAATGTTTCAAGTTTTCCAAAATAAAAGGTGAAATATGTTTTGAAAAACTATGGCCAAACACATTTTCAAAACTTGAAAAACTCCACCCAAATTAAGTTTTTCTAAATATTTTCCGGAAATCTATGAACAAACGCTAGCTAAGATTCTTTTGTTTATCAATAATTGCATTCAGCACGGTGAATGTGAAAAAGTAAACCATAGTCTCTATAATTAAGCACTTCACTTAACCTTCCTATAGTCATTCTTCCCCTCTTCCCTCAAAGCACTCTCTTCATCTATGTGCATAGTTCTTACTTTCATTTCCTCCGTCCTCATGTAGGAGCACATCTTGTTTTAAAAGACGAATTGTAAATGAGTCAGTTCGATCTCCCCACATATCGATGATTTTTTAATACTTTATCTTATGTCATCTAGTTGATCGAGGAATAGACGAGTTTTTTATTTGATCTTGATATTATTTCGACAATAATAACTAAAGCTAGTATTCGCAATAAATCCCACCGCTAAGTACTCATGCATTATGTTCGGAATGCTCAATATTCTAGTAAATATAACTCTCGAACACCACCATAAACTGTTATGGTTTACAGAATTAACCAACTCTTTCTCTTTTAGTTATTAAGTAAGGAGTATTAATTAATTAATTTATTATTATATTATATCTTTCTTTTTCAAGGGTTGCAATACATTACATCAAAAACTCTCTGTGAATTATTGAAGGTATGTATCGAAGAGTATCAAATGCTAAGAGAAACAAAGGTTATCTACTTTTGGTGGATGCAGAGCCAACGATCTCATAATAAGTATATTTTATTTTATTTTTTATTCTTTCCCTTTCAGCCAAAAACAAAATGATATTGGAAATGAAAAGATCTATACATGGATTTTAGGGATCCTCATGAATATATAATTTTTAAATATGAAAGCAACTTATTCAGTGAAAAATAGTGGAGGCTTATCTAACAAAGCAAGTCCACTAATTTGCTATTCATTAGGACCTTCTTTTTTTTTTTCCTTATAATATATAATATACTTATTATTTACTTTTTTTTCCTTCACATAATATGTAAACTCCACTAAAGCCGGCGTTTGACCAAGCTAACAAGAGTCAACAGCGCGTCCACAAAATGCAGTTTAAATTTATTCCACGTAGATAGTCTTCATTTTCAACCTTTGACTCGCATTTCCAGTACGATTTTATTTTATCTATTTTAAGCTTTTCAGATTTTTTTTTGTTAATTATTCAAATTTTATTTCATTGTGAATTACATAAGTAAATTCGAATTTTTGAAAATCTTAAAAATAGATAAAGTATTATTTACACAAGACACAAGTCAAATGAATAGTTTAATTCATTGTTTTGTCCAATAGTGTCAAATAAAGTAACACGATAGGATTGATTTATTAGAATATACTTAAACTTTTAACAACTATTGTACAAAAATGTACTGCTTTTTACACGTAATCTTTTTTAATATGCTAGGAAGGTTGTTAGAAATTTGATGGCGTTTGACTAAGAAGTTAGTCAAGAATAAAGACAAAGATGTGAGGAAACTTCAAGTCAGGTACCCTTTTATTACGAAAATTCCATGTCACTAATTTCGACTTTAATCTGTCATATTGTGTCATATTTAGTAGGCGTTTTGCCATAAAAATCAAATATTTTTCATTTTATTTGAAATTTTAAAATTGAAATTAAAGATTGAGTTGTGTTTAATTATAGTTTTTGCAAATAGTACTTGATTGTTTGAATGTACTGAAAATAAAAATAGTAAATAATATTTTAAGTGTTTTACAAATTTCAAATATAACTTGAAATTGTCTTTGAAATTTTAATGGTCAAACACTGATTTTTAAATGAAATGAAAAAAAATCTGAAAAAAGTGAAAAATTCTCATAACCAAATGGGTCGTGTTTTTTTTTTTTTTGATATCCAGCTTCCCCGCTTACGCCAGACTATTTATGAAGATAGTAGATCCGATCCCTCAGCACTGCTACCAGTAAATCGCGGGATGTGCCTGAATGACCAGGGTTTGAGAACATAGCAACTGATATCACCTACAAGGTCCTACCCAGAAGAGAGCAAATTGCTCCCACCAGGATTCGAACGTACGCTGCAGGCCTCCAGCTGAATTTTAAGTTTTCCTCATTTTCCATTCAGCTATGTCCGGAGGACTTCTTTCTTATTTTCTTGGAGGGGGATTGGATGAAATTCAGCTTTCTTTGTATTTTCCTCAAGATTTTCCTTTTAAATTTTTCCCCTTTAATCCTCACCCTAATATATCAAAAGTAGTAATTCTTGCTTACTTTCCATTGTCTCTAGTCAAATCCCGTGCTTATGTTTTGGAGGTATACAGAATCTCATTCTCAGCAACTACTAAAGTTTCTCAATTGTATTTACCATGGCTTTTCGATCTCCAAGATATGAAGTTCCCTTTAGCAATTGTTATCAAAATTGCAACTTCACTATAGTTTCCATTTATTTCAAGGTGCTAGAAAAATTACATTTCTAAACAAGTTCGCAAAATTGACTATTACCTCTTAACGTTTACTTTTTTGTTGGGTATAATATAGCCCCATTTGCTATTCAAACTCACTAATCCGATTAATTAAATTCGTGTTGTGTAGGGTCTATCTTCCCCCGACTTCATTTGTGAAATTATACTAAAGGCATGTTTGGAAAGCCACTCATGTAATTAGAATTGAATGTAATTACACAGTTGACTTGTTTGTCAGATCAAGTAATTGAGAGGTAGTAATTACACTCTTCAATTCTCAAGGGGAGGGGGAGGGCTAATTGAGAATTGAATGTGATGTAATTACAAGGTTACTTCTTAATTTATTTCTTTTTTTAATTTTATTTTAATTTTTTATTTCTTTTTAAATAATTTTTATTATTAAAATTTATTTAAAAAATATATTTTCATTTTTTACATTATTTATATTTCATTTTTTTCAAATTTTACTCTTTTTTTTTTGTTGACGAAGGAACCCGCAGCCGCTACTCTTTCGAGTGCGTACAGGGTAAACCCCGGACTGACTGCAAACCACGTCAGTCGATTAACCACACTTGGCAAGCCATGTGTGACAGGCTCAACCAAGAAGGTTTATGCAGGGGATCGAACTCGTGACCTTGCGGTCCCGCGCTCTACTGCTACACCAACTTGGCTACCCTTGCGGGTACAAATTTTACTTCTTGTAATTTTATATAATTGCTCGTATTATTTTTCTCTTTTTAACGTAGTGACAACACTAGTTGTATGTACTGAAGCTTAATACAATCACACACACCACGAATTTAGAACTTGATGGCAGACTTGTATGTAGTGAAGCAGATGTACCAACGTGTCTTCCACCAGACCATTATAACTACCGCGATACTTGTATAGGAATTAGGAGCAATAAATACCATTATATGCCTACTTGCTCTCTCATCATTTATGTACAAGCTGGTGGACTTAGCATTCAATTAAATTAAACGAACCAAAGAATATATTTTTAGGTCCAAAGTAAGTAAGAAAATGAAAACTCAATATAGAGGTGTGATTTATTTGGTGTTGTCTCAAAAGTCAAAACCAACCCCCTTGGGTCATAAGGGGAAACAAACCTACCACACAATAATTCTTGTCTTATATTTCCCACTCCTCAATTTAGCAATACTTTCTTTTCAAAATTGTATCCTCTCTATCGCATCTAATCGAACTACAGACGCCAGCAACATTGACTCTGTCAACTTTTTATTGATGACGATCATGTGTTCAAACGTGTTTGTGTGCATGTATTTAAATCCATTGATTCTACAAGGTATTTGTTATTTTCTACCGGTACATATATTAAGTAACTTTATTCATTAAGATTTGAACCGATAGAAAAAAATTCATATTGTTTTTCCTTTTAAAACTTGAACATGACACCTCATCTAATCCAATATATTACTCTATTATTTGTACCATTTCCCTTAATTAATAGTGTTCCTGATGTCTTAAGTGGCATTTGGATATTTTTTTGGAGAAATTAATTTGAAAAGGTTGATTGAAAAGCCAAAAAAGTGTTTGGATAGTAGCTTTTTAAAGATTCTTTTTTTTTTCTCTAGAAAAATTTTTGGAAAAAATTTCCGACGGTGTTTTACAAAGGGAAAAAAAACTTTAAACCCTGTTTGGATGGTTGTTTCCGGCGATTCATTATTGTATGATTTTCATTAATATCATGTTTGATTCCATTGTTCTTAAAATTATATTGTATGGTGTGGTAAATCTGTTATAATTTTCATGGTTATATAACCATGAAAAAATCCAATATAACCACGGATTTGGTGGTTTTTCTGTGGTTTCTTATTTCATTTACTCATATATCCCCATCCCACCCGCACACACCCCACCCCCACCCTCCACCACCCACTACCCCTCACCAGATAAAAAGTTTGGGAATTGTTTTTTGTGCATGGCACTTAACTAACGAGTCACCCTTATGATGAACACGTAAATTATTTATAATTTTTCTCAATTAAAAAAAAGGCGCTCAAACACTAAGAAAATAAATATTCCTTAAGTAAAAACTATAGTAGTAATTAGCGCATGAAAAACTCAAAGGAGCCTAATTGTTACTACTATCACTTAAAGTATCAGAAGTTGAGGCCTAAATGTTTTTATCAAATGGGAGAAAAACTACAAGAAATTAGAGTTCAAATATTATTAGAGACAACAAAATAGATGATATTTCCCCCATTAATTTGTCAAAGTATATATTGGTGACATAATCATTCGTTATATGTGTTAGTGGGAGATTATAGATACTCGCTAGAATAATTGAATTGATGGGGAGACTTCGGACTCATCTAGAAACGTATAATTCGTGTTACGAAATTTTTGAATATTTGCAAAAGGGAAGATTACTTCACTGAACATGACATGACGAGACACAATAATTTTGCTGGAAGACACGTCATAACACAGATATCCCCTATGATTGGAAAGGAAACCTAAGAACACACAAGGAGTGGTGTGAGGTGCAAGTTTGTGCGGGGCCGTAGAGGCAAGATTCGGGTAGCACAAGCAGCCGAAAATCCGTAAGTACTCATAGGTTGGGATCCTACAGAATAGAATTTCGGTGGGTGTTCTATTGTGGAGCGTTTGGATAGGAAAAATATTTAGAATATATTCGGTCATTTTAAAAGCATAGACCCAAAAGGAAGGGGGAGGAGGCATGAAATAGGATCGTACGAACCATGTTATTGATAGTGCGAATGATTCGTTCGGCCTTGCCATTTTGGGAAAAAGTGTGGGGACACGAGAACCGGAAAACCATGTCATTAGTGGAGCAAAAGTTGTGAAACGCTGAATTATTGAACTCACGACTGTTATTACATTGAAATGATTTTATGTCCTTTTCAAATTGCATTTTGACATAGACACGGAATTCAAGAAACTTGGCAAATACTTCAGACTTGAATTTAAGCGGATAAACCCAGAAAAAGTGAGAATAGTCATCTAATAGGACGAGATAAAATTTATGACCCAATGAGCTAATAATTGGAAATGTCAAATGGAGAAAACGTAACACTTAAAGAAGACTGAAAATGGAGGCGAACATGTTTGCCGAAAGGGCAGAAAAAACACTGTTGGGCAAGTTGTCCATTATTGCAACGAATGAAATTATTGCTTCTAAGAAAATTAAGAACATGAGCTCCTGGGTGGTCAAGTCTATTGTGCAAGGTTGACAGAGAGATTGTTGCTAAAGCGGTGGTAGAAGTGACATGGGCAGTGAGAGATGTGAGAGGGTTGACACTGGCAACAGATGTGGATAGTAAAGGATAGAGGTCACCCTCACTATTGCATCTCGTAAGGAGTTTCCCGGTACGGAGGTCCATTACAGAAAATTCAAACGGGTCAAAATTAATTGATACAGAATTATCGGTGGCAAATTTTCTAACGTAGATTAAGTTCTTGATAATGTTAGGGCATATAGGACATTATTAAGGGAGAAGCGGGGATGCGGTGGTGGGGTTAGTGTATGGCCAAACACTTGAGTTGGAATGCGATGACAATTTCCGATCATAAATTATGGAGTATTTAAATTTCGCAGTTGAGGAAGATTACCAGAATTGTTGGTGAGGTGAGACGTGACACCCGTATCCATATACCACATATTATCGGGCTGCCGAGAAGTCAATGTGCCGAAAACCTGGCCCACAATGGATTGGGGATGGCCTGAAATGAACCGTTTGGCTCCAGGAAATTGGGCCTGATTGCTGTGGCCGTCGGCTGTGCTTCCAGACTGCTGGCGCTGATGAGCTATAGGGAACTGGGCCCATCGAATGATCTGGAGTAGACTACATGGTTGCCTGACCAGTTGATCGCGGCCCATCCGCTGTGTGGCCTGATGAAGGTGGCCCATCGGATGATCTGGAGCAGATAACGTAGGCTGGTTATTGACTTTACTTGCAAGCTAATCAAGCTGAAAAGGAACCCAATTCAGAAGCTTATTTGCAGCAACAGAATCCAACACCCATGTGGGTTTGACTACTGGAAGTCCCCTGCTAAAAGACCTTAAATTCTTGACCTTACTGTCAGGAGGATTACTACAGATTATATGAGTAACACGACGCCTAGAAAAATAATTTTCAAAACGGCCTCCATGCTTCAACATATATCCTCGAAGTTCCTGACTGGAAGGAACCGTGTATCCATCAACAAATATTGAAACACCATGAAATATAGGTTTTGAAGAACTTGGACCACTGAGAGAAGTGTTTGATGCCTCCGCATCAAACTGCTTGTGAAGCTTCTGATTCTTCACGGCCATGTAACTGCTGAAATTGGAGAAAGCTGAAGTATTGAAAGAAGGACGAGAAAACAGGGGAAGGGCGGCGGAATTTAGGTTTTAGGTCGAGAATGATTGTTGGCTTCTGATATCATGTACGATTGTATTAATCTTTTTTTCGGAGTCTTTCTCATTAATATAAATATATATATTATGTACAATGTAAAATACTAATATAATAGAGCCGACACTCAATATTACAAAATATCTGGAAAATATTTTATAATATGTGCTGATACTTGGGTCAAACTTATAAATTGTTTTAGATTTCTAAAAGCAAGTGCTAATTATTTAATATATTTTTTTTTTGTGTTTTTGTTGTTCATAAATTGAAATATAGGAGAATCATATATTCTAATTTCACACGAACTCAACACAATTTTCCAGTTTGTAAGTAATTAATACAAAAAATGTAAATGTTGAGTTTAGTGGTGTGACATTTGAACCAACATATCTTCTGAAGTAATGATTTGAATGCATAAAAATGTTGGGACAAATGTCATAACATTCGGACCAACATCTTCGAAAAACAGTTTTGCCTTACTTCACGATAAGTAGTAATATTTTACTGTGAGGTAAAAATGACTTAGGCGTGGTGAATTGAAGCTGTGTAAAACGTGGGATAAAGAGTCAAAACTTGGGGAAAAGTTGAGTAAGGAACAAGTCAAAGTTGTTGAGTTTTTCACTCCTTAATTATCTACCAGAAGCTGCCCACCTTTCCCTCAACTTCCACAACCGATCGATGAGACTTTCAAGGAAGACTCTCTACTATAAATAAAGAGGCTATTGCAGTGAATAGACATCCAGAATCAGATTGCAAAAATACCAAGAGAGCTCTCGGGATTTCATCTTAGAAATCTGGATCACAAGTGTTGTCTGAGTATGTCGACAACATTCTGTCCAACATTACAATTGTTGTTTAGATTCTAGATTAGTTTTGTATGGAGCGATTGTAATGAGAGGTTGTCAATGTCTACTTAGTTAGATTTTCCAGGCAGAAGTCATTTGCGACTTCAACTTTTAATTCCTTTCCATTTTATCTTGTAAATCTGTAAAGAAATGAATTTATATTTTTGTATATAATATATATACAATACATCTGGTCATTGACTATCACTTATGAAAATTTTAAACCTTTGTGTTCTTTAAATTCCAATGCATTTACTCTTTAAAGTTACTATTTTACTAAGTGTTGTTACTGGTATCAGATGACATAATTGACGACATTCTGAAACAAAATTGACATTCGATTTATTCTATCTTTTATTTTTATTTTCCATAGCATTTGACACCCTTTGAAGTGGTATCAAAGCCGACACTTAACACAATAAGTGATTGATACTGTTGTCATAAGCTATGGATCAGGCAAATTCAACTATTGGTAGACTTCCTATTTTAGATGGATCAAATTATGCCCATTGGAAGATTCGCCTACGTTCGCATATCAAATCAATTGATATTCGTGCATGGAGGTCTATAACCAATGGGTATGTTGTTCCAATATTGCCACCGGATGAGGAAAGTGACATTATTGCTAAACCCGAATCCGAATGGACTATAGAAGAAACCAATAATGCTAGCTTTAACGAAAAGGCCTTAAATGCATTTTTTGGATGGGTTGATCTATACGTGTTCAAACTCATTCAAAATTGTTTCACGACTAAGGTCACATGTGATACTTTACAAATTCATTGTGAAGGTAGCTCAAGTGTTCGTCGAACAAAGCTACGAATGCTCATGAGTAATATGAACGTTTAAGGATAGAAGAAGCGGATGATATTAAATCTTATTTTGAAAAGTTGATTGACATCTCAAATGAATGTCAAGTGATTGGTGAATCATTAACCAATACTCAACTTGTTGAAAAGGCTCTCCGTTCTCTTCCTGAAAAGTTCAATTTAAAGATTTGTGCTATTGAAGAAGCTCACACTCTTGCCACAATGGACCTTCATACCTTGATGAGCATACTCAAAACTTATGAGATGAACATTGAGAATCAAAAGAAATTGTATAAAAGCAAGAATGTGGCACTTCAAGTTCAATCCTCGGAGAGTCAAATCAAAGAAGAGGATGAGAATCTTGAAGAAATTAGTGAAGGTGCAAATGTTGTCTTACTCACTCGAAAATACAATTCGATGGTGATGAAGTTCAACAATGAAAGAATTCAATCTAAATCTAAAGAGCACCAAAATCAAGCCTTCAATCAAAATCCCACTAGATTCCTTCTAAATGTACAATAAGGAAATCAACTAAGAAGAACCAACTCAGATCGTACCAAATTTGATTCCAAACAACTTGAGTCCGTGCAATGTCATGCATGCTCAGGTTGGGATCATTATGCTAACGAATGTGCAAACACTCTTAGAAATTTTGGTAAGAACCTATGGATTTCTCTTAGTGATAATGAATAAAAAGATGAAGGAGATCGTGAAATTGAAACACAAGCAATGCTGGCCACTGTTTTCAAACAGTCTCTATCGGATAATGAATATGTCGTATATAATGTTGTCTCATATGTCCCGACATTTGCTCCAACATCAGCAACGACATCAACATCCTCATTGACATCCGAAAGGAATGGATTCTTTAACTATTCTGATGGTAATTGCTTTAGTGGTTCTATTTCTATTAGTGAGGATCAAGTTGAATGCAAATATGATATGATTAATGAATTACAAAGTATTTGTAAATCCTTAATCATAGAATCCAAGCAACTTGACAAAAAAGTAAAATCTTTAACTCATGAGAATTTAGAATTAACAGGCACGATAACCCGACTTGAGGTTGCACTTACCAAAAATGATACTGAATTTGATAAGATTTGTGCTAAATTGGATTTAGCCGAAGCTACCTTTCATAAGCTCAATACGGGGACTTCAAAATTGAATGAGATTCTTAACTTTAGTAAACCTTCATATGCAGTAATTGGGTACAAAAATACTCTTAAAACTGGATGCTCTAATCTCTTTGATAAAAATGAGAAAATATGTTTTGTAAAGGAAAAATGGATAAATAATAGGTTCTCAGGTGTGTCAAATAATATGGTGTTCGTGTGTCATCACTGTAACTCCCTTGTACACTTAAAATCATATTGTATCAAACTTCAAGATTCAGTGAGCAAAATATTGCCTAAAATGTTGTCCAACATTTCTGATAACAATCGGAGCAACATTTCTGAGTCAAAAAGGAAAACTGTTTTAAGAGATTTTGGGTTCCTAAAAAGGATATAACATGTAATGTTGTCATAACTGCATTAAGAACTAACATTTCAAGTTCTTGGTACTTTAATAGTGGATGTTCTCGCCACATGACAGGTACAAAATGTTTTCTAAAGAACTATGAGTCGTTCAATGGAGGAAACGTGACTTATGGAGGTGACAGTAAAAACGAACTAATTGGAAGAGGGATCTTTGATGTTCCTGGATTTCCAGCCTTAAGAAATGTCTTACACATTGAGGGTTTAATAGCTAATTTGATTAGTATTAGTCAAGTGTGTGATGACAATCTTGAGGTAAAGTTCAATAAGAATGTCTGTAATGTTACGAATGAAGCCAATATATGTGTCACGACAACTACAAGAACAAGTGATAATTGCTATCTTGTTGTAAGACAAGAAATATGCAATAATGTTAAGATCGATGATACAACCCTATGACATCAAAAGTTAGGGCATGTCAACTACCGTAATTTAGAAAAATTGGTCTCATATGAAGCAGTTAGAGGCATATCCAAACTTAGCCATAAAGGTAAAACTGTATGTGAAGATTGTTTGAAAGGTAAGCAAATCCGTGTCTCTCATAATGTTGTCCAACATGACTAACAACATTCAGGTACGTCTCGCTGTTTTCAATTGCTACATATGGATTTAATGGGTCCAATTGAAGTAGACATTCTAGGATGCATGAGGTATTCCTTTGTGATAGTAGATGATTTTTCTAGATATTTATGAATATATTTTTTGAAAGAAAAATCACAAACGTTTGATATGTTTAAAATCTTGCACTCTAGAATTAGAAATTTTTTCTATTCTCCTATTTTTTGAATTAGATATGACCATGGAAAAGAATTTGAAAATAGCTCATTCACAATTTTTTGTGTGAAAATGAGAATTTTCCATGAGTTTTCTGCTCCCAAAACACCTCAACGAAATGTGGTTGCAGAACGGAAGAATAGGACATTACAAGAAATGGCTAGAGTGATGCTTAGTTCTAAACATTTATTAAAACGTTTATGGGCAGAAGCCTTGAATACTACTAACCACATAGCTAATAGAGTCTATCTAAGGCCAGAAACAAAGATGACACCCTATGAGATTATAAATGTAAAGAAACCAAACTTGCGTTACTTTCATATTTTTTGGTGTATTTGTTATATTTTAAATGACAGGGATTATTTGGAAAAGTTTGACTCTAAGAGTGACAAAGGAATTTTTGTTGGATATTCACAAAATAGTCATGATTATTGAGTATACAATCTGAGATCTAGAACTGTACAAGAGTCTGTAAATGTTATCTTTGATGATCTTTCTGATGTTTCAGGAAAAACTATTGAAAATAACATTGTCGATACAGTGGAAAGTTTCCACATTGCAGAAGAATCTGATGTTGCCACAAATGTTGTCACACCTGAAGCAACATCCGAAACAGCAATAGAGACCACAGATGAGGAGTCAAGTGCTAAATTGTTAGACCAAGTTCGAAGGGACGCCTCATCAATGATTATGAAGAATCATCCAACGGGCAAAGTGAGAGGAGGAGTTTTTGAAGGAATTAGAATAAGAGGCAAATAACTACTCAACTATAGAGAAATGGTAAGGTATGTGTGTATGTCAACCATATACCAAGAGGTTAGTCTTTCTTATTTTATATCTACATTAGAACCAAAGAATGTTGTAGAAGCACTTAAAGATAATTTCTGGATACAAGCAATGCAAAAAGAGCTTCAACAATTTTTCCGAAATGAAATCTGGGACTTGGTTCCACGTCCAAATAATACAAACGTAATTGGAACTAAGTGAATTTTTAAAAATAAATTAGACAAATCGGGAACAGTTGTTAGAAACAAAGCTTGTCTAGTTGCACAAGGATATACTCAGGTTGAAGGAGTTGATTTCAACGAAACCTTCGCACCTGTAGCCAGAATTGAGTCAATTAGGCTTTTACTTGCCATTGCTTGTTGTCTGAAAATTACTTTACACCAAATGGATGTAAAAGGTGACTTCTTAAATGGTTATTTAGACAAGGAGGTATATGTTGAACAACCAAAAGGATTTGAAGATCCTTACCATCCACACTATGTATACAAGCTCAAAAAGGCTTTCTATGGGTTGAAACAAGCCCCTCGTATATGGTATGGTCGTTTAACTAACTTTCTTCTTGAATTTAGTTTTAATCGTGGAGAAGCTGATCGTACTTTATTTATTAAACCACACGATGTAGATATTATAATTGCTCAAATCTACGTGGATGACATAGTCTTTGGGTCAACCTCAAAGTCGTACCTAAATTCATTTGTTGAAGCTATGTCAGCAACATTTGAAATAAGCATGATTGGGGAACTAACTTTTTTCTTAGGCTTATAGATAAAACAAAGTGATGATGGAATTTTCATCTCACAGAGTAAATATGCCTAGAATCTAGTTAAGAGATTTGGTTTGAAAAACGCTAAACAAATGAAGACGCCAATGAGTTCATTTGTTGGTGAAAATGTCGACCCAACATTATATCGATCTACGATAGGTAGCCTTCTTTATCTTAATGCTAGTCGCCCAGATATTATGTTTAGTGTTTACGTTTGTGCACGTTTTTAAGCCTGTCCCAAGATGTCCCACTTAAATGCCGTGAAACGTATTATTCGATATATTTATGACACATGTGAGTTGGGAATATGATATTCCAAAGACACTAATCCTAACTTAATAGAATTTAGTGACTCGGATTGGGCTGGAGATGTGGATGATAGAAAAAGTACAAGTGGATGATGTTTTTATCTTGGCAATAATCTTATTTCATGGTATAGTCGAAAACACAATTGTGTCTCACTTTCAACTGCTGAATCTGAATATGTAGCAGCTGAAAGTTGTTGCTCTCAATCAATATGGCTAAGACACATGTTAGACAACTATGGATTTACTAGCAATATTTTAATTTTATACTGTGATAATTTGAGTGCTATAAATATTTCCAAAAATCCAGTTCAGCACTCACGTACAAAACATATTGATATTAGACATCACTTTTTAAGAGATTTAGTTGAAAAACAGCTAGTTAAAATTGAACATGTTGACACTCTTCATCAGCTAGCTGATATTTTTACAAAAGCTTTGGACCATGAGAGGTTTTCTAGTTTGAAGAAATTTCTTGATCTTTGTAATCTCTAAAAAGAAGACATTTTTTGTGAATGTCGGCTAAAACGTTGTCTAACATTTCGGGTGATATTTACCTATGTTATATCACTAACTGATTATTGTTGATGTATAGTGCATAACGTTTGGTCACACAAGCACGATCCTTCAATAAGAATGTGTTTCCAACGTGATATCGTTCTCTGCGATGATATATATCATAAAAATGGAGTATCAAAATAAGGAAAAGCCTTTACAAATATTTGGCAACTGTGAAAAATGGGCAAAGCCCTTGAAAATATATCATTTCTATTCTATAGGAGTATCGAGTGCTTCAAAAAAATTTGAGAATACTGAATAAGTATTTTTATTTTTGACACGAAAATTTCTTTTATATGTGTTATATGATTAGATCAAAGACACGATGAGAAAATGTTATATTGATCCAGTGGTCAAACTCATAAAGTGCATATAAAATGTGTCTTGGTTTGTTGTCAAATCTAGAAATTCTTGTGGGATCAAAATAATTGTGTTGTCCAAAATGTTGCCAACATTGCTGTTGACATTTTCAGATTGTGATATATGTTGGGATGTTGTTCTTAACTGATTTCATATAAAAACATATTTTCTCCCTATTTTTATGCCTTGCTTTAATAGAAATTTCAAACTTTAAAATGATAAGATTAAATTGAATTTCTACCGTGATGTTTATCTTTGTATCCCAAAAATTTAGGTGTAAGTTATTAGATAAATCTGAAACTCCTAAAACTAAGAAATTTTGTTGCTATGAAAGGTTAGACATGCATATAAATATTCCTCTCATTTGCTATTTTTTATCATTTTCGATTTTCCCTAAAAAAAAAAAAATCACATCACACCTCAGGTATAATCCTACCTACCCGATGGAATCATTACCATTCCAAACTCCATTCTCAATCTCAAACCCTAAATTTCCAAAACCTTCTCCACAATATTTACCAATGGAAACCTCTCAAATGTCAACACCAATGTCAGCCAACACTCTGACCAACATCCCAATGAGTACAAGCCCTCCTTTGAACACTGAATCATCTGAGCAAAATGAACCGCAACAACCCTACCAGTTATCTTCTTCACCATCCACAGAGAACTTGTCCAAAGCTATAGTATTTAAAGGTTTAGATGAACCTTTAGACATTAGCTACCCAAGTGATGACAACAATCCAATAGATGTTGATGAAACATCTGATATTTGAGCATTGGGTAAAAGATTAAGATTCTCCACCTTCCCTACTCATCGATCGAGTAGAATGTTTGAGGGAACTGTTCGTGAAGAGCCGAGCAACAAAAGGTCCAGATTTGATACATCTATACCTGCTTGCTCGAGCAGTGACAATGACGACACAGACTTTGTGCTCTCAACTGAAGAGTGTGAAGAAGAACCAACTGCTTCTGTACCACAAAATGTGTCTAAAAATGAGGAAATTCCTGATGAAGCTCCACTGAAGCAATTCTTTCCAAAGGAATTCCCCGATAAGCCAAATTGAGTGCTGCTTCAAATGTTGCCACTGATGCCACAACATCTTAGGCAACATTTCAGTCAACATCAGAAGAGACACAAATACCAACATCCTCCAGCAAAACCGAATCTGATTCAAACCTTGAGGTATCTATCTACTCAGATAATTCTATTCTAAAACTAATTCTGATAATTGGGACTAGTATAAGAATATAGTTATTAGGTCTAAAAAAATATTAGATATTGCCTCATGTTCAGAATAGGGTTTGTAGATTTCTTAAAAAAAAGACAGCTCCTAGGATCTGTTATTGAGAAAGGACCGTATGTTGATAAAATAGGCAGGTTGTTTTATGCTAATTTGAGCTCTGCTATAGAGGATATCTCATCTAAGAAATTTGGGAAGGTATATCTCTATAACAGAGTATATTTATTCACACCTGCTGTTATAAAATAATGCATTAGATTAAATACTGAGGAGAATGTTAGAGAAGCAGAGCATACAATGGACAATAGAGATGAAGTAATTGAGTACCTCACAGGAGGTATAATGCATAAGTGGATCTCTAGATGTCCAGCCTCTAAATTAACAGCCATGTTTTCCACCCTTCAAAAAATTGCTATACACAATTGACTTCCTTCAATGAATGAGTCAATTGTAAATAAAGAACAAGCCACCATGCTGTATAAAATTGGGAAAGGTTTGAGAGTTGATCTGGGCAAAATGATCTTCCATCAAGTTGGCAACTTGGAACAAAAAGAATCAACCTCAATCCTCCCTTATCCCTATCTGATATACAAAGTTTTAATTACCCAAGGTCTTAAGCCTAAAAGAGAGGACACATTAAGGAAGGCTCCTGAACTATACACAGTAAACAAAGCAGTTTTGAAGAGTAGAGACAGAGTCATCGATCTACTCTGGAAAATGGAAGGAAATAGTGCAGATGTTGACAGAAATGTCACCAACATTCTTGACAACACTGGTCCAAGACAGTCTCCACTGTCAACTGAATAACTTGTGAATCAAATTGCAAAGATCAACCAACAAATCTCTGAGGTTGATGCTGTGAGAAATGATCTGATTCAATCCAGAGACCATTTCATGTTGTTGCTTTCTTTACAGAAAGGGGAGAAAATGATGCTGCTGAAGCCGAGAGAAGCAGAAGAAGTGCTGATGCAGGGGGAGCTGAGAAAGAAGGCTAGAGGTTGATGTTCTGTGCAAAGAAGCAATTATGCAGGAGTAGAAAGATGATGGAAGTTGTTGCTGTTGTATCATGAGTTAGGAGGAGTTGTTGCTACTAGTTGATAGTGTATGAGAGTCGTGAATGTTTCTCAATCTGAGCAGTTAACTGTTCGACAGGATGGCATTGATTTATGTGGACAATGGAATATTTCTTTTTATGGTCTGTATATAAATCTATATAAGTAGATGATATGTATATATGTGCTAACACTTTCTTCTTTTCTAATCCTATGAATCGGTACACGCATGATTACATGAAAGCCGTCGCAGGTTAAGGGGGAGCATATCATTAATATTATTGATCACAAATGTCGGACAAATATTTATCTCAATATCCTAAGTCAGTTTAGGTTTGTAAGAGTTTTGTGAAGAAAGACAAAAAATGGGAGATTGTTAATGTTGGGTTTGGTGTTGTGACATTTGACCCAACATATCTTCTGAAGTACTGATTTGAATGCATAAAAATGTTGGGACAAATGTCATAACATTCGGACCAATATCTTTGAAAAATAGTTTTGCCTTACTTCACGGTAAGCAATAATATTTTACTGTGAGGTAAAAATGACTTAGGCGTGGTGAATTGGAGCTGTGTAAAATGTGGGAGAAAGATTCAAAGCTTGGGGAAGAAGTTGAGTAAGGAATAAGTCAAAGTTGTTGAGATTTTGACTTATTAATCATCTACCACAAGCTGTCCACCTTTCTCTCAACTTCCACAACCGGTCGATGAGACTTTCAAGGAAGTCTCTCTACTATAAATAGAGAGGCTACTGCAGTGAATCGACATCCAGAATCAGATTACAAAAATATCAAGAGAGCTCTCGGGATTTCATCTTAGAAATCTGGATCACAAGTGTTTTCTGAGTGTGTCGACAACATTATGTCCAACATTACAATTGCTGTTTAGATTCTAAATTAGTTTTGTATGGAGCGATTGTAATGAGAGGTTGTCTATGTCTACTTAGTTAGATTTTTCAGGCAGAAGTCATCTGCGACTTCAACTTTTAATTCCTTTCCATTTTATCTTGTAAATCTGTAAAGAAAGGAATTTGTAATTTTGTATATAATATATATACAATACATTTGATCATTGACCATCATAAGTTATATAATATATATAACTTATGAAAATTTGAAACCTTTGCATTCTTTAAATTCCGCTACATTTACTCTTTAAAGTTACTGTTTTATTAAGTGTTGTTACTGGTATCAGACGACATAATTGACGACATTCTAAAACAGAATTGACATTTTATTTATTCTATCTCTTGTTTTTATTTCCCATAGCATTTGACACCCTTTCAGAAAATCAAAGAGATATTCTTTTTTACGTGCATAATGGAGTAGTTTGTGACCAAGCACATGACACATTATGCATAATTACAGCAAGCTAATTTTTAATTAAGCACGATTAGCATGCAAAATACTATTAATGGTCATCTCTATGGACTATGCGTGTGTATATATATATATTAGGCCTTACTTTGTGTTAATAATCTAAATTAACACTCCTAGTACACTATTTATGTGCGAAGTTGACTAAATCTATGGAATGGGAACATGGACTTCTTATATGGACTTGGACAATCCTCACCCTACAAGCTAGCTTTTGGGGTTAAGTTAGGCCCAAGATCCATTATTTACATAGTATCTGTTGGATATGTAAAGCAGTACGGGAAGTAAATAAATATTACAAGTGTTCGAAAGGATAAACAAACAAGCCAACATTCAGAACTGCCGCAAGCTTGTTGAATGTTGAATCTTGATAACCTGAAATCAAGAAACACTAAATCTGGATTTTTACAACTGTGGCTGAGTCAAGAGATGGCTCTCTGTCTTTAAGACAAGATTGCCCCGTATATATGCTTTTATGTTAACGGGCAATAGTCTCCCAATATAAAACAACAACTAATCAACACTACAAAGTAAATAGATTGATTCTAACAAAGAAAACAAACACGAAATGACTTACTGAAGAATAGAAAAGGAAGGAAGAGTTTCTATTTTTGACACTGTTTCTGCTCACGTTTTTTGACAGAATCTGTGTTGTTTTTCTCTTCTGTTTGTCTCTTGTTGTCTCATTTTTCTGGCACACACAATTGAGCCAAAATGCATCAATATATAGCATAAGAGGAGACTTCTCAACTGCCAAGAAAATGGTTGTTTATGGCCATTGAAGGAGGTAGTTAATCAGTCAAATAATGGTTGTTTATGGCCATTGAAGGAGGGAGTTAATCAGTAATCAGCCAAGTAATGGCTGGTTAATGTGCAATAACGCTCCAAAAATCAACCGCAGAAACTTTTTACCTTCCGTCGTTCCCAATTTCAGCTTTCCAGAAACTCTAGAGACCAAACTGTAAATATTAAATAATTTGGGGGTCTATCAGAAGAAGCCCAAGACCCGAGACCCACGACCCGAGCCCGGACCGGACGGGCGGACGGCGGCGGCGCGCGTGTGGGCTTAGCCTTGAACCCAAGCACATCTAGGTCCTCCCTCCTTCAAACACATAGGTTACCCCTTGGGGTCCCAAACCCTTAACCAATTTTGAGACTTATAAAGAGAGCAATTCTTCCTTTTCCCACCGATGTGGTAGATTTGTCCCACACCATATTTTCATGCCTCAAACACCTTACTTCGTGGACCAATATCTCTTTCATTTCTCAACGAAATTTGACGATCCTTGGCCCTACGGACATCTACTCACTTAGTAGATTATGCACGTGTGCAGAGACAAAGCCTCCAACATGCGGAGCCCTAGTGTTTAATTCATTAAATATGGGTGGACGCACCTCCCCACTAAAGGCAAATTTCCAACAATCTCATAGCCTAACTTGGGCCTAACTCAACCCCAAAAGCTAGCTTGTAGGGTGATGATTGTCTAAGTCCATATAAGGAGTCCATGTTCCCATATCCGATGTGGGACTCTTAACACTCCCCCGCATGCCCAGACCTTGTTAACTGGAGCGTGAATAATATAATTTGGGGGCTCAACATCAGTGAACAAAGAATTGAAATGAGCTTGACTCTGATACCATGTAAAGAATGGATCTTGGGTCTAACTCAACCCCAAAAGTTAGCTTGTAGGGTGAGGATTGTCCAAGTTCATATAAGGAGTCCATGTTCCCATTTCATATCCGATGTGAGACTCTTCACAAAATCTTTTAGAGAATCACACTGATCGAGATAAAATAATCACAGCGTGTTGTTTTATATTTTACTTAATTGATTGAAATAATAGGTTTATTCTATTGAAGAAAAATGGTCCAAGCTGTTTTAAATTAAAGAACCGTGACGAGATGAGATCAAACAATAGAACAAATCTCACGTAAACTAATGCAGTTAAAACGGTAACTATATAATAACCATGTGATGTTAATTTAAAGTAACAGTATACAAATCAAAGGATTTGCATGGTAATATGTGACCGACCAAATTATAGATTAAGAAATCTACAATACGGCCTTGATACGGCAAAAAGTTTTGTTATAGTATAGTAGAGATTAATTAGAGTAATTAGTAAGTAGTGGTATTAATTTCATATAAGAAGTCCAAGTTTTTATTTTATATCCGAGGTGAGACTCTTAATAAAATCTTTTAGAGAATCACACTGATCGAGATAAAATAATCACAGCGTGTTGTTTTATATTTTACTTAATTGATTGAAATAATTGGTTTATTCTATTGAAGAAAAATGGTCCAAGCTGTTTTAAATTAAAGAACCGTGACGAGATGACATCCAACAATAGAACAAATCTCACGTAAACTAATGCAGTTAAAACGGTAACTATATAATAACCATGTGATGTTAATTTAAAGTAACAGTATACAAATCAAAGGATTTGCATGGTAATATGTGACCGACCAAATTATAGATTAAGAAATCTACAATACGGCCTTGATACGGCAAAAAGTTTTGTTATAGTATAGTAGAGATTAATTAGAGTAATTAGTAAGTAGTGGTATTAATTTCATATAAGAAGTCCATGTTTTTATTTTATATCCAATGTGAGACTCTTAACAAAATCTTTTAGAGAATCACACTGATCGAGATAAAATAATCACAGCATGTTGTTTTATATTTTACTTAATTGATTGAAATAATTGGTTTATTCTATTGAAGAAAAATGGTCCAAGCTGTTTTAAATTAAAGAACCGTGACGAGATGACATCAAACAATAGAACAAATCTCACGTAAACTAATGCAGTTAAAACGGTAACTATATAATAACCATGTGATGTTAATTTAAAGTAACAGTATACAAATCAAAGGATTTGCATGGTAATATGTGAACCGACCAAATTATAGATTAAGAAATCTACAATACGGCCTTGATACGGCAAAAAGTCTTGTTATAGTATAGTAGAGATTAATTAGAGTAATTAGTAAGTAGTGGTATTAATTTCGAAAACGATTTAAGTGTTCTAAAACCGTGATAACACACAGCCTATCTGTTAGAAGCCATGGGAGAGGTCTTAGTTTTAGTGAGAGCTTTAAAAAGAAGCTAAGAGAGTGGAGAGAAATGTGGGGAATTTCTCTTCAATTCAACTCGACTAGCTATTACAATGATATACATTGTATATATACAACTCAGCTTACTAACTAACTAAATCTATAAAATATCTTAGTTGTACATTTACCAAACTACCATTTAACTGCATAACTAACTAACCAACCCAACTTGTATTCTAACACCCCTCCTCAAGTTGATACTTGAAACAGGTCCTTCATACCAAGCTGAGCCAACAAGAAGTCATGTTGAGCCTTTCCCAAACTTTTGGTTAACAGATCTGCAAGCTGATCTTCAATAGGAACATGATCAGTTTTGATAAGCCCTTGGATGATCCTTTCTCTAACAAAATGATAGTCTATGTGTAACGACCTGTTCAGTCGTTACCCTTCCCCTAGAATCCACTCTAGGTCGGAGGAGCAACTAGTCAAACTTCTTGAGCAGTGCGTTTTGACTATTTTACCCTTGTTGACCTAATTCTCGAAGTTATCGGACGATCCTAGTGGAAGTTGAAGGAATTAGAACTTTAAAGTGAGAACGTTTGACATGTAGTGGACTGTTGGGTAAACGGACCTTTTGGGGAATTCAGTCGATTCCTTAAGGTCCGAAAGGTAAATTATGACTAGGTGGGATATTCAGTTTGGTTTCCGAGGTGCTCGGGAGCATTTCGTGTTCTTGTTTGGGAATCTTGATTTTGGGTTTTGGGGTTGACTCGAAGAAATAGACCTCCGATGGAAATTCTGAGACCGCGAGGGAATCCGTAGCGTATTTTTACGTGTGTGTGCATAACTGATTTGTGTCAGGGTGGTCTCGGGTTGATGTCGGAATTTCAGGTGAAACTTGTGAAAAACAGATTTTTCTGGTTTCTGATGTTCTCACCCCGGTGAGACTTTTCCCGCCTCTGCGAGTCCGCCCCAGCGAGGCCTGGCTCACAGAAGCGAGGATCAAAGACTTAAGTGGAATCCTCCCCAGTAGATGAATTCTCCGCAGGGGCGAGTGCGCGGACCAGATTCCGCGGGGGTGGAAATCGCTGAACCAGAGGCATTTATTATCCTATTTCCAAATCATTATCTTATCTTTCCCAACTTCGAACTAGAGAGCTATTATGAGCGATTTCAAGAGACCTTGAAGCTATTACACATTTGGGGTAAGTTCCCTTTCATCATTCTTTGCTTTTTTACTTCATAGGCTTGAAATCTATAGTAGAAAATGGTAAAGGTTTAATGGATTTCACTGGGTATGTTGTTGTTGTATGACCTTCTAGATCTAAATTGGGTGTTTGACTTCTAGACTTTTCTAATCAGTTTTATGGGCAAAACTTGCTTGCATTATAGTGGTATTGCATGAATTCATGAGTTACAACTAGAATCTCTAATTTAGCCTAAGTTTGTGATCTCAAATAATTAAGGTTCAATCTTAAATTGGGGGTTTTGGTCCTAATGATGGAATTGATGGTTTTAACAGCCTAATTAGCAATTGGAGGATAGTAATGGGCGTTTGTGATGTCAGTTTCCTAATTTCACCTTTGAAATTATCGTTTTACCCTTAGAGGTCTATTTCCCCCTTTTTCCCATAGTTGGTTGGATTAAAAGAACAGTTTAGTGATTTGGGTATTGTTAGTTTCTGTTTCTACTTTGTAACATAGATTTCAATTATGACTAGACTTCAAGTACTATCATGATCCTCAGAAAGGCAAGGCTTATGTGTGATCTTTTATAGTTCTTGATCGGCATTCAAGTAGGTTACAACTTACACTCTAGTTAGACTTCGGTTAGCAAAACATATATAGAGTTAGTTATTGTCGGAGAAATCATGTATGGTGTATGAAGTTGGGATGTATTACTTAGGTTTGGTATTGTTGATTGATTTATGGGTTTGTTGCTTCTTTGTGATTTATTGGCTTGCTGACTAGTGTTTGATACTGGAATTATACTTAGTTGTCATATCGTGATTATGATATAGTTGTCTCTCACTTATCTTGTTATTATCATAGATATAATGAAGGACTTGACTTAATATTAATATTGTAATATGTGTCCATGTGTGGCACTAAATGATTATGATTTATACTTGAGATTGATACATGCATATCATTCATACCCATTCTACATGATTAATTATTGTGAACTGTGATCTAATATTAATAATGATAAAAGGGAAAGTGAAACATCTGAGTCTTCCAATTATGGTGTTTGCTACGTGTATATTTCGTATGGCGGTAGAGCGGCTATTTCTGAGAGATCCTTGGCTCAAGACAAAGCACAAGAACAAGCACAAGCAAAGTAAGACAAACAAAGCGACTAAGCCATGATAGCGATTTCTGAAAAAGAAGCAATAACTAATGCATGTAAATAAAACAAACAAAATACACATAGCACCATAAATCAAACGACAGTGGACTATAAAGCAATATTGTGCCTACTAGTATGATAGACTAAGCGAGACTACAATAACAACACTACAACTACCAGTTTGTAAGCGCATGTGGGACTACCTACTACCCTTCTACCCTAATTCGTGTCCTCCATAACCCCCTATCTAAGATCATGTCCTCAGTGAGTTGCACTTGCGCCATATCCCGTCTAATCACCTCTCCCCAATACTTCTTCTGCCTACCTCTACCCCTCATTTACCCATTCATAGCCAACATCTCATACCTCCGCACTGGGCATTCGTGTCTCTCCTCTACACGTGCCCGAACCATCTCAACCTTACTTCCCGCATCTTAGCCTCCACCGAGGCCACTCCCACTCTGTCCCGGATATCATCATTTCTAACTCTATTCCTCCATGTATGCCCACACATCCATATTAACATCCTTTTCTCCGCAACTTTTATTTTTTGGATGTGCGGAGTTTTGACCGGCCAATACTCCACCACATACAACATAGTCGGTCTAACCACCACCCTATAGAACTTTCTTTTAAGTTTTGGAGGTACCTTTTTATCGCACAAGACTCCAGATGCGAGCCTCCATTTCATCCACCCTGCCCCAATACGATGTGTGACATCGTCATCAATCTCTCTATTCCATTGGCTAATAGACCCGAGGTACTTGAAGCTTCATTTATTTGGAATTACCTGAGTACCAAGCATCACATCCACGCCTATCTCAAGGTCGCTCCCATTACTGAACTTGCATTCCAAGTATTCTGTCTTGGTCCTACTCAGTTTGAACCCTTTAGACTCCAGAGTATGTCTCCAAACCTCCATTTTAGCGTTCACTCCGCTGCGAGTCTCATCAATTAGGACTATGTCGTTTGCGAATAACATACACCATGGAACCCCCCCTTGGATTTGTCGCGTCAGTCCATCTATTACCAAGGCAAATAGGAATGGGCTCAGAGCTGATCCCTGGTACTGCCACATCATCACTGGGAAGTGCTCCGAGTCTCCTCCTACTATTCATACCCCTGGTCTTGGCTCCATCATACATATCCTTGATTGCCCTAGTGTATGCCACATGTACACCTCTAATCTCCAAACATCTCCATAGAACCTCCCTAGGAACTTTGTCGTATGTCTTCTCAAAGTCGATGAAACCTTATATAAGTCTCTCTTCCTCTCCCTATACTGCTCCACTAACCTCCTAATAAGATGAATGGCTTCTATAGTCGAACGCCCCAGCATGAATCCAAATTGGTTCTCGGGGATAGACACGCCTCTTCTCACCCTCATCTCCACGACTCTTTCCCAAACTTTCATAGTGTGGCTTAGCAGTTTGATACCCCTATAGTTATTGCAACTCTGGATATCACATTTGTTCTTGTACAAAGTAATCATTGTACTCCACCTCCATTCTTCGGAAATTCTCATCGTCTTCAAAATTACATTAAACAACTCCGTCAGCCACTCCAAACCTGCCTTGCATGCACTCTTCCAAAATTCAACTGGGATCTCATCATGCCCAGTCGCTCATCCCCTGCGTATCCTGCGAACAACACCCTGGACCTCCTCAACCTTAATACTTCCACAATACCAAAAATCCCGGTACCTACCAAATTGCTCCATATCTCCCAGCACAATGTCTCTATCTTCTTTTCCGTTCAAGAGTTTATGGAAGTAAGATTGTCACCTCCACCTACTATGTGTGTCCTCCACCAATACTTTGTCGTCCTCGTCCTTGATACACCTCATGTGATCCAAGTCCCGGGCCCTCTTCTCCCTCACCTTGGATAGTCTGTACAACTTCTTATATATATATATATATATATATATATATATATATATATATATATATATATATATATATATATATATATATATATATAATTTAGAGTTGTCTTTTTTATTCTTACACACAACATAAGGCATCTATAGCTATGAAATCTAAGCTATGAATTCATATATCGTAGCTATTACCTAGTAATAGCCACAAAATTTTGAATTTCATAGCTATTTATAAATTTGTAAAATTTCTTAGCCACAAAAGTTAAATTGACGAAGCTAATTCCTCATTTTTTTTCTATAATTGCTAACAATCGTGACAATAATTACCTAGATAGCTACAACTTTATTGCTATAATAAAATATTATAGCTGGTCATAAGTTTTTGCCACGTGGTAAAGTTATTGTAGTAATAATAACCTTTTAGCCACAATAAATTATTTGAAACATAATATTGAAGCCAAATAAATAGTTTTGCTTCAAATTCTAAAAGATTGTGTCAATAGTTAAATGATATAGCCACATATGCTTTGCTATAATAAAATTTTGTAGATGATCATAAGTTTTTGCCACGCAATACAAGTTATTGTAGCAATAGTAACCTTTTAGCCACGTTAAATTATTTGAAATAAAATATTGTAGCTAAATAAATATTTTTTCTTCAAGTTCTAAAATATTGTGGCAATAGTTAATGATCTAGCTATATATTTTTTTGCTATAGTAAAATTTTGTAGCTAGTTATTAATAATTGCTACGAGTTGAAACTTATTATAGAAATAGTAACATTTTACCCACAATAAATTATTTGAAACAAAATTATTTAGCTAAATAATTATTTTTCCTTAAACTGTGGGAATAGTTAAATGATATAGACATAGATTTTTTGCTATAATAAAATTTTGTAGCTAATTATTAATTTGTTTTCACGGGAAGAAACTTGTAATTGTAGCATAGCCATAAGAATTTATTTAAATTAAAATATTATAGCTAAATAAATATATTTACTTCGTGTACTAAGAAGTTATGGTAATAGTTAGCTTGATAGCTATAATTATTTATTATGACCAAATAATATAGCCATAGATTTATTATTGTGATAAAATTTTGTAACTAAAAATTATTTTTTACCATGAGTTGAAATGTATTGTAGCAATATTAATCTTTTAGCCATATTAAATAATTTTTTTCTTGCACTTGAAGTTACCATAAAAATAGTACTAATATAATCACAATAAATTTCTTATAGTAGCAATTGTGATAAAATTTTGTAACTAAAATTATTTTTTACCATGAATTGAAATTTATTGTAGCAATATTAATCTTTTTGCCATATTAAATGAAAATTTTCTTGCACTTGAAGTTACCATAAAAATAGTACTGATATAATCACAATAAATTTTCTTATAGTAACAATTTTTATAGTTAGATGAATAGTTATAAAAATGTGTATGTAGATGTGATTTGTGAGAAATTTCCATATTATAGATACAATTTCTTGCATATACAAGTTTTTATATGGTATCATAAAATTTGTTAAATACACACAATATATATTTATATGTATATTGTGTATATTGGGCTCTCGGCTGGCTCTCGGATTTGTCCCCTTTTGTACCGTGTAGTTTAGGTAAATATTTAGTATTCTAGTTTAGGTAATGTTGTAATGTAATTAGTATTGTACACTTACCGTAATAATTGTATTACCATAAATGTATAGTTAGTATCCAAGTAGAATAAGGTTTTAGGAGTAGAATAGGAATAAGATTCTCCTATTATGAAAATATGTAACTTGTATAAATAATCTTTCAATCAATGAAAATAATAAAGGGGTTATTTCTTTCATGGTATCAGAAGTCTAGGTCTTAAAATCCTCTCCCACTTTTCTTCCTCTTGGCCGTCGACCAAACAGTGACCAAAACCGAGACCAAGTTTTTTCCGCAACTTGTTCTCGGATTGGTTTATTCCAACGGTACCTCATCTTCCCAATTTTTTGTCCTAAATCCCTCAATCACATATTGTTCTATCAATATGTCTACATCCCGGAACACGTTTCATCCTGCCCTTACAGTTTCTAACATCAAGAATAACATCCCTCTTGTTCTTGAAATAGAAAACGTCCAATATGCGACGTGGGTCGAACTGTTCAAAATTCACGCACGATCTCATCGAGTCATCCATCACATAATCACGCGGCTCCTGAGGATACGGAGGTGCAAAAACGCGAGGATGATCCTAAATTGTGGACGACTCTTGATGCCACTGTCCTCCAGTGGATATATTCCACAATTTCTACCGACCTTTTGCAAACAATTATTGAGCCTGACACTACGACACAAGCGACTTGGGATAGACTGCGTGATATATTCCAACATAATCAAAATTCTAGAGCCGTTACTCTTGAGCAGGATTTCTCCCACGTCAGCATGGAAGATTTCCCTAACGTTTCGGCTTATTGCAAAAGATTGAAGGAATTGGCGGACCAACTTCACAACGTTGGCGCGCTAGTTTTGAATGATCGTTTGGTCCTCCAAATAGTTTCCGACCTCTCCGAGGCCTATAATGATGTTGGAACGCTTCTTCGGCAAAGCAATCCGCTTCTGCAATTTTATCAGGCTCGTTCTATGCTTACACTCGAAGAAGCAAGCATGGCAAAAAAGGCAGCTACCGGGCTAGTCCCATAGTCATGATGACCGAATCCACTTTTCATCCTACCGGTTCCAACAACTCCGGCCAAAATCACAACAACGGTGGCGACAAAAAGGGAGAAAATAAGAAAAATAATGGCAAAAATCGCAGCGGCAACAACGGCGGCAGCCGGCAGAATGGTGGTGGCGGTGGGGGTCCTCGCGGTGGTTAGCAGCAGTTCTGAGCCCCATAGTGGGCCCCACAACCATAGTTTGGGCCTAGTAAGTTTTCGCCCAACTGGCAGTGGGCTTCCCAGCAGCAGTCCAGGCCCAATTCGACCTGGTCCACGTACAGTCAGCAGTCTGGGCAGAGGCCACAAGCACCGGTGCTTAGGCCTCAGCTCCCGCAGGCCCATCACGCAGCGACACCCACGTCTACCGACATTGAAGCCGCAATGCATACGCTTAGTTTAACTCCTCCGGACCCAAATTGGTATATGGATACCGGTGCCACTACCCACATGACATCCGATTCAGGTACTCTCTCGTCTTATTCTAATTTGAGCAACCCTCGCGGCATAATTATTGGTAATTGTAATTCTATTCCAATTCGTGGTTATGGTCATAAAACTTTATCTCCCTCTCATCCACCTCTTATCTTGAAAAACACCATACACACCCTCAAATTGATTAAAAACTTAGTCTCTGTCCGTAAATTCACTACCGACAATTCTGTTTCTATTGAATTTGATCCATTTGATTTCTCTGTGAAGGATTTCAAGACGGGAAGTCATCTCATGAGGTGTGATAGCAGGGGAGATCTTTATCCTATCACACCCAGTTCCGGTCCATCGAGTCAAGCCCTCTCATCCGCCTTTGCAGCCATGTCTCCTTCTTTGTGACATGCTCGTCTTGGTCATCCAGGATCCTCTATTTTGTCGTCATTAGATAAAAATAGTTTTATTTCATGTAAGGTACGAGTAGTACTCCAAATTATCAGTCTTGTTCTTTAGGAGAAAATGTTAAGTTGCCATTTGTAGACTCAAATTCTCATACGTTGATGCCATTTGATATTATTCATAGCGACTTATGGATGTCTCTTGTTCTTAGTTCTTTGGGTCATCGGTATTATGTTCTCTTTTTGGATGATTATTCTAAGTTTTTATGGATATTTCCGATAGCGAAAAAATCTCAAGTTTTTTCCGTCTTCTTAAAATTTAGAGCATTCATTAGAACCCAATTCGACCGAGAAATAAAAAATATTCAGTGTGACAATGGCAAAGAATATGACAATGGGGTGTTTTGGGAATTTTGTGCTAATAATGAGATCAATTTTCATTTTTCTTGTCCTCATACGTCTTCACAAAATGGGAAAGCCGAATGCAAAATTCGTTCCATAAATAACATTGTCCGAACTTTATTAATTCATGCTTCCGTACCCCCATCTTTTTGTCATCATGCTCTCCAAATGGCTACCTATCTCCTTAACATAATTCCTTCCAAAGGTTTGACATATTCTTCCCCCCTTCAAATTTTATGTAATAAAATTCCTTCGTATTCACATCTTCAGGTTTTTTGGTGTTTGTGTTATCCATTATTTCCGTCCACCAGAATTAACAAACTTCAGGCTCGGTTTGCTCCGTGTGTGTTTTTGGATTTTCTGTCTAATCATCGTGGCTACAAATGCTTTGATTAATCCTCTAATAAAATCATTATTAATCGCCATGTTATTTTTTATGAATCTCAATTTCCATTTGCTAAAGTTAATACTCCCGTGCCTAGTTCGTATAATTTTTTGGATGATAGTATATCCCCGTATATTATTCAGTATTTTTTGAACGTCTCCCGCACCCAAAATTCTCCAGTGGGCCCATCTTGCCGCCCCATCGGTCCGCTACCCATCGCCACCCCAAGATCGCCATTGGGCGATTCAGCGATTGGGCTACCCAGCCACTCGAACTGGTCCAGCTTGCTCTGTCACCGAATTGGGTCAACAGCCCATCGCCGCTTCGCCACCGGCCCCGAGCCCAAAGAAATTCCCAAACTCGCTTGATTCTTCCTCGAGTCATAAATCGGTCACTCGTAGTCAACGGGGTATTTTTAAACCAAAAAGACATTTTAATTTACATTCTAATGTCCCTAAATCCCCCTTACCCCGTAATCTTGTGTCTGCCTTAAATGACCCGAATTGGAAAATTGCTATGACCGATGAATATAATGCTCTTATTGATAATAAGATGTGGGAGTTAGTGCCCCGTCCATCTGGTATTAATATTATTAGGTCTATGTGGATTTTTGCTCATAAGGAGAATTCAGATGATTCATTTGCTTGACATAAGGCGCGGCTTGTGGGTGATGGTAAGACTCAACATGTTGGTGTAGATTGTGGTGAGACGTTTAGTCTGGTGGTCAAGCCAGCTACCATTCACATTGTGCTTAGCTTGGCTCTTTCGAAGGCATGGCCTATTCATCAGTTAGATGTAAAGAATGCTTTCCTACATGGGAATCTCAAGGAAACGTTCTATATGCATCAGCCTTTGGGATTCAGGGATCCCAAACATCCTCATCATGTCTGTTTGAACAGGTCCTTATATGATTTTGTCTTCAAATTAGATAGTAATTTGATGAATATTTAATTTTGAAATTAATTAAACTAAGAATTAATAATTGAATATAGTTATTATAGAAGTGTATCTATAGCATAATTTACATCTTATACGTATTAACTTTAGATAATGTTCAAATGATTCATAAATAATTAAATAGTAATGTATTACATAAAAAATAATTCATACTAAAGCTTGTTTTTCTTTGATATGACTATTAGGAGGGAAATATGAATTCACAAATTGAAAAGAGGGGGACCGAATTAAGCAAAAAAAAAAAAAATCTTTCGAAATCATCTCTCTCTAAAAAAAATTGTGCCTAAATTACAACCTTCTTTTTCCTATTAGAGAGAAAAAATAAAATCGCCCCCGGGCAAAGGCGAGTTGATAAGTGACAAGGTGATTGGGGTACAATCACTGCGATGTCGCGGGTTCGAATCCGTGTGGTGTCAGTCTTTACTGAAATATTGCAAGGGTTGTTGCTGGGTTCGTGTCCCGTTGGTCCTCTCCCTTGCAGGGCTGCCACTCGCGCATATCCCTCGATTTATATACCACCTGGCCAAGAAGCCTCTGATACAGGTGGGGAATTTCGCCTTCGGGACTTTCCCCTTCACAAATAGAAAAAATAAAATCAATAAGGAGGATTGGAGAGATTAGAAAATCAAAAATCCTAAACTCTCAAAGCAGTCAAAATCGTTCCCCGGAAAAAAGGTATGTCTTCTTCCTCTGTCTCATTCACCGGACTCGGCCTTCAATTTTCTATTATTTTGTTATCTATATTTCAGTCATCAATTCCTAGATCTCTCTTTTCTTTCTCTGTGTTTGTTGTGATTTTATTTCACTAGGATTAATGTTTACGGATGGCAATAAAAAGGAAAAATAATACTTCCTCCGTAATAATTTGTTTGAAGGTTGATCAATTTTGAGAGTCAAACAACTTTTTTTGACTTAATTTTAAATATAGATTCTTCTAATATTTTATAATAAACTTTACATATTTGAAAGCTACATAAAAAGTACTATAAGTCTATATAATTAATAATTCACAAAATACAAAAAGAGTTGGAGAAAATTATAATTAAAGAAAAAATTATTTGACTCTCCAAACTGATCAATATTCAAACAAATTGAAACGGATGGAGTATTATTTATCTTGTGTGATGGCGGTTGGACACAAAAATGCTACAGTGAAAGATTGGTTTGTGGATTTGTCTTGAGAAAAGATGGTGATGTGATAACGTTTGAGATTAGAGATTTGCTAATGGTGTGATGTTTTCCAGCAATTTGGACTCTTGTATTATTCAAGATGCTTATTGTATTTTTTTAAACAGAAAGTATCCATTTTATTGAATTGTGTATTTGTTTTTATAGTAATTCTCATGTATCTCATAATCATTTTTCCTTGTGAATTATTAGTGGCTTAATAAAGCTCACGTCTTGAGGTTTTACTCAATTATGCAACACTTTATTGTATCATCTTCTTACTTGTTTTTTTAATTATTATTGAAGCTTGTGGAGGAGTAACGAAAGTAGCAAAATCGATGGCATGGCGACAATAAATAATTATTTTTTCTCTTGTAAAAGTGTATTGATTTATCTGTCAACTTTTCCATTATCACCCCAAAAAAACCAAACTCTGTCTTACGTAAAGTTGTCAGAGTACGATTAACCTCTGGATTTGAAATCACTGCTTATATACCCTGTATTGGCCATAATTCACAAGAACATTATGTAGTCTTAGTAAGAGGGGGAAGGGTTAAGGATTTACCCGGTGTGAGATATCACATTGTTCGAGGAACCCTAGATGCTGTCGAAGTAAAAGATCGTCAACAAGGGCGTTCTAGTTCGTTGTAGATTCTTATCCAAGACTTGTATCATTTGATGATGTCATGTGAATCGTTAGAAACATGTGAAGTGTATGGCTAACCCAATAACGAAAGTTTCGTAAGGGGACTGGAGCAAGCTACCATGAGACAAAAGATTTTCTTCCTAAAGAGATTCGATTCGGAACTCTTATATGTCAAAGGTTCAATATTGAAATAATTTCAGAGGTTTTTCCTGACTTTGTCTGTGTCAACAAATAATTCGAAATACCTCGACTTTTTTAGAACAGGTCCGAGTCAAATAGCAATGATTCAAAGCACTTCTTTTTACACTATTTCGGAAACACAAGGACTCAATCGTATAGATATGTAAAATACAGAATTTTCAATCCTAGCAGGAAAGGGAGGGAAACAGATACTCAATTTAAAGTGATATGTTTGAATAAAGTGATGTTTCACTATTTTAAATATTATTATTGAATCTTTATTAAATATTTTTTTAATATATTGTATTTTTATACAATTGAAGATATTCATCTATAATTGTCTATAGATTTATGCAAAAAATGAAATCCCTACTACATTATATGGCTGATTATGTCTGTGGCAAAATTTTAAATTAGTAGCTATGAAAATTTTGAATTGGTAGCTAAACATACATATAATTGCAACGCAAATGAGAATACGGATACATATTTTTATTTCTATATAAAATGAAAAAATCTTTTGCTACAATTTTATCCGTCGTGACCAAAAAATATGGAAATACTATGAGTTTTTGAATTCGTAGCTAGACATATACTCCTATAATTGCAACGTATCAAGAACATGACTATAAATTTTAACTTTTTCGTAGCAAATGGAGATTTTTTTAGCTATAGTGCTATTTATTTCATGGCTAAAAATATGGATTCTTAGCTACAATATGAAAATATTTGTGGCCAAAACATTAATCATAGCTATGCATTTTTTAATTTGCAACTAAATATGAGTAATATTGCCACGAAACTTAGCTATAAAATAGCCATAAAAATTGAATTTGCGTTGCAAGCAAATTAAATCTATTGCTACAATACAACAACTTATGGCTAGAATATGAAGATAGTAACAAAGTTTATTCGTCATGGAAAAAGAATAAAATCACTTGCAATAAATATATTTTTCGTGGCAGAAACTTATAAACTTTTTACCATCGCAGTTACAACACAAAATAAATTCGTAGCAATAAGTGTAAGTTCTTAGCCACGGATCATGTAAAGTCTATAACTAACTTTTAGCTACGCTACATTTCGCTACGAATGATACGGAAAAAAAATTGATGGCTAAAGTGTTTAACCACAATTTTTTTTATAGCAATACGTGTCTTGTGTTATAGTGTAGTTTTCTTAAAAGACATAAAACATTTAACTTCCCGTAGTAATAAAGTGCCTATTTGCAGCATCGCCGCTCAGCTTCATCCTTTCATTTCAGTTCAATGGTTGTTGTTGCTGGTTCATCCGATCCGACCGAGCAACTTGTTTCCCCTGTTCTAAATTATTCCCACTAACCCGATGTTCTGGTTGTCCTTTGACAGGGCTTCTGAGTTCTTAATGCATCTCTCTTGTGGCGTGATGTCTCTTATAGCACAATTGCTCATTGAAGAATGATAAGTAGATAGTTTTCTTTCTTTTTTAATAAAGTTATACCTTTTTCTTTACAATCTTCAATATTATTTAAAGTGAAAATAAAATTATAAAATTCACTTTTAGAATTTTTGGGCTTCAATTTTGGGGCCTAAAGCAAACGCTTTACTAGCTCACCCTTGAGCCACCCACGGAGATCTTTTGAGGAAAATCATATAGGCTTTGATCCAAAACCTTCGCACAATATCACACCATTATTTTGTTGAATAGTGACAGATAAAATTAATAACACGATATATGATTGATTTATTAGAATATACTTAAAATTTTAACAACTATTACAAGTAAATGAGTGAGTTCCAATTATGCTCCTTTTTACATGTAATCTTTTTGAATATGCTAGGAAGGTCGTTAGAAACTTAATGGCGTTTGACTAAGAAATTAGTCAAGAATAAAGATAAAGGTATAAGCAAACTTCAAGTATACCCTTTGTTAGGAAAATTGCATGACATTAATTTCAACTTCATTCTGTCATATTGAGTTTTCATTTCTTTCTTATTTTCTCTGTTTGGAAGGAGGACTAGATGAATTCAGCTTTCTGAGTATTTTTCTCGCGATTTTCCTTTTTCTTTAATTTAAGTAATTCTTTTAAATTTCTTTCCATTGTGTCTCAAATCCCGTGCTTATTGATTTGGAGGTGAATGCATTTCAGAATCATAGCAATTGCCACTAACAGAGGTTTTTTCCCATCGATATTAAGTGAGAAATTTGTGCTATAAAATATAATTATTTTACCTTATTTGCACCAAATTAGCTCACTGGAAAAATACGTGGTGGAAACAGGTAGCGCTGAAAAACTTCTTAATTTTTCATATGAAAACACTACTATTTAGGGGTTTTCCACTGACATTCAATGGGAAATAACCACTGAATTTATTTCAGTGGAAAAATAGAGAATTTTAGTGGTGTACAATGAAACCTCTATATAACATCGTTGGTTCGAAAAAATTTAGTTGTCATATTAAGGAATGTTATATATCTATAACAACATTTGACATTCAAATAATACTTTACTGTTATAGAAAAGTTTAATGCCAAATTTTAAGCTTAATCAAACTTTATACAAGGAAGGTAAATCTTTTAATCATGAAAATATATATTCATATGATATTCTTTATCATAAATAATGTATTAAAGTATCAAATATTAAATCAAAACCTCTAGATCTATTATATATTGATAATTTTAGAAATTTTATTTCTATAAAAATGATTAATTATTATATTATCAAAAAAGACGAAATTATTATAGGGGGTTGTTTTACAAGGAGTGTACTGCTATAAAGATGACTACTGTTGTTATAGGTAAAAAGTTATTATAGAAAATATAATATAACATAAAAAATCGATTTCGAAAAAAAAATTATTATTTTTAATGTTGTTATATAAGGATGCTATTATAGAAAAATCTGCATGTACTAATAAGTTTCTCAATTGTATTCCACGTGGCTTTTCCATACCTAGAAATGAAGTTTTCGTATAGCAATTGTAATCAAAATTGCAATTTCACTAAAATTTCCCATTAATTTCAAGGTGTGTGCTTGATAAGATCTCTCCCGTCGTTATTTCGATTACTTGGCGTAATAATTATTCCTTACTTCAAATTTGATATCAAAGATTCACATAATAATTTAGATTAATTTTATTGTTATAGACCTCATTCAAATCAATTTAATTGGTTTTTCTAATACACGAGTGCACATATTTTTCTTAATTTTTGCTATTTAAAATATAATAATAATAATAATAATAATAATAATAATAAAAAACAACTTTCCTAAAAAATGATGAGTAGTAATTAAGTCTTATAAGTAGTTTACCTATGTAAAATGACGTTCTCCTATTAGGCAATAACCACGTATATTACTTTTTAATACACGTGTACTTTCAAATGTTTCTCTTCTATCCCTTTCATTTTCAAACTTCCTCAACTCCTCAACTCTGGCACTACAACTACATTAGAAACTCTATTAATTAATACTCGATTATTTAATAAACTTTCTTGGATAATATTTTTGGTCGGTCCCGACTTGAGAATAATATGCTAAATTAATAATTCATTAATAATTATTCATATAAACCCCATGTAAAATATAAATTAATAATTCCTTATATACTACATAATACATGAGTGATTTATGAAGACTTCTTGAAAAATGACTCAATTGTCTTTTATTTTTTGTTGAAATCAATGTCACATTGAATCTCATGACATATTCGACATCCATTGTTTGTGTTATCATGATTTGATCTTGTGTTTATATAGAAAATATTTTTTAATATCCATAAAGTAGTACATTGAACACAAGAAGCATAATAAAGTGGGAGATTGAAGGTGATTCATTTGATATAGTACATTGAACAATAATGAAGTGGAATATTGAAGGGTGTTTGTAAATTGGGTATTTCATTATAAATTTATCTATAAATTGATAAAGTATTAATTAATATATAAATTAATAATTATTAATTTATCGATTAATTAATATCTCTTTTAATTAATAAATTTTGGTGGTCCCAAGAGCATTAATTTATAGAGTTTTTACTGTATTTCCTCTCTTTGCTATGTTTACTGTTGCTTCTCGAATACCAGGTACTACTTTTAATTTCCTTTATTTCCTAGCCTTTTACTACCCATTGTCGAGTGATTAAGTTGTATTTGTCGTTTGAAAGGGGCGAATTTACTATGTAAATTATGGTGCACGTGACCCATGATATCTTAGTAAAATTAGTTACCTTACGTACATATTTCATTTTATTGGAGCTATTTGAAATGGTGAAAATCTTCTCTTATCAGACATTACTGAAGAAAAATGTGTACGTTTGTTTATGTCATCTTTGTTCCGCTACTAAAAATCTCTATTTTTCATTGATTTTTCAGTGAAAAATGTTCAGTAGAATGTCAGTGGAAAAACTTAAATAGTAGTTTTTCACATGGAAAAATTACGAAGTTTCCCGGTGTTTCAATAGAATTTATTTTTCACCGTGCGTTTTCCAGTGAATTGATTCAGTGGAAATAAGATGAGATTATTTTATAACATAAATTTTCTATTGAATATCAATGGAAAAAACCTTTATCTCTAATAGTGTTCTATGATTTTGATGAGTTTAATTTGTAACTTTAAAATCAGTATAGTTCAATATGTGAACTTTTGCCTTCATATATTAGAATTAAGCTTTTGGGTTTAGAATTTGAAAATCAAGGAATTAGAGTTTACGTTCAGGCTTATGGTTTGCATCAGTAATTCAGAGTTTCCACTCAGGGTGTTTAAAACAAAATAACAAAAACTAAATATAAAAATAATGTTGTCCCTAAGAAGAACCTAGGACGTTGGAGATAATTTTGAACACCTTGAACGCTAATCTTTTGTATTTGTTCAGAGTGTTCAAAATTAATGTATATATATAAATACATAAAATCTATCCTATATATAGACTGTATTTTTTTGCTGAGGGTATTCGGGTGAACACTCTCACCTCCATGTAAATCCGTCCCTGATTTGCATTCTAGTTTTTTTTTTTTTACTATTTTCCGCCAAAGAGAACTTTTAGAATATACTTAAAATTTTAACCACCATTACAAGAAAATGAGTGAGTTGCAACTATGCTCCTCTTTACATCTAATAATCTTTTAAGTATATGCTAGGAAGGTTGTTAGAAACTTGACGGCCTTGACTTAGACAAGAATGAAGACCAAAAAACAAAGAAGAAACTTCGAGTAGGGTATGTAGCCTTTGTTAAGCTAGCGTTTGGTCATAGATTTAGTTGAAATTTTAAAAAATTGAGTTTTTGAAGTTTTGTTGAAAAATAATTTTTAAAATTTAAAGTTGTGTTTGGAAATGTATTTTACTTGAAAAAAATTTAAATTTTGTGAGCAGAAATGAAATTCAAACCCGTATTTCAAAAACTAATCAAATTTCATGAAAAAATATTTTTTTCATGTTTTTTTTGTTGAAAATTTATGTTCAAAATCTATGAAAAAACGGGAGTTAAAGATTATTTCATACCCTGATTGCAACAGTGGGCCTATACTATAGTTTGTGGGTGCTCAACCACCCATTGTATTTCACCCAAACATTATCTTTTTATCTTTTGGCCAATTGCAGTAAAACACGTGTTGTTACCATTTTGTCTGAAAAGCTAAAAGCAATTAATCCCGTGAATTGTTATGTATTTAGTGTAAAAACTAAAGAGTGAGGGGTGGAAGAATTAATGGAGATGGAGTCATCGAAATCATGTGGAGTTTTCATGGAGAAATTCACGCTGAAACCAATTTGCTCTTCTTCAGAGAATTCTCTCCCCTTGAATGGTTTAACCTTTGATGTGAAAGACATGTAAGTCCTTTACTTAACTAAGGTTATCAGTTCGAAATTCATCTTTTACTTAGCAGTCGCTAATTGTGCTGAGTGTCTGAGCTTAGTTTATATGCTGAGTGTCTGAGCTTACTAATCACTGAGGGAGGTGATTAGACAACACATGACACAACTTTAGGTCACTAAGGACATGACATTAAATAAAAAGATATGGAGGTCTAGAATTATGGTAGAAGATTAGTAATAGGTAGCTAATTAAGTGTGGGGAGGGAGGGGGCGAGTTTTCCTCCTCTCCTTTTTTCCTTTTAGTAAGAATTGTCAAATATAACATTGTTTTTATTTTCTTGATGGATATTACTATATGTTGCCACATTTATTTTATATTTTGCTATTTGTTGTTCCTTTCATATATTTATGTGACATGTACTTTTCTTCTGAGCTGAACGTCTACCGGAAACAGACTTTCTACCTCACAAAGGTAGGAATAAGGTCTGCGTACATCTTATCATTTTCATACCCCACCACCTTGTGGGGTCACACTGGCTTTGTTGTTGTTGTTGTAATGTTAAGGAGAAAGGGTACAAGTGAATGCTCTTAATTTGATTGTTTATTGCATGCAATTTTGTGAAATAAAATGGTACTTTAACTTATGAAGGCAATGCATTAACTTATTTCTTCAAGAATGGACTAACGTTCTTTAGAGATTATTTGCATAGTTTGGTTGTATGTATTTACATTTGAAATAAAGTCAATCATGCTAATCACTCGAGATAGCGAATCAAGAAACACAGATTTTTAGGTTAGTTGTTGGGCCTTGTTGTTTTACCTGTGCTATTGGGGTTAATTGTGTCTATTTTTTAGTTTTCCGGTTATCTTATTGATCATTTTGTTTGATTTTCTTCTGTCATTGTTTCTTAGATCAAGAAATTTATAAGTTATTGATTTCTATGTACTCCCATAACATTGCTATCTGAGTTATTGGTTATAATGTGATACATAAAGATTTGATGTGGAAGGACATATTACTGGTTTTGGAAATCCAGACTGGGCCAAGACCCATTCTGCATCAACATCTTATGCACCAACGAAAAGAGAATAATCCCTTGATGATTTCATTTAGCTTATATACATGATATACAATAGTCATCCTAGGCTATAATTACGAAAATCAAATATACACCTAACTAATACAAAAGAATGTTACAATAATTAAAGATATACAAAATCACTAATTATATCAAAAGAATATTTACATATATTCTATCACACCCCCGCAGTCGTAGCGGGCGGTTGGCGTACGCTGAGACTGTCCCGAAAATCCTCAAACAGAAGCAAGGGAAGGCCCTTAGTAAAGATATCAGCAATCTGATAATGTGACGAGACATGCATGACACGTACTTGTCCACGAGCAACCTTTCAAGCTGGCCTATATATAATAATAAGAAATTTCTTTCTATTTTCTATTATTATATAATAGATTCTAGTTGAAAAATGGAAAGATTCGCTTTCTTTTAACCGGCTAA